>VWZX01007708.1:0-94311 GCA_013399015.1 Galbula dea
CAGCGAGACTTAGACAGGGTGGAGAGTTGGGCAGGGAAACATTGAATGAAATTCAGCGAGGCCAAGTGTCAAGTCTTGCACTTGGGAAAGACCAACCCCATGGATCAGGATAGGTTGGGGATTGAGCTGTTGGAGAGCAGTGAAGGGGAAAGGGACCTGGGGGTCCTGGTGGATGGAAGGATGACTATGAGCCAGCAGTGTGTTGTTGTGGCCCGGAGGGCCAATGGGATTCTGGGGTGGATTAGAAGAAGTGTGGTTAGCTGGTCAAGAGAGGTTCTCCTTCCTCTTTACTCTACCCTGGTGAGGCCACATCTGGAATATTGTGTCCAGTTCTGGGCCCTTCAGTTGAAGAAGGATAAGGAACAGCTTGAAAGGGTCCAACGCAGAGCCACCAAGATGATGAAGGGGTGGAACATCTTCTTTCTGAGGAAAGGCTGAGGGAGCTGGGTCTCTTTAGCTTGGGGAGGAGGAGACTAATGGGTGACCTCATCTATGCTTTTAAGTATGTGAAGGATTAGTGTCAGGGGGGTGGGGTCAGGCTCTTCTCAGTGAAGCCCAGTGGCAGGACAAGAGGCAATGGTTGTAAGCTGAAGCATAGGACGTTCCATGTGAATAGAAGAAAAAAGATTTTCCCAGCTGAGGTGCCAGAGCACTGGCACAGACTGCCCAGAAAGGTTGGGGAGTCTCCTTCTCTGGAGGCATTCAAAACCTGTCTGGAAGTGCTTCTGTGTGACCTGGTCTAGGGAATCCTGCTGTGGCAGGTGGGTTGGACTAGATGATCTTTCGAGGTCCCTTCTGATTCCTAACTTTCTATTATTCTGTTATTCAGTGATTCTGTGAAGACGTTGGATAATATGTGTCAAAGAAAAAGACACACATGACCACCTCATCCTGGTGACAGACAATATAAATAAGTCAGTCTGATCTGTGTTTTGATATTAGGTGGTTAGAGCTGGCCCAATCTTCAAGCAAACTGGTAAGAACTGGCTAAAAGGATTGCTTTATCACCCATGATTCAATGAGTTGATAACAAAAGGAAACCAGCGGAGAGTCAGTGAAACTTTGGAGAGATGTAAGATGTTAAACCTGTTATTTTTCCTTGTTTATGTTGGCCTTTAGTTGTAATTGATATGAAAACCTTAAACTCAATGTGTGGGACCTTACAAAGAATAGGAGATTCTCCATGATTTTAAGTGCAATTTTTCCTGTGCTCCATTTGACACTTTGCAGGATCAAACATCATCAGTTTGGAGTCATCTAACAAAGTGTCTACATCTCTTGCAATTGTAGTGAGAGTTGTGGAAATAGGAATACATTAAAAAGACCAGATTTTAATATATTGCTTTGGAGACCAAGGTACTAGCTGGCTTTTTCTCTGAATTTGACTTAACTGAAGGAATCATCCCTAACCTAAAATTAAATATTTCCATCCATTATTATTTTCGGACTAGGGACAATAATTTAAATTAATATCAACATGTATTTTTTAAAATCATCAATCTGCCATCTTAACTACATTATTTTCTACCTTCAGGCACTTCTTGTAGCTTTTATGAACATGATTCAAATAAATTGGCTCTTTTTCCTCGGTGGCTTCTTTAATTACTTTGTTATTATCCAAGGAACTGGTTTAATTTAAACGAACACAGTGTTCCTGCTGCTACTACCCAGAGAAAAAACAGTCTCAGAACATGCTGTTTTGTAGTTACAGTGTGTGCCTCTGCATGTGGATGCCAAAACTGGTCTGGTCTTTCCATTTACCCACCTTTATGTGATCCAAAAGAATACTACCAGTCCAGCATAATCACCTGTCCCAAAAGTCTTGTGAGTTTTTCCAGAAAAAGAGCAAAGGTAATTGGGCAGTTAGATTGAAGGCCACTTTGGCAGAACGTTGCTTTCACATAGAGACTACAAAGTTTCTTCGTCTCACCCAGGGCAATGTTACCCTACCAAATATCTGTGCATTTTTGAACAACAAAGTGTGTGTAACTAATGCTACAAATTAAGAGGATTTGCTCTGTTGCGTCCTTATAATCCTGTTAAAGTAATACAGGTTGGTAAACCAGTTCTGTACACAGGTGTAAGATTCCTCCTCCTCCCCCTTTTGGTGTCTTTCCAACTAAAGTACATAATAAAATACATAAGAGGGTGAGGGTTTTTTAAACAAACATTGATACTTCATACAATATTTAAAGACCTTACAAAAAGGCGAAACTGTATTTCATTTCCTGAAATAGTCATAGTTTCAAACTCCATCTATTTCTTTTAAACCAGACCCATACGTGTTCAAGGCAGTTTTAATCTGTGGAAATACTTTATTTTTGGCTGGCCTTCATGAATGAACGTCAAGTATGAAGCAACAAGTATGGTAAGTCAGGATATTGAGAAAAAACTCCTGTTGTATCTCAAAGTGCAAATTGTTCAAATCTGGGCAATTTCAACTTGTCTTTTTCTGTGATTCAATACGAGCTACACGACCATGTTCCACAGCCATGGTCTAGGTAGCTAGCATATTTTGATTTTCCTGTGTGTTTTAATGGTAAGAAGTCTTCCCTCTGCTGCAAAGTTGCCATTTGGTGTTGCTTCCCTCTACACAGGACGTGTGCACTGCCATTTTTAGAGGGGCATGTGCATATATAGTTGTATGGGGGTCAAATCATCACACTGATTACTTCTGTTCTTCCTTTATCACTTTCTTAATAGCAAACAGAGCTGTTAGCAGCAAACTGCTGGAGATGTGAGCGCTGGTTTCTGCAGGGAGGAGCACGGCAGCAGTGAGGAAGCAGCTCTCAGTCACCAGTCTCAGTGCAAACACCTTTGTAAGTCATTTGCAGAAGACATGAGATGCAGCCTCTTGATTTAATGGCATTTCACATCATTCTAGTACAGACAGAAGCAACAGCTCAAAATACAAGTCAGAGGAGAGACGAGCCGGGTGGCTCTCTGTACTTGATCTCTGCTGGCTGTAGACAGCAACCCTGCTTGGCCCTCATGTGTCTCCAACATTTGATCTAATTTCTGTTGCTGTTAGTTAATTAATATTGTCATCACAAAATCAGAGGGAGAGGCAAGTACAAGAAAGAGTCTGGCATTATTTTCTTTTTTAACGTGATCTCTGCCAAGCATAAGGTTTATATTTGCTTAATTAGGACTTCACTATAAACATTAATGACCCTCAGGCCAACCTGATTTGTTTGAGAAAGGTAATAAATTATCTGCCAGAACAGTCTGATCTCTGTATATAAGTCTTACTCCAGCTGGAGCCTGACTACAGCCCCAAACTTCCCATCAGTTCATCTCACATGTCTTTTACTGCACCACAATTCCTCTTGCAGCAGCCTCAGACACGTCAGGAACAGAAAAAAAACCCACCAAACATAAAAAGCCTCGCCTTTCCCTTTCAGACAGATGCTCTGCTGCCCACCACAGCGCTACATCCTGAACAATCACTGCTTCTTGAGACTACCAGGAACGTGTCAGGATCTTGAAAGAAATAATTAGATGCCAACTTCAGATAATAGAGTATTTAAAAATCAATTAGCCTTAATGGGAATACTCTGTGAGTTTTCTCATGATTCTGCCATTTGACACAATGTGTTGAAGTGTGTCTCACGGACAAGTAACAGCCCAGTATCTCACGGGAAAGTGAAACCTCCACTGTGATGTACTAAGAGGGCGTTCTACTGCTTCTGGAGTCCATTCATTTCTTGCCATACCAGTGTCAATGAACTTCCTAGCTGCTGTCAATGTGTTTAGTGCACATGTCAAGTGAGCACTGTGCTGGCCCCGACATCAAACAAACTGGTGGCAACCTACATATTACCTCAAGTTGGCAAGAAAGAAAAATAACAGCACCCTATAAGGAGCAATAACTGAAATCCTCTCTTTATTGACTACCTCAAGTTTCCTGTAATCTTGTAGCCATAGAGTAATTAATCTGCTATAGATGATGGCATGAAGAGTGTTGGGGAGGAACAAATTATATCTTTTGCTTCACACTCCATGGAAAAGTCATTTTAAAGCTGATGTTTTCTGGAGCATGTTTTGTTTTCTTATTTTCTGGGGTCTCCCTGGGAATAATCTGGTCCAACTTTGCCCCCTTGCTGTAAGTGCTTTGTTGAATACCTCTTACCTCTAGAAAGCAGATTACAGACACAGCACTCCTGGTCTGCTGGCCAATTTCCACACTTTTTGTGTTTGCTTTTTCCTTTACTCTTTTCTCTCTGGTGACCTGATGTTACAAGATAGGACAGAGAACAGACTGATCATTGATTCATCTGTCATTCTGAATACAATTCTCACCAAATCACTTCAGATCGACTTGAGTGTAAGATTAACTTCTTTTTTAGTCTTCCCTAAGTCTATAAAAAAATGCACATTTTGTTTTGCCACCTTTAAGGAAAGAAACTAAGGAACAGCAGAAGTGACATTTTTCCCCCTGTTCTCTCTTTAGTCCATCCCTGAGATGAAAGCGCATGAGAGGTGACAAACTGAGGATCAATCCCCTCCTTTCCTGGCCAGTACCTGAGCCCATTTTTCCAGAGGACCACCAGCAACAACAGGCTATTGAGATCTCCCAGGCAAGAGTTTGCTTAACCCTTCCCTGTTAATGCTATTCCAGCTGCTATAGATAGCACATCACCCCCAGCCCACAGAAAGAAGGATATTCAAGCCTGGTGTTTGAGAAACAACAGGAAGATTAGATACCTGGGTTTTGGAATCCAGTCTAGTGGCTATTTTGTCCCTTATTTCCAGTAGCACAGTGCCAGCAGGGCAGCTCAAGCAATCCCCACACCTTGCAGCAGCCCTTCACCCAGTCATCCTGGGAGAAGGAAAGACCAGAGTCCAGGGATTGGCACAACAGTTGCCCTCCAGTGTCTCAAGTAATGTGCTGTAAATGCCGGGTCATAGATAAAAGAGGATGAAGAGCCCCAGCCCTGCTTTCTCCCTATTATTTTGTGCCTGAAGCATCCATTCTTACAAACACACACACAAAACCACACAAAATAAAGCAAATCCAAAGCAAACAAGCAGCTACTATTGTATTCCTGGCCAACTTGGTGTATTGTTGATGTTGTTTCTTAAAATGCTTTTTGTGTTGAATCACTTTGATACATTTTAAACATTTCATAAATTAAACAGAATAACTGTTCATATAGTAGACAAATATTTGTTTCTTATACATACTAATAGCACAAAGATACTACAAGGGTAAGGAAATCATAAAGATTTTTTAAAAATGCTTCATAAGCTGAGTAAACAAAACCCTATATAAATCAAAAGTAGCATAAATCAAATTTTGTCTGTGGGGTGCCCTTTCAAGCATCAGAGCGTGGGAAGAGACTGCTGTGAAACATTTAAAAAAATAGCTCTATTTGCATCATTTCAGTGGCTCCAAACAAAACAACCATCATTGTATGAGATGAATAAGGGATGCACTTCGCCTTGTCATTTTGCCTGGCACTTTCTGACATCAGTTCAAACTTTAAGCAGCACTCAGCCAGTCTTGCAAAATTATTATATCACTTTGGCCATAAAATAAATAAGTAAGCAAACCCAAACCCATCCTGATGCGGCAGCATATCTGCTTAAATGGATTTTTCAGAGATCTCTCCTTGAAGTTAGTTTCTCAGGCTTTTAAAATAGATAACCTTGAGCTCATATATCTCTTTCAGTACCAACACTATGAATTACCTTGAAGAACTTTATTTAAAAAAAAAAAAGAAAAAAAAGAGAAAAAAATCCCTTTACTCTTGTTCTAACAATGAAAAAACGAGTTCCTCCTGGCTTCCATTGCCTGAGAAATGTCATTGTTTTCTTTTTCTCCTTCTAGTTTATAGACTTAAAGAATAAGAATTTCCCAGGGCTTGGCTGGCACATATTTGTATACAAAAACACCTGACAAACATGTTTATAACTTGTCCTTTACTCACCTTAGCAATCTTTTTTTTTTGCAGATTTGTATAGTTATAATGATGCAGTAGCCAGGAGCTGTAAATGCGTGTTTTATCTGCCTCCTTTTTCAAGTGCTTATCATTTAAATATACAAAAACTATTACTTTGAGCTGTGCAAGCTGCTGGCTATGACCCTGAGGAAAGATACAGGGATCATTGCTTCACACTCCTGCAGTCAGATGGATATGTGGCTTATAGTACTACCATGCCCTCTTTTTTCCCAATGCAACAGGCAGAAGGAGACAACTCAGTTGGAGTAGATGGACAAGTTTCCTTCTTAGCTAACCCACCACCCTGTAGGCTGTTTGGCAGGTTTATATAATGCTGCTACTCCCCAAAGAGGCAGCCTGAAGCAGAAAGAAGACTCTAGTGTCCAAGTACTACTCCCTTGAACACAGAGCCCTCCCTTGTTCTCTTGTCTTTCCATCTCTCTTTTACTATAGATGTAGTAACAGTGAAGGTTTGAGTCATTGCCATCTATTATTTTTAAAAGGTAAAGTTTGGAACTGAGGGTTATTTATTTTTCTGAAGTCACTACCTTTAAACAAGAACTTAAACAAACCAGCCTGATTTTTGTAATTCTTTGCAAGAATACATTGCAAGGGAAAAAAACCCCAACAAAACAAATATAAAAACCCCACAACAAAAACAAAAAAAGCCCCAACCCATACAACAAAATAAACAAACAAACAAAAAACACAGAAGGATATAATAAATAAACAACATAAACCACCAGGGCTATATTTAGCATCAGGACATGTTCAAGTATGGAGATGTTGTCTCTTCTTTAGTTAGCAAGGAGTTAATGTTGAGGTTTTATTTCCTCCTTTCCCTTGCAAGTACAGTAAGACTGTAGGATCTGCTGAGGAGACAAAGGATAGACAGAGGGAAGACACCCTGGTGATGGTTTTGTTTGTTACTGTCTGGCTTCCTGTTCTAATTTGTTTTCACAGAGGTTTTCCCTTCATCACCCCATTACCCCAACCCTAGCTTCTTTCCAGCCCTACCAAGTCTGAGAGCAGCTGTGCTAGCCTTGAACATCCCTGTGCCACCAGGCAGAGCCAGCAATGACCCTGTGGGATACTGAGAGACTGCAATATCCTCTGGTGTGCTTTGATCAAGACTAAGGTCTGGAGGTACTGAAGGAGATTGCCTTTTCCCCTCTGATCTTTCCATGCTGAAGCTCAGAGGAGGAGGAGGGCCATTTCACCTTCAGTGTGGGATCTGGCATCGAATCAGCTTATGGGTTTGGGATGCAGAACAGAAACAGAATAAATTCATCTGAAAGGAGCTCTTGTGCTCAGACAGCAGTCCTAGAGGCAGGCGAGTGAAGCTGTGCATTTATATGCAGTGTGGAGGATTGGCGAAGCTGCTCTCTAGGCTCCAAGCACTCTCTTGGTTAGACTTCAACATGACAGACAGCCATCAGGTGCAGACAGATGGGACATGTAGGAATTCTTCCTAGAGAGGACTGAAATAGCTCCCGACATTCAGAGAGCTGCACTGGAGATGGACACCTCCCAGAGACGGGGGTAAAAACCACTGTGGCTCAGCATGAGGGGGTGGGGAATGTGGAAGAAATTGTTTCCTTGAGAAAAGATCATAGCATCTCCTGAAAAGAGTTGTCTTCTCCAGGCTGGGAGCCCCTGAAGTTGCTTAGATGAACTCCTTCACTGCTAAGGAGAAGCTAAGGCAGTTAGAAATTTAGTACCTTTTCTCCACATCCAGATTCAGGAGGTCCTCACTGCTGCTGTCAGGTCACCCAGGTACTGCTAACAACCATCCATGGAGGAGCTAGTTCACTAGTCCCTGGAACACAGGAGCACATGAATCTTTCCTTAAATTATGCAAAAATCAGTTATTGAAGTGGATGTTCAGAGTTGACTGTTTTACAGCATTGCAGGCTTGAGCACCAGCATGGTGCTCTGCACAAGTGGATTAGAAATCTTCTTCCCATTGGATCATCCCAATCTATTTGCATTGTGTTTTGTTTCTTTTCCTGCCTCAAAGTTTTGCAGCTTTGCCACTGCTTTTGTGCTCTTGGTTTGTTTTGTGTGCACATGGAAACAAAAGGGATAGCAAAGAGTAATCTTAGATGGAGTAGAGATGTTTCAGATAGGGGCTGGTTAAAAATAATCACTACTGCATGCAGGCTTGTGAGAAAAATGGCACCCAGTGGTGTACTTCTCCTAAAAAAAAAAGGAAGAATATGGAAAATGAGCAGCCAGGGATGAAAGATAGGCAAAATCCCCCACTGTCTTCCTTGGACAAGTCTCATATTGCTTAATCAGTGTTTCAGCAGCTATGCTGTAAGGGAATGACAGGGACTTCAAACCTGTGGTGGCTCACAAGCAGCAGAGCACACACTAGCAGGAACAGCCGGGAGATCACAGATGTGCTGATGCTCTTTCATTCAGACAGCTTTTAGCAAACTCATACTCAAGAGTTTCTCACGAATTCTCTATCAGAGAAATTCTTTGCCCAGCTTCAAAAATACCCAGTACTGGCCTGGGATGAAGAAGATGTTTAACATTGCTCATTTTAAAGCATTGCAAATAAGTAATCTAATGAAAGTAAAGTAGGATTTTCACATAAATAGAATGAAGAAAACTTCAGACCTAGGTACAAACCAGTAACACCTATATTTTTATCATGGCCCCTAAACTGTCAGTTTCACACTTACCTTGCTTACACTTCTGAGGAAAATGATTGAAATATAACCTTGGATGCTCTGTTTTGAAATGGGTATTACACAATGCTTCAACCTGCCCATATACTGCAAGTTTTAATTCCAACCCCAACCCCAACCCCAATGGACTTGTCAGCAGTTTCTATCATTAGCAACAGAATCCCTCCTCTCTCCTGCTCTCTTTTTCTGTTTTCCCAGGGCTGCACCAATAATGAATAATTTACCAGTGTGGAGAAAGAGAAGTGTCACTACTGGAGTCTCAAGGCTCATCACTCAGAAACCTGTCACATGGTCAAGAGTCATCAGTGCCATTATTTGTGTGAAGAGAAATTAGCACTAATCTACTGCTGAGTCTCTTGCTCCAGACACTGTAAATGGTGCCAGACTCTTAACAGAGCAGATTGTCTATGCCACTGCAAATTGCTTATCTCAGGAAAGTTATTACAAAAAATAAAAAAGAGAAAAAAAGGTTTTCTTCTCACTCACTTCACAGAGGACAGCCCACACATTTTAAGAATTAGAGGAGAGGCACTGTAAGGCTATTACCCTTCCCACATTGGGGAAGTGCTAAACATTTGCCTCTCTGCTTAATAAAGGGCCAGAAAGGATTTCAAGCAAGACTTTCAGAAGTGTACATTTATTTGCAAAGAGGAAATAAGACTTTCCATGTAACAGAATAAGTATCTGAATGCTAAGATTTGAATTTAAGGAAGGGAAAGAAAGGAAATGCCCTGTATTGAACTATGAAACATAAACAAGGCACAAATTAGAATAAAATTGTGTCCTGTGTAAATTATCAGGGGAACAATGGGAGCTATTGTACTGTGAGGGGCTTCCTTCTATGAAAGAAAAGAAGAGAAGGGTGATGTGCTCAGTTTGCTCCAGCAGTCATTGCCATCCATTGGGGGGGGAGGTTTTAAAACTGCCACCATCAGCAGGTTTTTGGAACAGCCCCTAGATGAAATCCACAACCAAGGCAAAGCTGCCATGGGCCCAGCTCATCCCTGCAGCAGCAGCAGAAGTGACAGCTGTGGCTTGGAGGTAGAAAATCCCACAGTCCCTCCTCGAGGCCTCAATGGATCCTATCAAAGGGTGAGGTTTGGTCTCCACCAGGGGCCAGCCCCCCCATCTGGTGGAGTCCAAGCACAAGTCCTGGTAGAAAAAAATATGAAAAATTGTAGCTCCAATCTCTAAAAGTTTGAAAGGCATTCCTTTCTCTCTCCCCTTCCTTTTGTTCAAAATAATTTTCCAATTTTCATTGCTAGCAAAATAAGCCTGTCTGAACAGGGGAGTCAAGAGTGAAAAATGTAATCCTTTGAATGATGAACACACCATTAGAAGACAAAGTTTGGAACTTTTAAATTTTGATCAGAAAAGCACTTCCTTTGTTAAAAAGTCTTGTTTTTTCTTACTCTGAGAGGATCTACAGGGGGGTAGGTCTCCAGCCTGACTCTGTGCCCAGCAGCCAGCCTTTAGGACTGCCCTCTCACTTCTTGGCAGTGCAGCTCTGCCAAAGCACACTCTGGGGACACCTCCCAGCTATGGCAGTCAGCATAATCCCCAAAGTGGGAGGCTACATGAGAAACATAAAACAGCCTTGGGCTGTATTATGATTTGCACCTAAGATCCTCCAAGGACACTATCCTTCCATCCTTCCTGCCAGATTCACCTTCTCTCAGCCCTTGAAGACCACTCTGTCTCCACTTGAAGCTGCAAGGAGACTGTGTTTGCTTTTGAGGAAAACAAGGATAGATGGTGTGGCTCAGAGAAGATCCTCCTGTTACAGCAAGAGGAGGAAGGGCTCCTTAGTGCAGGGATTGAGAGGGGCCCCAGGAGTGCTCAGCTTTTATGGAAATTTCAGAATCCAAACACCAATCCAAAGACTCAAAGAGCTTCTGAGACAGAAGAACAAGTCTGGATTTTAAAGTCCAAAGATTTTGGAGCTTTTAACTTTTTTCAGGATTTATTTAATTTTTTAAAGCAGGATTTCACTAAGACTCCTGTCACATGTGCAGACTAATGATGTTGTCCTAAAGCTTGATTTACTGACTGAATTTCCTGAGTCCCCTTCCAACACTCACCCTCTCTGTTATCCCTCTCATCTCTATTTTGATTGTATTGCCACCCAAGTGCACAAAATGATCATTAGCAAAAAAACTTCAGCAGATAAGCAGCTTAAAACACATCCACTCGCTTCTCAAATTCTTTCTGTTGCTCAAAGTCATATATTCCACTACTGTTTCAGCCTAGTTGTGTGTCCCAAATCAACACACACTACTGCCGTAAACTCTCTTAACCTCACTGCACTTGCTGCATCTCCAGTCCCCAAGGCTACCTCTCTTCAACAAGGCCAAGGTTTCTATTACTTACCACATCCTTACCAAGAGAAATCACCCACTTTCCAGAAAATTAAGGCATTACAAATGCATTCTGTGACTATGGGATCAGGAATCAGGGGAGGAGGCTGACTCCTGGAGAGATTCAGTTATAGAAGGGAAGGACAAGATCTATGAAAGAGCAGCTTGACCAAAGAGGCATCTGCTGATGGTTCTGGGGCTGAGCTCACCACATCCTGTCTCAGTTCCTCTTCATCTCTGCCCAACAAATCACTACTGCTGTTCCAGCTAGCTAAAGCAAAAAGGTAGAAACCTTGATTGAAGTACTTGAAGGGATTCTTCAGAAAGAAAGTGATTGTAGCTGAAGGCTTGACATAGACCATATTCAGACTGGGATTTTGCTGTTATGTTACTCAGGAGTCTCTGATCCTTTCTAGCTCCTTGAGCACAACTGTTGCTGGAAACATAAGAGTGTTCATTTCTTAAAAGCATCTTGTGTCACAAAGCAGCAAGGAGAAGTGTAGTGTCTGTGGAGGCTCCTGAAAAAGACTTACACCATGCTCTGCTCCCTGAAGCTTGCAAGGTAAACAAGAATCCTTGGCCCCATGTGTAGACTTGATGTAGCAAAGGCAGTCTTGGCAAATCACGGCCTCTCGATGAACCACAGGAGGACCAGCCTCCACCTTCTTCAGGGAGGGCAAGAAACTAAGCTGTGAAGGCACCTTACATCATTCCATTGGCAAACAAGGGCTTTCTTCATCTGGCAAGACTGTTTGTCAAACCCATGATCACAGAAGATCTGCCAGACAGATCTTGGCTTTCTCTGTCATTCTCCAGTGTCTCCATTCCCATGATGATGTCATCTGGCTAGATGGTGGTGCCATGTTTACATGGCTAGATGAGAACATCATAGATGACAAAGAGGGGAGCACCCACAAAAGGCAGTTTGGTTTTATGCATCTGCATCTGTTCTGCCCAGCTTTTCAGTCTTTGTAGTACATTCATTTTGCCTTCAAGAAAGAACTTTAATATGACCTTCACTCAGGCCAACTGGAACCAGCCTGAAACACGAGAACTGTAACCTATTTTATCTGATGATGTCACCTTACACTTCTCTGAAAGCCTCCCCTAGGATGAGTCATAGTATGAAGGTTCAAAGTGGATACTTAACAGCGTAAAGTTAAAGAGATACTGCCAGAGGGCTAATTTATCAGTAATTGAGAATGGAGTGAATTTTCTGACTTGTTGGTGCTGCCTTTTCTGTGTCCTAGTGAAAATGAAGCAGGATGCCCTTCCTGCGTCTTGAATAAGCACCAAGCTTAAGATTGTTTTAATTTGCAATGTTTGCTTTAGTTACTTCTTAGCACACATTTTAAACCCTTGTGCAGTGTCAGGTATCAAACTTTTACATTTGGAATTCAAAAATATGCAGGAACACTTTGGACATGCTTAACGTATTCATGTTTGGTGTGCATCCCAGAACCTTGTTCAGCAACTGTAGATGCTCCAAAGTGAGCCTAAATCAAATCTAAATATTAATCTGCCTCAGAACAGTGAAACTCAGGTCACTTGCTAGATGTATGACCTTCTGAAAAATCTCTTAGGCTGATAAAGTCCCTTAGGACCTCCTGAACAGATGTCGCACACATACCAGAACCAAGTATTGCTCTCTTGCACCAATACAAGTCATCAATGTCTGGATATCATATATATCTATCTGTCAGTGTTTCAATACATGTCCACTTCTTAGACTGGCTGCTTTCACAAGGAACAAGAGCTTCCTAAGCAGATGATGTTCATTTCTGTCTCTGCAGCACTGTTGACTCAGAACGCCTTTCAATAAACCTTTTGCTCTGCTTTGGCATTGAGCAGAGCAGTGTCAGCAGACATCTGCAAAACCAGCTTCTGCTGTAGGCCTACTCTTAAATTTGTCTCACCACTCACAAGTGGCCAACATCTCTCCATTTCTTAATGAGCTTCTCTAAAAAAATTTCTGCTTCACCATGAAGAACCCTCTGATTGATATAGTCTGCAGCATTTGTTGTATGTCAACTCATGTTTGCCTCATGATGCTGCTATAAATCACAAATGTTATGTTGCAGTAGCTGGTTTCACTGCAGACTGAACCCATTGCAAATACAGATTTAAACAATTGCTTTGAAACTTAACCTTTTATTCCCAGCTTTCTTTACAAAGGTATGTTTTACAACAACCCATGTCTGCTTTCTCTCACACTTCATTATTATCAATTAGCAGGGTCAAAAAGCTCCCCTCAGGAAGGTTTAAAACAACACTTTTCCCCTTTGGTTTTAATGCCTTACATCAGTCTCTGTGCCATCTACTGTGTAGCAGTATACCTCCCACTTGCCTTTGTGATCCTAAATATCTATGCCCTGATTCATGGCTAGGGCATGCAGTGGCAGCCAGATCACAGCACTTCCATGCAGACCTTTTTGTAAAAGCACAACAGTATCCATTAACAGAAATGAAATCTTTTGCTTGAGAAAAAAGAAAAACACACACACACACAAAACCCCCACAGCAACCTCATATTATAGTCTGCAGCTAAATCTGAAGCTCTATGGACCCCAAGCCACAACATAACCACAGTTCAGAGAAAGTGGTATTATATGTCCTGTAACTGCAAGCTTCCACCTCAATAACAAACCTAGAGAGCCAGCTGAAAGGTGAGTTTATTTGTCTTTGTTGGAAGTGAGAATTTGTGTAGGTTTCTTCGGCTGAAATTTCCTTTAAAAGGGGGAAATGAAACATTCTCCTTCCCCCAGTACTCTTCACCCAAATGGCAGTGGATGGATCCCAACATGCTCCATCAGCTGTGGTTAGCTGTGTAACACAGATCTCTTTTCTCTGAGCTATTATTTTACTGGTAGCTGTAATGGGTTATTATCTGTGTGACACAGCCTCTGGAGTGGCAGAAGATAACCTTTTCTCCTCTGCTGACAGACTGAAGAGCTGAATTATAATTTAAGGAACCAGGTACCCAATTCTGTCAAAACATCTCACTGTTTCTTATTCAGGAGAAAGCTATACATAATCAAGGAAAAGGGTTCCAGGTCTAAAGAGAGGTATCAGAAACAATACTAAATAAGTGATGTGAATGAAAGGATGACCTTCCAGCTATTGTGAGCTTAGGGTTTAACAGCTTAAGAAAAGCTCAGTAAGGAAAACAGATATTGCTAGTTTTGCTAAAATCAAAATGTGAAAAAAAGTCAAATCCAAGTGAAACTTATTGTCTGAACTTCACAGAATAAATACGAGAATACCAAAATTAATTGATTCCACAAGGGAAGGTATCTGACAGTTTTAAATTCTTTCATTTTGAAGACTTCATGGTTTTAAATCTTATGCCTAACACATGAAACAGTGTTAGGCTAGAAATTTAATGAGTATTCTTCCACTTAAATGAATAGAAGATGAATTTAAAAACTTTAAATGATCTTTCTTGAATATGTAACATTGCCAGTGCAAGTTAAAACAAAACTGCTCTTGGCATCTGATTCCTGAAGCTCCTTTTAGATAATTTAGCAGCCAGAAATGGATTAGAAGAAAGACAGGGAAACTGCTGTAAACATTCCAATTTGTATTGTCTGTTTCAGACCTCACAACTTGTTCCTGTTCCTGTGTAACAAGCATTGATGGAAAAGTTTGTGAGATGGTTTTACACTATGCTGACTCCAAACCTTTGATGGTATTTTTCTCCCTGCTATAAGTTATTTATGCAACACCACTCACTTTCCCTATTAAACATATTTTGATATTGTAGGAACAAAAATACTGAGAGTCTATGCCAGTGCTCTTAGGGACACAGCTATTTCTAATTCGAAAGTTTTTGCATTGAAAACACCTCCTAATGGTGAGTGGATTTACAGAATCCAACTGACAAGAGCTTTAATACAGCTCTCCCACTTCATTTCAAGCAGGGGATCTCTCTGGTCCCTTTCCTGAACTCAGCTTTGAGATGGTTTCAGAGACACACAGTGTGTAAATACACAATCTGAGTTTTATCCTTGGGATTTCTCTAACAGTCACAACCACACATCAAAAGAATTGAGCCAAACTAATTAAAACATAAAAGAAGGAAATGTCATGCAGTGTTTGCTGAATGCTAGTTGTACTTGTTAGATCCTGTGCTGCCCCCACTCCAGAACATCTGAGCAGGTCCTATGGGAACACATTACAGACCCTACTCTGAACAAAACTCATGCTCACTGTCTGAAATTTGATTTTAGCTCTAGTCTTCTTTGAGTCTCCCCTCGCCTCCTTTTAGCCTGTGTGTGACTCTGCCCTTAAAGGCAGCAGTGGTTTCCACAGCCAGGATTTTCTGTTTGGGTACAACTCTCTTCTCAGATCTGGGAAACATCAAAGTAGAAAGTGGGTTCCTTCCCCTCACATATATGTAGAGGTTAAGGGGTCTTGCTCCCCCACTTTAATCCAGCTGTCTCTGTATCCATGACAGGAGCACTCTCCTGTCCCCCTTTTTATGAATACCTGGTCCTTTCTCAGATGGGTTAATAGGGCTGGATCCAATGGCACACAGATGGGGGCTCTGCAGTCCCACTTACACCATATAAGGCAAAATTTTGCTCTGCATTTTTCCTTGTTAAGGGTAGTAACATCTTACTTGTTCCCTGGTTTTGTCCTTCCTCTGTAGGTCCACATATCTTAAAAGAAGTAACCTCCATTGAACTTGTGTCATCTGCCACAGCCTCTGATCAAAGCCAGACCGTTTCTAGCTCACCTGCCTTTGCTTCCCCTGCAGCATATCCAGTTACTCCTACTCTCACCTCTGTAATTCACCTGCTATTACAGCAGATAATTACTGTGCTGAGGTGTTTTGCTGGACAGTGTTAATGACTGAAAATATGTCACGACATGGAAAATTCACAATTCTTGGTTTATTCCAGTGATAAATTTTATCTCACTTGTTTTCTTCCTTCAGTTTAGAGATCCTAGATTCCTTCCTGAAGAGCCCATTAACACACAATATTTTCTCAGCCTAAGATGAATTTAGAGCATTCCTATAACCTTTCAGTCTCTTTTTCAACAGGAAAAATAGATCTCTTGAATCTTGTAAATGCAAATAATTTTCTCTTCAACGTGGGAAATATGTATATAGCTCTCTATATATACACACAAATGTATTTCACTCCCACTTGAAACTTTCAACATGTTTATTGAAATATTGACACATGTCCATCATAAAGCCAGTAGCTACTTCCTATAGTGATTGCATTAGCTATTGTGTAACGTCTTGGCATTTGGAGCTCACTTTGAACAGTTTATCCCTAAGACCACTACTACGTTTGAAGCCATCAGTTGCCAGATCTGCTGCTGTGAAAGTCTGCCACAATTCTCACTCCCTGTTCACCTCTCTGTATTTGTCTGTATTAAAATGCGTTTTCCTTGGCTTATCCAGTTTGCCAAGCTACATGTATCACTCTCACTCTCTTGCCCTTGTTAGTGTTTCATTTGCAGTCTACATTTCCACTATCTGGAAAGGCTGCCAACAGTCACCTCATGAGTATAATAAAATGGGCACTGAACTTAAATATATCTTCAGTCAGATCAGAAGCGATTTTATATATATATTTGCATTCACAGAATCACACAGAATATTAGGAGTTGGAAGGGACCTCGAAAGATCATCTAGACCAACCCCCCTGCCACAGCAGGATTCCCTAGACCAGGTCACACAGAAGTGTGTCCAGATGGGTTTGGAATCTCTCCAGAGAAGGAGACTCCACAACCTCTCTGGGCAGTCTGTGCCAGTGCTCTGGTACCTGAACTGGGAAAACATTTCTACGTGTATTCACACGGAATCTCCTATGCTTCAGCTTACAGCCATTGCCAGTTGTCTTGCCACTGGGCTTCACTGACAAGAGCCTGACCCCATCCTCCTGACACACACCCTTCACATACTTAAAAGCATAGATGAGGTCACCCCTTAGCCTCCTCTTCTCCAAACTAAAGAGACCCAGCTCCCTCAGCCTTTCCTCAGAAGGAAGATGTTCCACCCTTTCATCATCTTGGTGGCTCTGCGCTGGACTCTCTCCAGCAGTTCCATATCCTTCTTCAACTGAGGGGCTCAGAACTGGACACAATATTCCAGATGTGGCCTCACCAGGGTAGAGTAAAGAGGAAGAAGAACCTCTCTTGACCTACTAGCTACACCCCATTTAATCCACCCCAAAATCCCATTAGCCTTCCTGGCCACAAGAGCACACTGCTGGCTCATGGTCATCCTTCCATCCACCAGGACCCCCAGATCCCTCTACCCTTCACTGCTCTCCAACAGCTCAGCCCCCAACTTATNCTTTACTGAAATCAAGATAAACCACATCCACTACCCTACCCTCATCTATCCACCTGGTTATGTCCTCATAAAAGGCTATCAGGTTGGTCAAACACGACTTCCTCTTGGTAAACCCATGGTGACTGCTCCAAATGACTCCCTTATCCTTGAAATGCCTAGAGACAAAGTCAAGGATAAAGTGCTCCAACCCTAGACTTCAATAGGGCCAACTTTGATCTTTTCAAGAAATTGCTAGGGGAAATCTCATGGGACAAGGTACTAGAAGATAAAGGGGCCCAAGAGAGTTGGTTAACATTCAAGGACCATTTCTTCCAAGCTCAAGATCAGAGCATCATTACACATAGAAAATCGAGGAGGGGAGCCAGGTGACCTGCTTGGTTAAGTAAGGAATTGCTGGGCAAGCTGGAATGGAAGAGAGATTCTTACAGGGCATGGAAGGAGGGGCTGACTACATGGGAAGAGCACAAGACTGTTGTCAGAGGTTGTAGTGAGGCAACTAGGAAAGCTAAGGCTTCTCTGGAATTAAACCTTGCAAGGGAGGTCAAGGATAATAGGAAGGGCTTCTTGAAATACATTGCAAAAGATGAATACTAGAGGCAATGTAGGCCCCCTGCTGAATGAGGTGGGTGCCTTGGTGACAGAAGATACAAAGAAGGTGGAGTTACTGAATGCCTTCTTTGTCTCTGTCTATACTCTTAGAGACTGTCCTCAGGAGCCTCAGACCCCTGAGCCCCCACATGATGTTAGGATACTGGAGGAGTTTTCCTTAGTTTAAGAGGACTGGGTTAGGGAACAGCTGAGCCATCTGGACATCCATAAATCCATGGGTCCTGATGGGATGCACCCACGGGTGCTGAGGGAGCTGGCAGATGTCATTGCCAGGCCCCTCTCCATCATCTTTAATAAGTCCTGGGGAACAGGAGAGGTACGTGGGGATTGGAGGAAGGCAAATGTCACTCCAGTCTGCAAAAAGTGCAAGAAGGAGGAGCCAGGTAACTATAGGCCAGTCAGCCTCACCTCCATCCCAGGAAAGGTGATTAATTTTGTATTTACTCCCAGTTCATTTATGAATGATCTGAACAACACAGGATGACCCTAAATGACCCCTATCATGACAACGTTTCTATAGGTCATTTCTCAAGATCTCTGAGACCGTTATAATTGCTCTTTCACAGGGCTCATTTTTTCAGTTAAAACACTAGTCAATATTAGGAGAAAAATCTCTGTAAAATTTTGGTCTCTTGTCAGGTAAGCTCACACCCTCAAAGAATGAGAGCTAGAGCGATGAACAGCAGTGGTTCTGAGCCCAGACCTACTGGTCATAAAAACACATTGGTGGTGTCTTGCAATCACTATCCTGTAATACTGCTGATAAAAATCTTGCAACAGATCTTACTTTCTAGTGCTCTGGATTGTTGAGAGGGATGTTAAAATGACACCATCCACTTAAAAATTATTGCTCAGTGTCCTTAGCCTTGCTAAACAGAAATTAACTCTGTTTTCAGCTCTCATTAAATTTGCAGGCTTCAGAATGTCTCATCTATAGTATTTCCTCTTTTTCTACTTATTAAATATTTCTTTATTTTAAACCTCTAATTCTTACATTCCTTTCATCAGATCCAGATGAACTTTATGCACAATTGTCATCTTTCTTGACAGGACAAACTCCTCTGAAAAAAAACACAGTTTTCTTACTGATCTTTCTCTGCAGTCAGTTTCACATTATGTTATTTTTAACTTTGGGAAATCAGCCCTTTTGAAGTGTCAGATATGCTACTTGTTGAGGTTGTTGTTCATTCTACCATATTAAAACTCTTATGGAAGTGAAATTTGGGACCTCTGGTTGTACTCCAGCAATTTATTGTATTCATACTGAAATTCAGAACTGAGTGGTCCTTTTGGCTAAAAAGATATACCGCAAGCCAAGCTTTTCCTGCCAATTTGTGTTCTGTGAGATCTCCAACATCTGAATGCTAACTGAATGCTTCTTTCTGCAAGTTGAGCAGAAAGATACAGAATGTTGTAGTAGTGAATCTGGGATGGATCCCAGACAACACCTTCTTCGGGCTTTGCTAGTTAAAGCATCAGTCAATGCCTATTCAGTCTGCTGTGCTTGCCAGCCAAGGCAGCTGGACAGATGGAGCCAGGGGAAGGAGGATAAGCCAAGAGTTTAGCATCTAACCCAAGCTGCTCAGCCAGGAGCCAGGAGTGAAGGTGACAA
The DNA here is from genome assembly GCA_013399015.1 of Galbula dea. Lineage (NCBI taxonomy): Eukaryota > Metazoa > Chordata > Aves > Piciformes > Galbulidae > Galbula > Galbula dea. The sequence goes on from VWZX01007708.1 coordinate 19,536, forward strand.
GGACCTACTCAGAGGGCAGCCAGAGACTGTTGACATTTTAAGTTTTGCAAAGCAAAAAGCTTATTTTCCACTACATTTGTAAATAGGGGGTTTGACATCATTTCCAAGCCACTCAGCCCGGAGACTTCAATAATGACATACAATTTTCTCTTATACATTGATATTTTATTATTTTCCTCCTTGCCTTATATCCTGCCATTAGCTTCTAAACAACAGAGAAATGTCTCTGTTCAAGGTTTCTAGCACACTAGCTTGGCCTATTCACAACAAGTTAAATTGGAGTTCACAGCACTCATCTCCCCTTCAGTTGCTCGTTTAACTCACCATTGTTTGCTGCATCCATTTCCATGCAGGAGAAAGGAGAGACACGAAGTTCTATAGCCCAAGTCCATACTAATTGGGTCAAATTTTAACCAGAGACAGCCAAGCAATACTACAAAAAGCCAAGACCTCCAGTTCCCTGCTGCCTTGCCAGCTAATCCTTGGCTGTTGGTCAGCCGAGCTTTTCTCTCACAACTGGTGCCTTTTTGTATGGCTTATCCTCTTTTCATTGAGGACCACCACCACTAGGACAAGCTTCCCACATGACTCATGATCACTCTAGCCACTGCAGCCTCACCACCCTCCCACCTTTGCTGAGCAGCTGAACCAGAGTCAGGGCCTCACAAACCATGTAAAGATCTGCCCCTGTGGCTTGGCTTTGACCACAGCAAGAAGTAAGTGCCTTCCTGCAGCCCCTGCAGGTGCTATAGCAGCAGAGGATATTTATTGCACTTATGAAAGTTCTGGAAATCCCATTCAGGTCTTTGAGATACAGAGATATTAACTAGACCCAGACTTTTAAACTGTCTGAATAATAACAATTCCACTTTAAGTGGAGTTTTATTTATATAAGTATTTCTAATCTCTCCAGCAACTTATTCTCTAACTGTACACAAACTTTTCCAAGAACAGCAAAGTAAACCTTTTGTTTATGTAATAAACAAAAAAATGAAAAAATTTCAGGTCTTTTTTTAAAACATAATAAAAGAATAAAGAAGGGCAACAAGCCACAGAATCACAGAATGTTAGGAGCTGGAAGGGACCTCGAAAGACCATCCAGTCCAACCCCCCTGCCACAGCAGGATTCCCTACACCAGGTCACACAAAAGCACGTCCAGAAGGGTTTTGAATCTCTCCATAGAAGGAGACTCCTCAACCTCTCTGGGCAGTCTGGGCCAGTGCTCTGGCACCTCAACTGGGAAAACAGTTGGTCTTGTATTCACATGGAACCTCCTACATTTCAGCTGACAGCCATTGCCCATTGTCCTGTCAGTAGGCTTCACTGAGAAGTGTTTGCAGATCTCCTTTAAGAAAAAGTCAAGAAACTGAACAAGCACACTATGAATATTATTTCTCTTAGACCAGAAACTCTAATGAAAGTGTCTGGAAGCACTTCAGCTCATCCAATTTACCTGGCAAAAATGAAAACACTCTCAGCAAAATGATCCCTTGGTATCATTTTGCCTGACCTACCTGCCAGGCAGCACTGCTATCTTCTAAACAGGTACCTGGGGCTACACTAGGCACCTATAATGCTATTTATTGCTTAATATCAGGCTATAAGGAGAATAGGTGGCTTTTACTTGAGAAAAAAATTATTTAGCATATATATAGTAGAAATACATTCAAATGGGATAGAAATAAAATCAAACATTACCATAGCTTCCAAAAAGATAAGAGTTTTTTGAAAAAAAAAAAAACAAAAACTTCTTTGTGCCCAAATATTAATCAGAAAAAGGATTTTTTATTTTAATTCTGAAACCAGGAGAATGTGTCAAAGTTCTCCCATTTAATTAGCTCACCTAAGAGATGTATCCAACAGTTACAAAAACGCCCCAGTGATGCCCATGTTATTCTCTCCCCACTTTGATGAATATTGTTTATTTTTCTATGTTTCTAATTTGATGTTCTCTCTCTCTTCCTCTGAAACACCTGTGCTTGCAGGCTAAGAATAGGATCCCTGTTCAGTGCTGTCACAACAGCAAAGGCAACATCTGGGCTTCTATGTCCCTGATACCTTCTGGCAAACATTGTTCCACACATGCCCGTTTCACACTTCTGTTTTCTGGGAGCTTTTCACTGTCTTGCCCGGGGAAAACAGGGACAATGCATTTGTCTGTAGGTACTAGAGGTGTGATTTTTAGAGACTGATTAAATAGACCAACTTCCCTGAGAAAAGTGGTTCAGATCCATCCTTGGTATAACTCTGCTGACTCTAATGGCTTTTACCAGGGGTGAATTTGGTCCCTTGTTGTTAGATGCCTGCGTATTAGAAACAGAGTCATTTGTTACAAGGGAAACAGTCAACATCTTATTTGCATCCATGCATATCAACAATGCAATTAGAACAAACTTCTTTGAGAATTGGATTCAGATGGTAATTAAAGAATTGTGTTATGAATTTTAATTTGACATTAGTGAGGTAAATTATTCTGTATTGCTCTGTTCTCACAGTTTGGGCAGAATACATTATGGTTTGCTTACTGAGACCTTTGAATTAAAAAAACCCAAAACCTCTTAGTAACTGCAGTCCTTAGAATCTAATTGCATGGAAGAAAATGAGTTACATAAAACATTTGCCAGTGATTCAAAGTCAAACAGCAGCCAGCATCTTTCCTTTGATTCCCACTCACAATTTGGGGACTAAGATGGATGGATTGGGGAGGAAACTCTTCTAAGCAGCAATAATTTGTCAGATGTAATAATAATAATGAGACACATAAAAATAGCTATTTTGAAAAGACAGGTGAGACAGAAACACCTAAAAAAAAATAATGTCAACTTATATATCACTGATAATGATACATAGCCAGCAGTCATGACTTTAGAAATTCTGAGTGAACTTAGAAAATCATGTTGGGCCCCTAACATACATGTACATACATATATATATATGTGAGTAAAAACATACATATATATATATATATATATGTCTGTATATATTTATATTTGTGTGTGTACTTTTATGTCTGTAGTTTTGAAGGTCTGACCTCCTAAGTAGCACAAGCCCTATTGGACTTCAGTAAGGTTTTTGATACTGTCTCCTACAGTATCCTTCTGGACAAAATGTTGAGCATACAGGTAGACAAATACATCATGTGATGGGTACACAACTGGCTGAGGGGTTAGGCTCAAAGGGCTATAATAAATGAGGTTACATTGGGCTTGTGACCAGTGGGGTTCCACAGGGATCCATTTAGGGCCAGTGCTCTTCAATATCTTTATAAACCACTTGGATGCAGGACTTGAAGGTTTAAGAAACAAGTTTGTTGATAATACTAAGCTGGGAGGAGCTGTTGATTTCCTTGAAGGCAGAGAGATAGATCAGAGGACTGGGCAGTCATATGCCACATGAAGTTTAACAAGGGCAATGCCAGATTCTGTACCTGGGAAGGGGCAACCCTGGCTGTACCTGCAGACTGGAGAATGAGAGACTGGAAAGCAGCCCTGCAGAAAGGGACCTAGGTCTTTTGGTCAATGGCAAGTTAATTACAAGTCAGCAGTGTGCCCAGACAGCCAAAAGGGCCAAGCAGGTCCTGCGGTGCATCAAGCACTCTATTGCCAGCAGATCGAGAGAGGTGATAGTCCCCCTCTGCTCAGCAGTGGTGTGGCCTCACCTTGAGTATTGGGTGCAGTTTTGGACACCGTAATACTAGAAGGCTATCAAGTTGTTAGAGAGCACCCAGAGAAGGGCCACAAAGATAGTGAAGGGTCTGGAGGCAAAGCTATATGAGAATAGGCTGAAACCACTTGTTCTGTTCAGCCTGGAGCAGACTGAGGGGAGATCTCGTTGCAGTGTATAAATTCCTCACCAGAGATGAAGGAGGGGCAGGAGCTGATCTCTTCTCTATGGTCACCAACAACAGGATCTGGGGCAATAACATGAAGTTGTGCTTGGGGAGGTTCAGGTTAGATATTAAGAAAAGGTTCTTCACAGAGAGTGGTGGAACAATGGAACAGGCTCCCCAGGGATACACGCGTGGCACCAACTCCCACAGAATTCAAGAAGCATCTGGACAATGCTCTTAGACACATGGTGTGACTTTGGGGTTGTTCTGTCCACAAACAGGAGTTGGACTTGATTATCCTGGTGGGTCCCTTCCAACTCAGGATGATCTGTGGCTCTGTGATTCTGAGTTTTAGCTACTAAATTTTTGTTTTGCTATTGTGTCCAAACTAGGTGCTGTTCTAGAATTCCCAAACTCAGTGTTGGTAGTTCGCAAAGGGTTTTAAAGGAAGGTTAGTAAGAAAAATGACTATTGTGAGTGACAATGACAATTCTGGCATAACTGTTTGTGGAATGGAAGAAATATACCTACCTGGATTATTGTAAGGCCTTTGATACAGTTCCTCATAACATCCTTATCTCAGAATTGGAGAGATATGGATTTGATGGGTGGACTATTTGGGGGAAAGGAAATTGGCTGGACAGATGCAACCAGAGAGTTGTGGTCAATGGCTATTTGTCTAGGCGGAGACCACTGATGAATGGTGTCCCTCAGGCCTCTGTCTCGGTTACCAGTGCTCTTCAATATCTTTATTAAGGACCGAGACAGGGGTATTGTGTGCACCCTCAGCAAGTCTGAGTGGTGTGGTTGATATGCCAGAAGGGCAGGATGCCATTCAGAGGGACCTGGGCAAACTCAGAGAGTGGTGCCAAGAAAATCAGATGAAGTTTAATAAGTCCAAGTTCTGCATCTGGGTAGGGGCAATCCAAGATATATGTACAGACTGGGAAAGGAGTTCCTTGAAAGCAGCCATGCAGAGAAGGACTTGGGGATCATGATAGATGAAAAGCTTGACATGAGCCAGCAATGTATGCTTGCAGCCCAGAAGGCCAGCCATGTCCTGGGCTGCATCAGGAGAGGCATGACTAGCAGGTCAAAGAGGTGATTCTGCCCCTCTACTCTGCCCTCGTGAGGCCCCACCTGGAGTACTGCATCCAGTTCTGGGGTTCTCAGCATCAGAAAGATGTGGACATTTTAGAGCAGGTCCAGAGGAGGCCACAAAGATGATCAGAGGGCTGGTGCATCTCCTCTATGAGAATAGGCTGAAGGAGTTGGGTTTGTTCAGCCTGGAGAAGAGAAGGCTTCAAGAGGACCTTCTAGCAGCCTTCCAATACCTAAAGGGGGATTACAAGATAGAAAGAAGGGGAGAGACTTTTCATCTGGTCTGTTTGAAACAGGACAAGGGGGAAAGGATATAAGCTGAAAGAGGGGAAATGAAGACTAGAAATTAGACGTAGGTTCTTTACCCAGAGGGTGGTGAGACACTGGAACAGGTTACCTAGAGATGTTGTGGTTGCTCTACCCCTTTCAGTGTTCAAGGCCAGCCTGGATGTGGCCCTGAGCAACCTGGTCTAGTGGGTGGCATCCCTGCCCATGGCATGCGGGTTGGAGCTAGATGATCTTTAAGGTCCCTTCTAACCTGGGCCACTCTGTGATTCTATGCATGTGTAAGAAAAGGAAGAATTGGTTTTAGTAGTTGTCAGAATTTTGTTTCATGGAGTCACTGTAAGATCCCAGTCCCAGTGCTGCTCCCCAGCAGGATGATAGGAAAGAGTTTGCAGTATGCGATTGGTAAGGTGGTAGCCCTTAGCTACCTCCACACCTAGCTCACTCACAGCACTGCCTGTGTCTTTGCTGGTAGATGTTTGCCTAACATGTCTCGTAAAAAGAGTCTATATAAGGAGTGGAAGAAGGGTCAACTAGAATGGGGGGCATACAGGGAAGCTGTCAGGAAAGCAAGGGAATTGGTTAGAAATACTAAAGCTCAGTGGGAGTTAAATCTAGCCAGGGAAATCAAGGGGAATAGTAAACATTTCTACAAATACATTAATGGAAATAGGAAGACTAGGGAAGGTGTGGGCCCCCTCAGAAAAGAAACTGGAGAACTGTTGATGGATGTCATGGAGAAGGCTGAACTTCTCAATAGCTGCTTTACTTCAGTCTTCACTGGCAAGGGCTCCTGCCACACCCCCAAAGTCAAAGACGATAATGGCAGGGGCGGGAAGCTGGAAAGTGGAACTGCCCACGGTAAGTGAAGATCAGGTTCGTGATCAACTGAAGAACCTGAAGGTTCACAAGTCCATGGGACCCGATGGGATACACCCACAGATACTGAGAGAATTGGCGGACAAGGTTGCTAAGCCACTCTCTGCCACGGCACGACAATAGGCTGTGCACGACAATATTCTGAAAAGTGAGTTCAGATGGATCTGACACACACACAAAAAACGTGCAGCGAGTGGTCGCGTTTAATATAAAAGAAAATAAAAATAGGCCAACCAAAAGTACAAGAGTCACAGGTAGACACTGTATACAAGAAGATGGCTAGCACTGCGCTATTGTTAGCAAGTATCTGTTATACCTTGACAGAAGGAATAATGACCAATTAGCAAGTGACACTTACATATACAAATTATACTAACCAATTAAGAAGCAACACTCACTACTAAAAACAACTACCATAAATGAGGATAAAACAGTGCACTTCAAAGAAATGTGAATGTGATAAGGCTGGTGCTGTGTGCTGTGGGAAGGATAAGATGTTAAGGCTATGTGGAGCGTCAAGGCCTCTGTGTGCAGCTGCAAGGCTCCTGCTAGGTGACTCCCACTTTCTCTCCCAGGCTGTCTAACTGCTTTCTTGTGAGAAACTGACCTCGGCCTTCTCCAGCCTCCCCTTTGCTAGGCCCTAGACCCTACAGCCCACAATAGCATGCCACAACAACTCTCTATTGTGTTTCAAAAGTCATGGCAGTCTGGTGAAATCCCCGCTAACTGGAAAAGAGGAAACATAACCCCCATTTTTAAAAAGGGGAAGAAGGATGATCCTGCAAACTATAGGCCAGTCAGTCTCACCTCTGTGCCTGGTAAGATCCTGGAGCAGATCCTCCTGGGGGAACTGCTGAGGCAGAAGAATAATGAAGAGGTGATTGGGTATAATCAACATGGCTTCACCAAGGGTAAATCGTGCCTGACGAATCTGGTGGCCTTCTATGAAGAGGTTACGACATCAGTAGACAGTGGAAGAGCAACTGACATCATTTACTTGGACATTATCAAAGCCTTCGACACTGTCCCTCATGACATCCTGCTCTCCAAGCTCGTGGAATATGGGTTTGATGGATGGAACACTCGCTGGATAAGGAATTGGCTTAATGGTCGCACTCAAAGAGAAGCATCAAAAGAAGCGTAGCCAGCAGGTTGAGGGAGGTGCTTCTCCCCCTCTACTCTCCACTCTTGAGACCCCACCTGGAATATTGCGTCGAGTTCTGGAGCTCCTATTACAAGAGGGATACGGGGCTGCTGGAGCGAGTCCAGACAAGGGCCACGAGAATGATCAGACGACTGGAGCACCTCCCCTACGAGGACAGACTGAGAGAGTTGGGATGGTTCAGTCTGCAGAGGAGAAGGCTCCGAGAAGACCTTATTGTGGCCTTCCAGTATCTGAAGGGGGCTACAAGAAAGCTGGGGAGGGACTTTTTAGGAGGTCAGAGAGTGATAGAACCAGGGAAAATGGGTGCAAGCTAGAGGAGGGTAGATTTAGGTTGGATATTAGGAGGAAGTTCTTCACTATGAGAGTGGTTAGACAGTGGAACAGGTTGCCCAGAGAGGTTGTGGAAGCCTCAAAGAATCACAAAATCACAGAATCATTATGGTTGGAAAGGACCCTCAAGATCATCTAGTCCAACCGATAGCCCTACACTACTCTTACCCCTAAATCATCCCCTGAAGAAACACATCTATCCTCTTCTTAAAAACCTCCAGGGATGATGACTCCACCACCTCCCTGGGCAGCCTATTCCAATATCTCACCACTCTTTCAGGAAAAAAATTCTTCCTAATATCTAATCTAAACCTACCCTGGCTTAGCTTAAGCCCATTCCCTTTAGTCCTGTCACCAGTCACAAGGGAGAAGAGGCCAACACCCGCCTCCCTAGAATGGCCTTTCAAGTAGCTGAAGAGAGCGATAAGGTCTCCCCTCAGCCTCCTCTTCTCCAGGCTAAACAAGCCCAGCTCCCTAAGCCTCTCCTCATAAGGCCTGTTTTCCAGACCCCTGACTAGCTTAGTTGCCCTTCTCTGCACCCTCTCTAGTAGCTCAATGTCCTTCCTAAACTGCGGTGCCCAAAACTGCACACAGTACTCGAGGTGTGGCCTCACCAGTGCCGTGTACAGTGGCAAGATCACCTCCCTGCTCCTACTGGTCACACTATTCCTGATGCAAGCCAGGATGCCATTGGCCTTCTTAGCCACCTGGGCACACTGCTGACTCATGTTCAGCCGGCCGTCAATCAGCACCCCCAGGTCCTTCTCTGCTGGGGAGCTCTCCAGCCACACCTTCCCGAGCCTGTAGCGCTGCTGGGGGTTGTTACGCCCAAAATGCAGGACTTTACATTTAGCCTTATTAAAACTCATCCCATTGGTCTCTGCCCATCTATCCAGCCTATCTAGGTCCCTCTGCAGAGCCTGCCTACCCTCAAGCAGATCGACACTCCCACCCAACTTAGTGTCATCTGCAAACTTACTAAGGGTGCACTCTATCCCCTCATCCAAGTCATCAATAAAGATGCTGAACAGGAGAGGCCCCAACACTGACCCCTGAGGGACACCACTCGTGACCAGCCACCAACCAGACTTGACTCCTTTGAGCACAACCCTCTAGACTCGGCCATCCAACCAGTTTTTGATCCAGCCAAGGGTGTGCTCATCCAAGCCACGAGCAGCCAGTTTCTCAAGGAGAATGCTGCCTCATCTCTGGAAGCTTTTAAGACAAGGCTTGATGGGGCCCTGGGTAACCTGATCTAGTGGATGGTGTCCCTGCCAGGCAGGGCAGTTGGAACTAGATGATCTTTGAGGTCCCTTCCAACTCTGACAATCCTGTGGTCCTGTGAACCTACTCTTGCGGACTTCTGGTGATAGAGATGCCACATTTTCTCTGGGCAGCCTGTCTCAGTATTTCGCTGTTTTACTGATAAAGTTGTTACTTCCTCATATTTAACTGGCATCTCTCTTGCAGCAATTTAAGTCAATCAGGCCTTATTCTTTGAGTGAGAAAAATCTTCAGGTACTATTCAAGTCAATGAAGCCATGCCACTTTCTACTGACTAAAGCTATAAAACTAGAAAGTGTGTGAATTTTCTGTTACAAAGGAGAAGTGCAAGTCATTATGTAGTTTGGGTTTCTTAATAGAAAAAAGTTAGCAGCTAAAATTGCAGCACATCTAACTGTCATATATAAAGCCATACGTTCAGTATTTCTTATGTAGATAACTGAAGAACCAGACATTTTGCAAGGACTAGGATCTCTCATGAGAAGGAATTTCCCCATTATTTTCATTGTAGATTAAAATGTTTAAGACTTAAATAATCTTTGGATAAGGTTCTGACCTCATGTTTGTATAAATATGGACTTCTTCAGGGGAAGTCTATGAAACTAGGTAAAAGTAACATCAGTGCAAGAGAGGATTCAGCCTAGAGTATATCAGCATATTCTCAGGTCCATGATATTGCCCAGCACCAGCACCATACTGGCTGGCCCCATATGCTTCCAAGTGTCCTGACAGAGGCATTTGCAACTGCTGTTGGAGCACTCAGATATGTTCTACAATATGAAACAGATGGTAGCTCCATGTAAAATGATATATCCAAAGGTACTCACTGCAATAAGCCTCCCAGTACTTGTGTCACTGAGGTAAGTTTACTACAGATGTTAGCCAGAGGACATACTAAGCTTATTCAGCAGATGTCTTCAGGGAAGGTAAATGCTTCACTCCTTCGGAAATAAAAAAAGCTATATTACATTTTCTTTTTTTAATTCCTGAGGTTAGTATTTGTCTTCAGACATTATGTGTCAGTGGACACAAACATGGGTGTCCCATAGTTTGCCAGTGAGTTGCAGTGTTGGGAAGGCAATGGGTGTCTGCTGTGGGTGTCACAGCAGGAGGGCAGAGCCCACAAGGGATAACATATTTTGTCAGCAACACACTGCACTAAAAATGCCAGCAGTGGCAGCCAGTAGCCAGCGTGCCCAGCTGCCCAGTCCTAAATGCTACAGAACATTAAAAAGTAACAACAACAAGAACAACAACAACCCTATGCTGTCCCTCCTCATTAACTTTTTAAAGCTTCTGCTCACTTTGTGGAATCACCACTCTACTGCACAGTCAATAATGTATGAAATGAAAAACTCCTGTCCACCCTGAGATGAAAAAAAAGCAGAAAGAGGTTTACAGTAACTGCTTAGTGCTATTTTTAGTGGTCCTGAATTCAGAAGCAATAAAACCAAACCAAAGCAAAAAAAAAAGCAGAGGCAGGAAAATTAAATTAAAACAAAAAAACTTATCAAACATTTTAAAGACAGTTCCTCTTTCTTAATTTCTTTTTGTCACCTGCTTGCAAGAGAGCCACAGGCTGCAGAGAAAACAATGCCTTTTTATTTTTTTCATTTCTTTTATAAAATGAATTTGTTGCTTATGGAAGACATTAGTGTCTTCTAGCCCTCAAGACCTAGAATTAGGGGTAAATGCACATCTTATCCTCCCAACACTAGAAATCTCCTGGAACTATTAACCATCTCATTAACAGGCCCAACTGAAACATCTGTCCAGATGTTTCATAGAACATGGTAGGATTTTTTTTACTGTACTCAGCACTGTAGAGCTGGAGAGATACTTTGCCCTGTGAAGTTAAGGCATTCATGTACAGAGCTGAGAATGATGAAGAAATACATCCCTAGTAATTTCTTCAAAGGAATAGGAAGTGTTTAGGGTTTGGCAGAACAGACAAATAGAAAGAGGGCAAGTTACATTTTCAGAAGGATATCCAAAATTAATGGCCTTAACCATTATGACATGTTATTTTGTCTCCAGAATGACATTTTCTGCTGCCATGCAGCTGAACTCTCTTGCAGAGGGAACAGCACTGACAGATCCACATACACAGCATCTACAAAACCTAATTTGGATATGAGTGTCCCAAGGAAGCTTCCAGAGGTAGTGCTGAACTCAGCCCTATCCCAGCTAAAGTGACCTGCTTCATTGATAAGTTGCTGCCCCACACAGCTCCAGCTTTAGCACGTGAGCTGGAAAATTCCATGTGGGATGGCAGCAGTGAACAGCTTCTTCACCTTATGACAACTCACAGCGAATTGGTGTAATCTGCATTTCCATGTACAGGAGATTTTGAGCAGAATTAATTGTAAATTACTTCTAGTCTAGTTATAACCTAAAATACCGTTTTCATTTTGGCAGTGGCAAGAAACTGCATTTTCTGCATAAAGCCAATGCCTATAAAACAGAAGAAGGCAAAGCATGATCAGTGTGGTGAGCAGGAGATAAAACAAGCTCCTTGGCACTGGGCAATGGCAGAGGAAGTCTGTTTCCTCCCTGATAGCTAGTTGAACATTGTTACCCTAAGCTGGGCTGGTTCTCCTCCCACCAGGCTGTTCATATACCATCTGTCCGTGCTGAAAATTATCAGGAGCATTATGTTGTGTCTTCACTTATTAAAAGGCTGGATGCAAACTTTCCAGAGCATACAGAGCGTTCCAGTTTACTGCACCAGAAACTTTATACCATTATGTCTAGCGAGGCCCCTAAGTCTCTGGTTTAATGCCTTGGAAATGCGACAAAGTAAAGCCAAGAAAGGGCAAAGTAAAACATGAAAATTTAAAATCAGGATCCACATTTATTTTGCTTTCTTTCACTTAAAACTAGAAACAAAGCAAATGATACTTACATTACATTTTTAAGCCAAGGAGAGGGTAAAATGTTTCCACAAGCATTTTGTCTCTTCTGCCTTTGAGGAGCAGAAAAACATTCAAAAGAAAACCATAATGCCGGCACTTTTTCTTTTCCCTCAGATCTCCCATCAAAACTTCCTTTCACTACACTGTGAATAGAAAACTGTCTTCGGATACTGCCTAGAGAAGAGATGAAATGCAATTGTTGTTATTAATATTTAAGAATCTTATATTTTTCCACACGCTAAAGCACTCTATTACCAACACCAATGTCTGCTTTCTTCTAATGGGCAAGTTGGCATTTCCTGAGGTAATGAGATGATAGCCTGACTTGAGCTGTATCTTAGCTATTTCTACAACAAAATTAGAAAGCTGGCCATATTAGAATAATTCATATGTGAGTTTAGAGTCAGATTTCCATGCACACCTCCAAAGTGGATGAGGGAACATAGAAAGAGAACAGAAATTACTCATTTCTGCTCAGGTAGAATCATAAAGTCATAGAATGGTTTACATTGGAAAGGACCTTAAAGAAGATCTAGCTCCAATCCCCTGCTATGGGCAGGGACACTTTCCACTAGACCATGTTGCTTAAGGTCTCATCCAAACTGCTTTTAAACACTGCCAGGAATGGGGCATTCACAGCTTGGCTGCGTAACCTGTTCCAGTGTCTTACTACCCTCACCATAAAGAATTTCTTCCTATTATTCAATACAACCTTAGCTTCTTTTTGTTTAAAACCGTTACCTCTTGTCTTATCTTACAGATAAAGAGTTCCTCCTCACTTTCCTGTAGGCCCTCTTTAAGTACTGGAAGGCCACTACAAGTTCCCTCCAGAGCCTTCTCTTTTCCAGGCTGAACAACCTGTCCTCATAGAGGAGGTGCTCCAGCCCACTGATCATCTTCGTGGCCCTCCTCTGGACCCAGTTGATCAGATCCATGTCTTTCTTACTCTAGGGGCCCCAGAGCTGAGCACAGCTCTCCAGCTGGGGTCTCAGCAGAGCAAGAGTAGAGAGGAATCACCTCTCTTATCCTGCTGGCCACTCTTATTTTGGTGCAGCCCAGGATATGATTTGCTTTTAGGCTGCAAACACATATTGGTAGCTCATATTCAGTTTTTCATCCAAACACACACTCAAGTCCTTCTTCACAGGGCTGCTCTCAATTTGCTCATCACCCAGCCTGTATCTGTGCTTGGGATTGCCCCAACCCGGGTGCACGACCTTGCACTTGGTCTTGTTGAGCTTCATGAGGTTCGCATTGGCCCACCTATCAAGCCTGTCAAGATCTCTCTGGATGTCATCCCTTGCCTCCAGCACATCAGCCACACCACAAAGCTTGGTGCCATGAGCAAACTCGCTAAGGGTGCCCTTGGTCTCACTGTCCATGTTGTTTACAAAGATGTTGAACAGTAAAATGCTTTGCAGTAGTCCATTTAGATCATGTCATTTGGTCTACCCTTATCCACCAACAATGTAATCCCATCATAGAAGGCCACTAGATTTGTTAGGCATGATCTGCCCTTAATGAAGTCATACTGGTTGGCAAACAAATGCTGGGCATAAGGCAGGGAGTCCTGGTATTCAGGTCACTGCTTCAACCATTGACTCTTATTAGTATTTTGAGAAACATATTTTATGATTCCAGAATTAAAATCTTTCATTGCTGATCCCTTTCATGTAATTGAAAATACAAATTTGTGTGATTGAAATTCAGCAGAATGCTTTTAGTAGCTCTTAAGCAACTGTAACAAGTGGAAATGGGTGAATATCAGTTTATTGAAATCTCATTGATCACTATATTTTTACATACAGTGGAAAATAACAACAGATCTCTCTCTTGTTACCTAATCCTTTGAAACATTCTAATCTATGTGAAGAAGTTATTTTATTTATTTTTACAGAAGACTCAGATCCTATTCTTTATCCATGTCACTAAAAGAAATTAGAAAAAGCAGATCAATTTTAAAAGCCTTCTGTAACATGGGAGAAATCTTGTTCTAGAAGTGTTTTGTTTTGGACTTCACAGAGGACAGATTTTCTTTGGTAAACTTCCCACTGGCTGCAGTTAAGGGTGAGGTTTTAGAAACCATCCAGGCAGCGTTATCACAGTGCCTTTGAGGAACTTCACTTTACTTTGTACAAGGCATAGCTTGTGCAATAGTTTTACAGGCCAAGCATGGCCTGCAAGAAGCTCATCTTCCCTAAAGCCTTCATTGCTCAGATTACTCTTCTTTGTTTATTCAACTTTTGCTTCTCGCCCAGATCTGCCACAAAGTACACAAGCATATGTCTTTCTAAGCCAGTCTCTATTATTTTATAAAACCCAGTGCAAAACATACAGGAATTGATTGTGGTAGCTGTCAAGTCTGAAAGTGATTCAAGCATGTTTGCCCTTTCCTTCACTGTATTTTTGGGTGTTATATAAATACAACAGAAAATGTAAAATGCAGGTTAAGTAAGTAATTTTCAACACTTCCATGTTTTTTTTCTGATTTCTGCCCCATTCTGGCACCTTTTTGAAACCACATTTTGTCCACTAGATAGCATCGGAATATTTGTGGTTTTGAAAGCCAAAACAATAGGTTCTGCTGTGCATGTTATCATCTTTGTCAAAATGAAACATTGAATCAGAACCAGAATCCATCCAGGTTCTTCAAAAACCATACTAGACACATTCCTCATTAGGCATCTGTTTATTCCAAAACACAAACACACAGGGGATAGAATTAGATAACACTTTTCTGGCTTACTAAATGGGTTAGACTTAGTAAATATGGTACTCGATTTTCAACTGATTCTACCATCTGTCAGCAAACTTTTTGTTTTTAGCAAGGGTTTTTCTTGTGGCAATTTCCAGGATTTTTTCCCCCTCTGTCCTTTTCATGAATATACATACTTACAAATTTTAAGGGAAAAGTAATACAGAAAAATTAATTAATCCACACAATCTGAATAGTGCAGGTTAGGATATAATAAGAAGGTACAAAGGGACTTGCAAATGGTAATTAACAAGAAACTTAGGGAAAAAAAATCTCCTGTGTGAAAGAAACCTCATTTTATTTTCCTGGTGTGTCTAAATCCTGCAGTCAGCTTTTGGGGTAAATGGTGTGCACAGTGAAGCATCAACAGTGTGCTTGGGCAGAGACTGGTGTAAGAAGAACAAACAGCTGGGATGAGGCAAACCACCCAGAAAACTGGCTAACTGGGACCCAATTTCATGAAAGTCTAAGGATAACATTTCTGTTGCATTTTCACACTTTTAAAAAATAATATATATCTATATATACCTCAGGTCCCTTCTGATGCCAAGTAAGGGCAGAGGTAAATCACAGCAGCAAATTTAGTAGTATGTAGTTGTGCTCCTGACTCTTGCAGTCCATTACCTCCTAGGCACCAGTATTAGAAAAAGCAAGAGTCATTCATAGAGAGGTTTCTGGCTGAGCCACCAGGTCCAGATCAGTCCTTGGAGATGAGATGTGTTAGACCAACCAGAAGCAGTTCTGCACACATTGTGAGTTTGCACGCAGCACTGCGTGGTGATGCCCACTCTCCTTGGAGCTAGTACAGGATCCACTGGTTTGAAGGTCCTACAACAAGCTGCAGTGCATGCATTGTTACTACAGGAGCAGCTGCCTTGCATCCCACAGGCAGTGCTGTGTGGCTATTGAAGAGCTTGATGCATTTTGTTACTTGGAAAGAAACCCTAAACTCATGCAAGAGAATGGAAGGTTTTTTCATTATTTCCAGCAGGTTTCTCGTCTCACTTCTTAACATACACATGGTATGCTTAGGGAAAATATGAACTTTTGTAAGGAAGGTGTAAAAGAGAAGGAAAATCCAGTCAGAGACACTAGTGATTGTGGTGGTTTTACCTCTCCAAGGCATCCTTGGCACACAACAATGTTTTCTCCTTCTCAGGTGTTTCCAGCACCAAACTGCATCACTACCATTCCCCTAATTTGCAAGAAGAGCCTACTGTTTTGGTGGGGAGAGGGGACAACAGGGATATCTTGTGCTTCCCAACCCATGTTCAGTCAGTCCTGGTATAGAGTTTGTCAGACAATGGTACTCTGTCCTTTCTTTATTCACAGTTTCAGGACAAGTTTCTCCCTCTGACTAAATCGAGTTTTAGCCCAGGAATAGAACAAGAGGAGGGCAAGGCATGACTTAGCTGCAGACAGCTTATTCAGAGGAGTCAGACAACTGAGATTTGAATAATGATTAATGGCAGAGAAATGGATTTGGGAAGAGAAATTGCAGATAGTCAGAGATTCCTTACAGGCAGGTGCATCAATATATGCACAGCATTAAGCACTGTCAGAGAAGGTTAGTCCAAAGCTTGGAACAATTCATACACTGTGCAATGAATGAAAGCACAAAAATGAATCAGGAATAAGATAAAAGTTAGCATTGGGTATAAAGTATCAATATAAGGGAGGAGTAGGAATATTATAGAAATGATCATGAGACTGTAGAATAATGATAAGAAAAGGCAATGGGAAGAATTGGAAGAGATGTGAGTGAGATGTAAGGTTAATGAGAAGACATTTCGTATATATAAAGAAACAAGAGATGGCACAAAAGGCAGAATGAGAGATGGAAGGGATACTATATTGTTGCAAGGGCTGACACTGTAAAAAAAGTAAAATTATTTATTTATTCCTATGTTCACAAAAGGTGAAAAGGAAAAATAATCGGTTATTTATTTTCCATAAGAAGAAGATATACCTTAACAAATCAAGGATACGTCCAGGATGAAGGCAATGAAAGGAGGACATCAGAAGGCTTAAATTAACTGCCAGCACCAAAAACCCGTGCCTTATTCAGAAAAAAAGGGAGAAAGATATATTAGCAAATGTACTGCATTAAAAACTGTTTAAAATACTAAGGAAAAAAATCAGTGAAATAGAAGGGATCAAATTTAATGCTGGACTTTAAGAAGGGATTTGAACTGACAGCAAAACCCCATTCTTTTTACTCAAAACAACACTGGGAAAAGTAATCAGGTGAAGATAACATTGGATGAAAGTGCTGTCAGAGAAAATATTGGGGAAAACTTGCAAGAGAAAGCTATAGTGACAGTTCTTGTTTCAGTCACAGCAAAGTGTCATAGACTGAATAAAGGCTGTAGCGTATGAACCTCCCATCAGGATGTCATGGCCAAAAGGCCTAATATGAACCAGTCATGAGTCAACAGAGAAATAGAAAGTAGGGTTATGGATATTAATTTACCTGTGTAGTCAGTAGGGGCAAAAGCACTTACTGGGATGGGCTGTTTCTGCTTACTCCACCTACACTTATAGAGGACAGTAGAAGATTGAAGAGGGCTTAGATTGCAAGCACAAGGATATTTGGAGAAGTGGAGAACATTCACTGGAGAGAGGAAGTGAGTGAGCAGCCTATTCATAAGCTGAACTGATCTTTCCATACTGCCTCTGCAGGGAAAAAGGTCTGAAGGTATTAAGTTATTTAGTCTTGCACATAGAAACATAACAAGATGCAGTGGTTGGAGGCTGATGTAAGTCAAACTCAAAGTGGATTCAAATAGCAAATTAAATAGCGTGGTTTTTTTCAGAGCAATAGTAATTAACCACCAAAAATAAATGACCAATGGTTGTGGACAACTCTTATCACTTGAATTAAAGACCTAAAGTCTTCTTAAGAGATGTGCTGCAGCTCAGGTAGAGGTGGTCTACATTGACCTAAGAATGGCTGGATAAAACTATGTAGTTCAAGTCATTCTGGGCGTCAAGTGACATGTCCCATCTGGTGTGAAAAAATAAATCTGTGAAACACCAGTGAAAATTCTGAAGGAGTTAACAAGGTTTCCACATCTGCTGACAGAACATCGTAGGGAAAAAGGAACAGCGCTTGTAACGGTTCCCTGAAAAATTCTTGATGTAATAGATTATTCTGACAGGGAATATAGAAAGAATATTGGACTTCAAAGTGAATTAATGGGAAATGGGATTATCAGAGAGTCGGTAGCTTTATTATGCAGGCCAAGGTTTGTTGTTTTTATTTATTAAAGTTATTTAGTCAGGCAGTGTTCTTTGATGACGATACCAGGCTTGGAGAGAGGCAGTCAATAACAAGGCAGAGTGGATTACAGTTGAAGCTGGTTCTAATATACTTCAGGCAGCGATGGAGACAGACAGATCAGTGTCTTGTAATTGATTGTAAAGAAATGTAAAGAGATGGAGGACTAAAAGGCAACAAGAATCCTCAGCAGGAGTAGAGGGAGGGGTGGGGGAAAGGCTAAAAGAGAGCTATAAGTGAAACACTAATCTCTTTGACAGTGCTTGTTGCAATTATTAACAAAAATGTAAAAAAGTATAAATAGCCTTGAGAAAGACATCCTTGAGAGGCATTTCAACAAGATCATACCTTAATTCCCCCACACAGGTACTAGACATGTATCTTCATTAGTAATAAAAATGTTACAGCATCACTTTATGTAATCAGAAGCTGAAGAAATTTAGTGCTTCACTAAATGCAAAAAAGAGCTTATACGTACCTGTGAGAACCACAGTTTCTGCCAGCCAAATGTTGATATACATACCTGGAGTGAATTCACAGACCCAATTACAAGAAAGGTTAATTGCAGAGTGTTTTGTGGTGGCTTCTCTCACCAAATAATTGATACTGCATTCTCATGAACGCTTGTTTCTCTAAATGGCAGAGTTGAGCCAGGAGAGTAACAACTGTTTGCAATTAGGTTAAATAAATTGTAGATAAAGTGTAGATCTGAATGCTAGAAGGGTCTGTGGAGATCATATTAGAATCATAGAATCATAGAACTGTCAGAGTTAGAAGGGACCTTAAAGATCATCTAATTCCAACCCCCCTGCCTGGCAGGGACACCATCCACTAGATCAGGTTGCCCAGGGCCCCATCAAACCTTGTCTTAAAAGCTTCCAGGGATGAGGCTTCCACAACCTCTCTGGGCAACCTGTTCCACTGTCTAACCACCCTCATAGTGAAGAACTTCCTCCTAATATCCAACCTAAATCTACCATCCTCTAGCTTGCACCCATTTTCCCTGGTTCTATCACTCTCTGACCTCCTAAAAGGTCCCTCCCCAGCTTTCTTGTAGCCCCCTTCAGATACTGGAAGGCCACAATAAGGTCTCCTTGGAGCCTTCTCCTCTGCAGACTGAACAACCCCAACTCTCTCAGTCTGTCCTGTAGGAGAGATGAGCATATCTGAGAAAATGTTTTCCTTCTCATAAAATAAACCCCACACACCACAAGCTGGCAGTTAAATCAGAAATTAATTTACCTCCTCACTGCTTGCTGAGCTCCCTTCTATGACCTAAGCAGCAGTGAAACCAGCCCTGAGTACTGTTCCCAAATAGAAAGGGTAAATCTGGTACCTGCACTGCAGTTGTGCCTTCTCCAGGTATTAGTGTGGTCCCCTGGGAGCTATGAGCAAACACTACCTGTGCCCTGGGCTTCCAGATGGTACAGAAGGAATTCAGCCCTCACTGCCCTCCCTGCCTGGCACTTTGCACAGGATTAAGTTTAACCTCTTGTTTTGCTCCATCTCATGAACCTTGCTTTTGTTTTTAGTTCCTACCAGACAGGTTTTATTCTTGTTCAAATTATTTATCCCAATAGACCTAAACTTTTGCTCAGTCCCCTGCTGAGCTCCTGAAAGATAATGAACTAACTGATTTCTAGGTAATTTATGCATAAATTTATATACTGATCTGTAGTTTAATCAAACTCCTTTGCCTTGTGTAGTATAATAGCAATATCTAATGAAAACATATGAAATATGTGTTTCATAATTACCTCAGACAGCTCATTTCGATTCACTTCCTATTTAAATCCCCAAATTCCTATCTTCTTGCATTGTAAACACTTTCCTTCCTGTCTCATCAATCTGAGTTATGTAAATGATGTGGGGGTGGGAGTACAATTAAATTTTCCCCTCAGTGCTATCAAAGGCCCTATTCTTCCAGAAACATCTGACTTGGGTGCACACAAAATACACTTTATTGTTTTTATTTGACTGAAAAACAATGTTAACATTAAATCAGAAATAATGGTCAACTCCAGTAGTGTGCTATTAGTGGAGCCAGGATACACAAACTTCTAATTAGTTAGAAGACACTGACATTAGGAAACTACATTTGTGATACTATACCAGAGACATTTAATATGAAATACATGCAGCACTATGGCCCCAGCTCTACTCTCATGGAAGGCCAGTAAACCAGGAGTATTCACCTAGAAGCCAGTGGAGCTACAGCCATACAATTTGATATTAGAGAATCCAGCACTGTTTTCTGAGGTCTGAGAGACAGCCAATTTTTACATCAGAGAAGGAAAAGAAAATTAAAACCTAAGTAAATCTAGTTATCAACTGCTTAGTAAAGTTACTTCTCAGCAGCCAAACACAATACTTCAACATCCACCTGCAGGGATGCAGATAAATTTTTGCTGCATCCAGCAATAGTGAACTTGTAGTTGTATTTGGTGGCCCCAATGTATCTAGGGAAAGTACAAAGGAAAAGATACCAGCACTGATGCCAAGTCAGTATAGAAAGAAATTGTGAATAGCTGCTTTGAAAGATTATTCTTTCCTGGAATTAATTCCAGGCATTTACAGTGTGACAGTTTGCTTCTTTATTATTTTTCCCGAAGACTACGAGTTGCACATACACCATTAAAGAAATGCAGTTACCTCCCTAACAAAACTGCAAGAAACAAGTACAAAGCAATATGATACAAAAGCAGAAGATGAAGAGAGTCTAACCAAGAGCTCTGAGCTCTGTGATAAGCATGGTTGACATGTTTCAGCAGTTTTATTTCATATACAGAGAACAAAGAGTGTTAGAGCAGCCTCTCAGCAAGTATCAGGTGAGACCCATTTACAGTAGCTGAAGTCTGCAGCCAGCTATCCAGTCTGACAAATTATCTTATGTTCAGACAAAAAAACTGCTGGACCAGAGAGCAGAAGCAACAATTCCATATGAAAAAAAAAAAAAGAAAAAAAAAAGAAAAGAAGAATGGAAATTTGAGATGTACGAGGTTTCAATTCTCAAGTCTATGATTTTAAAATCCAGACCCACCTGCTCCTCATGTTTCCCTGATTTCATTAAATGTATCTTTTGCCTCCCCCTTTTTTTTCACCTATTAGCAGTGGGTTATTTCCTTGTCTGGATCCACTCCTCTTCCATCTCCTGCAGTCAGTGTTGTTCCTGCCAGGTCTTGACATCACCATCCTTCATGTCACAAAATTGATCAACAGCTGCACTGTTTCTACTTAAAAAAAAAGACCCCTGCATTCAGTTCTTAGCAGTAATATGTTTATGGTAAACCACATTGTTTTTGTAATGTTGGGAACAAGCAATTTCTGAAGGAAAAATTAACAACAGAACATGGCAAAGCACCCATGAAGAGATTTTTTTTTTATCAACAAAGTCTTATCTAATTCTAAATTGGATTATTTCCTCTAAAAAGTATGTTATAATTTAATGCCTGGGGTTTTCATCTTAGTAAAGCATTTTTATCCAATAAACAGCTCAATTAACTCAATCTTCAAGGTCTTCTGGAAGAAGTGTAGGTGATACAAGCAGAGGCTAATCCTTCAACTAAGCTCCAAGGAGCAGCCACGGCAGGACCTAAGAGTTAAAGACATCAGTTTCGATATATCTATGCTAACAAATCATTCATCTCTTGAATCATTAGGCAAGTAGGGATAAATCAGATTGTAAGCTCAGTGAGTGAAAATGTGCGTAGATGTCCCTCGCGATTTCAAGGAAGACAAGATCTGGGATGGAACTAGCAAACTGCAGGCAACAGGCACTGAAGCACTGATCACAGAATCACAGAAGGTTAGGAGTTGGAAGGGATCTCGAAAGATCATCTTGTCCAACCCCCTTGTCACAGCAGGATTCTCTAGACCAGGTCACACAGAAGCGCATCCAGATGTGTTTGGAATCTCTCCAGAGAAGGAGACTCCACAACCTCTCTGGGAAGTCTGTGTCAGTGCTCTGGCACCTGAACTGGGAAAAATTTTTTCTTCTATTCACATGGAACCTCCTCTGCTTCAGCTTACAACCATTGCCTCTTGTCTTGTCAGTGGGATTCACTGACAAGAGCCTGACCCCATCCTCCTGACACCCAGCCTTCACATATTTAAAAGCATAGATGAGGTCACCCCTTAGTCTCCTCTTCTCCAAACTAAAGAGACCCAGCTCCCTCAGCCTTTCCTCAGAAGCAAGGTGTTCCAGCCCCTTCATCATCTTGGTGGCTCTGCACTGGACTCTTTCCAGCAATTCCCTATCCTTCTTCAACTGAGGGGCCCAGAACTGGACACAAATATTCCAGATGTGGCCTCCCTAGGGTAGAGTAAAGGGGGATTTTCTCTTGACCCTGGTGAGGCCACATCTGGAATATTGTGTCCAGTTCTGGGCCCCTCAGTTTAAGAAGGATAGGGACTGATCCTGGACTCTACGGCAAATGTGAACCTCATCAGCTAGGACTGACAAGTTCCTATCAAGCTGGTGGGACACTCACTCACATGCTATTTTTGTCTAAAAATTTGTGTGCCTGTTTGTTCCACTTACCCTTCTCACCCACCCCCAAAATGCTCTGCTACAACCTTGCAGAAGAGCAATATCCTCCTTGAAGATGACAGTGTTGCTGTCTCTCAAAACCAGCAAAAATATCAGTGCCTGAAGAAGTGTTTCTGCTCATGAACATGGAAGTCATTCGAAACTCTTGCTAGCCAGCCTAGTGAAGACAACCTAGCAACAGTCTTTCCTTTCAACTAAATGCCCTCCTAGAAAAGCATTTAGGGGGAAAAAATGTGAAGAACAATGCTAAAGGAGAAGGAATGCTACAAAGCAGGTTATAACTAAGGGGAGAAGCCCTGTGGTAGTGCTTTCTGGTTTGTGTAGTGTACATTACTGAAAGAGAGCTGCTGAGTGCTGCCTGCCATTCCCAAGTGTTTATACAGCAGGTGAGGTTACAACAGGAGACAGGTTCAGAGGAAGAGACATGAGCAAATCTGTAACCATTAGGCCATAATTCCTTATATCCTGGGAGCAAATCTAGTATTCCTGAGCAGCATTCCTTGGTTGTTTAGGAGACAGGTTTGAAACCTTCTGGCAGAGAAGGACCCATCTGTTAAGGCTTGTCATGCCCAGCAGCCTGAGAGAGAGGAGGCTACTGTGGTTCTGTAGCCCCTGGACTAGCCAGCAGTGAGGCTGAGCAGTATTCCCAATAGACTCACATACACACCATGCATGTATGTACATATATACCTGTAGCCACAGGGATCCAAACAGAAAACAGCATTCACAAACACAAACCTCACCTTCTCCCCTCTCCACTGATCACGATGACAGCCTGTTAATGGAAAATATACATATACACCCATATGTACATCGTATGGATCCCTCTACTAGCTGGCTCTAGACATTCTGTCTGCCCCAAAATTGTCCCTGGATTCCCTATATTCCCAGCTGTTGCCACCCAGTCATGTGGGTTCCCAAGGCCTGCAGCCCCCTTCAGCTGCTGGTGGAAAGATGGCAGACTCTCTGACCTCTGCCTGACTTCCTAAGCCCTTATTCAACTTGCTGGCAAGTCCAGCTTGATGTTTGCTAGCAGTCACACACCGACACATGTACCTAGACAGTAGGTGTGGGCTCTGTCCTCTTTGCTTGCTGGCACCCCAGGCACCTGAGCCCCTAAGCCCCATGGTACAACTACAGTTGCTGGTCTCATACGCACTCATGCATGCAAAATGATAGAATCAGAGAATGTCCTGAGTTGGAAGGGGCCCACGACGATCTCCCTGCAGGGTCTCTCTGCCTTCTAGGGAGTCAACAGCTACTCTCAATATAGTCTCATCAGTAAACTTATTTAATATACCTTCCAGTCATTTGTCCAAGTCATTTATGAAGATATTGAAGAGCACTGGACCTAAAATGGAGCTCTGCAGAAGCCCACTAGTGACTGGTCATCAGCCCGAGTTAATCCAATTTACTATAACCCTTTGAGCCCAACCCATTAACCAATTGTTCATCCAGCTCATGATGTATTTGTCTAGCTGTATGATGAATATTTTGTCCAGAGGACAAAACAGGAAACAGTGTCTAAAGTTTTACTGTAATCGAAAAAGATTACATTAACTGGTCTCCCTTAAACTACCAGGTAGGTAACCTTGATATGGTTTGGTAAGCAGGACTTTCCCCTCGTGAACCCATGCTGGCTGTGACCAATTACTGTGACTTTCAGTAACTCCCAGAATAATCTTCTCCATAAATTTACCAGGAACAGAAGTAAGACTAACAGGTGTGTAGTTACCAGGGTAATCCCTGTTGCTCTTCTTGAAAACAAGGATAACATTTGCCAGCTTCCAGTCGGTTGGGACCTCCTCAGATTCCCAAGAGCATTTAAATATCATTGAGAGAGCTCTTGCAATAACATCACCCAGCTCTTTAAGTGCCCTTGGATGAATCACACCAAGCCCCATGGACTCGTAGGGATCTAGCTGGAGCAAGTCCAGCACAAGTTCAGGGTTGGATGGAGTTTAACAACCTAGCAGTCATGGGTCCCTAGCTCAGAGAGCATTGAAGACTGAGGAAAAGATAGCATTAGACATCTCTGCTTTGTCTATTTCCTTGTTTGTGAGGTGACATCCTCATGAAGTAACAGGCCAAAGTTTTTTCTGATCTGCTTCTTACTATCAACACATTTTTTGAAAGCCTGTTTGATTGTCCCCCACAGCACTGACTAGCTTCAATTCAGATTGGGTTTTTGCTGCATTAATTTTCTCCCTACATTTGTAAAAAACATCTCTGTACTTGTCCTATGTCTCCTGATCTTACTTCCACTGGCCATACAGTTGTTTTTTTGCCTTAGCTCCAGAAGAAAGTCCCTGCTTAGCCAAGCCAGCCTTCTGTCTTGTCTGCTTGACTTTCAACATTTTGGAATTGCCTGCTCTTGTGCTCTTAGGAAGTGGGACTTTAAAATTGACCAGCACTGATATACCCCAGGGCCTTCAAAAGCTTTTCCCAGAAAACATTAATAAGTAATTCCTTGGGCAGCCTGAAGTCTGCTCTCCTCATATCCAGAGTTGAAGTTTTGTTAGCAATATCCCTCACTCAGGAAAATAGTTTAAAAGAGAGTTTAATAAGAAAAAAGGGACTGGGGCTCTTGTCTCTTACCATGATACTGAGGCTTCCCCATCTGCCCTCGTGTCTCTGAGATCCTTTGTGTCACAAAACTTTTATTATATAACCCAACACCATCCTTTTGCAGGAACAGACCCGCAAAAAAGGCAACAACCTTTTCTCCTGAGCAAAGGCTCTCTCAAGACTGAGAACATCTGGGACACTAATGTAAAGTTCTAAGTCTTACTGTTTCACCATATAGTGGGTCTGTAAGGGTATTTAACATAGCTAATATTTCAGTTCCCTTTCTAAAACAAGTTTGCATGTCAAACAGCACTTTAAAACATTCTGAAGCTTTAAGACACTGAGAAACAGAGTTCAGCTGTCACCCTTAACACAAATGCTCACACACCTGTGTAGCACCACAAATTATTTTTAACCCGTCTTCCCTTGACAGTAAGGCTTTTGTGGCTATGATGTTTTGAATGCATTGACCAGTTTCAACCAAAATTGTCCAAAGATGACTGAGGCCTCGCAGTCTGCACCAGTGCTTATATTTTTGTGAAAATGGGAAGCTGGATTCCCTTTTATTGCCTCACTTATTCATTGTGAACTCATTCATTATTACCTGTCTGAGAACCAGGGAAGGAGAGAGATAAGCCTCAGTGAGTCATCAACAGAAAATATCTCCATTGAGACTTCACCTTGACTTAGAGGCAGAGGACACAAAGCTGCAGCAAGCTTGACTTCACTGGCTCTGGCACTGAGATTCACCACTGGTTTGGCTGGGTTTGCAGACGGGACCGTGCTCACTACATGCTGGATCACTTTGTGTTCCAGTCTTGCCACTCAACATATTGCCTCAGGCCCTTTCCAACACACCCTGTCCAATCCTGGTGCTGAATACAGAGCTGGCATTTCACTTCGAGGCTTCCTCATAGCACTTGCCACTGTAGCACCTAACCGCTTCAAAATCTTTAATGGCTGTACCTATATAATAACCTGATGATGGAGAGAGGTATAATTATCTCATTTGACTAGTGAGGAACTTAAAGAGATTAGTAAAAAAAAAGCCCATTAATTTTAGATGTCCTCTTTAGGATGTCTAGGAATTAATTTTTTTAGAGTAGTTAGCATAATATATCTGTATACACTCGGGGACTTCATTGCAGTTAAAAGTGCTTGTTCTTTTTCTACAGAAACCCTGATCTAAGTTAAGCACTTTCAGATGGAGGAACATATAATTATTTGGCTACCTGTGAAAGAACCAATCCGAGTGACTGCCCAACATCACACCAGAATTTGGTGGTGGAAAGGGGGAAAGAATCCAGCTTCCAAAAGTTTCTGTGAGCTGCCTTCTCATGAAACTCTCACACGTCTCACAACATCCTGCCTCAAGCACTGAGCTTATCCTAAAAGCAGCCACCAAGAAAGTCAAGGCCTTGTAGGAAATGTAACTTTCCTACCCAGACATAACACATTATTTCTCTATCCTCCCTTTCATGAACTGAATGAGCCAAGAGTCCTTGGAAAGTAGGAGGTGATTGTTCAAGTACAGGTTATGCTGTTTCACAAGGGCTCTAGTTAAGATTTCATAGATGGTCACCCATTCTACTAATTCCTCTCTCCTAATCTTCTTTCTCCTAATTTTTGAATGCTTGTCTTTACAACCAGAAAGTCCTCTAAAACACAGTGTTTCCCCTAGTGTAAAACAATGGCATAGGTAGAATTAAAACAAGCACTAGAAATCTCTTTTCATTTCAGAAATACACAGTTTAAAATAGGGATTTATTAGAGGACAGATGCTTTTGCAATCCCATTGATAATTATCTTGAATTCTTAGTGAATTTTGGGCTTTATATAAACATTAGTTTTCTGTGAACATTGACAGGATTGTAAAACAGCTCATCTCAGCAAGTCCTGGGTGGGCATTCTGCTGCATCACAGGTATTCAACAGTACATCAAAAAACTCACCTCATCAGTTGAAACTGTGGATGTAAATCTCTCAGTTTTGATATCATGACATTTCATTTGGTCACATACATCCCACCTTTTATCAAGGTTGTTTTCTGAAGCTGACTGAACTAGATGTTTTTTTAAATGTACATGCTTTCCTGATGGTAGAAATGGCAACACTTATGCCTAGTCTTTTTGAAACCAGCTCATCCACATAGAGATGATATTTGTCAGGCAGCACCAAGTAACAGTCAGTAGTAAGGGTCTTAATGTCAGGCATGTCAGATTTTAATTTCACTCATAAAATAACAAAATAAATACAGTAATCTCACTTTTATACATATAAATAAGAAGAGAAGCATCTTGCTGACTCAGAGAGTAGTCATCGTTTAGTATTTTCTCATTTGATGCACATTTGAATCTCTCACTTTCACTATGAAATACAGTGAAATATTGTTTTGAATATTCACAACAAGCCCATTTGTAATAGTTAATATGCATGTCGTGACTAGCAAAAGTGTTTAAGTCTGATGTTGACTTGGAAAAACAGTGGTCAACTTGACTGCAGTGCTGGAATTCCTTCATTTTAGCCTAAAAATAAAGAAAGATGAAGCAGGAGGTGGTGTATGGAAGCAAGCAAGCAAACAAACAAAAAGGTAGAAATATCTAGCAGCACAAAAGAACACCAAACAGTTGGCCACAATCACTCCATGCAACAATGAAGGCTTGAGGCAGTGTCTGGAAGCCTGGGGGAGCTGGTCAACAGCAGCTGAAGGTGAGCCAGCAGTGTGCCTAGGTAGCTAAGAAGGCCAATAGCATCCTGGCTTTTATCAGAAATAGTGTGGCCAGCAGGAGCAGGGAGGTGATTGTCCTCCTGTACTCGGCACTAGTGAGGCCACACCTTGAATCCTGGGTTCGGTTTTGGATCCCTCACTGCAACAAAGACATTAAAGTGCTGGAGCAAGTCCAAATGAGGACAATAAAGCTGGTGAAGGATATAGAGGACAAGTTTATGAGGAGAGGGTGAGAGAACTGGAGTTGTTTTGTCTGGAGAAGAGGAAATTCAGAGGGGACCTTCTCGCTCTCTAGAACTCCCTGAAAGGAGGTTGTACTGAGTTTGGGTTTGGTCTCTTCTCCCAAGTAACAAGTGATAGGACTAGAGGAAATGACTTCACATTGTGTCAGGGGAGGTTCAGGTTAGATGTTAAGATGATTTTCTTCACCCAGAGGGTTATCAGGCATTGGCACAGGCTGCCGAGAGAGGTGATGCAATCAACATCCCTGGAAGTGTTCAAAAAATGTGTAGATGTGTTGCTTGGGGATATGGCTTAGCGTTGAGCATGGTAGCATTGAGTGGATGGTTGGACTGGATGATCTCAGGGGGCTTTTCCAATCATAATTCTATGATTGTATTAGAAGGACTTGACATACTGGGCTATTGCCTCTACAGTGGTCAGCAAGAAAGAGGGGAACACTCAGAGAAGCCAGTGGAGTCATACAAAACAAACAGCAAGGGGGACCTTCTCTAAGAAATTGCACCACCCCCAGGACATCTTCAGCACAGAGAAGTATTCAGGTGTCATGAATTAACTATGAGTTAACAGATCTTGGAGAGCTTCACTTGAACATGACATCCACATAGGTAATTTCTGAAACATGAATAATCTATAGTTAGCATCATTAAACACATGATAACTGCCTCCCACAACAATAAGACTGTCTACAGCATTTGTCGTGTTTCCCTACATGGCAATGTCACTGAAAAGATAAACATGACAGATTGGTAAATAGCCAAAACAATTCTTACAACTTATGCCTATGTCTAGTAATATTTTTGACCTGATTTGCACAGTATGACAGAGAAAAATAAATATTTTACTTTGAAAGTTTGCTGGTATAACAACAAATTTATCCAAAACAGATCTGTAAGTGACAGTCTGTTAATTTAAAAGTATACTATATGATAGGAAGCATCTTTTCCAGTTAGCCAGTAGTGACTGCACTGTATTTTGAAGAGACTGAGAAAAATCTGATAATCCTCTAAATAAATATCCAGCAATTATCTCATACACCTTTATGGCTGCACGCTTTGGCCTTCAGTGAGGGCTTAACAGGAGGCTGTGAGACCCTGTGTTGTACCAGGCATACAACATGGTACAGGCTGGGGGTTTTCAGCTAACTTCAGCTGAAGACTTTCCTCCCTCCTAGAATATCTTTGGATGTAACATGTGTAGTCTAGTCTAAAACTGAAACATTTCTAAGTATATCTTACTAAGTCCACAGAAGAGAAAGACTACATACACTGCTGGAGGAGAAAAAGATGTTTGTAACCCAGAGGCATTTCTAGCTGTCCTGTGTGTGTATGTGTGTTTGTGTGTATCTATGTACAAACACACATGCCATTTTTCTTTCAAACCTACATCTGTACGTTGTGTATTGGTATATCCTGGAATCATTTTAGAATGAAACAAAAAAATCCCTCCCTTTCTTTTACTAGAGATTTGATGCTTCTTCAGAAAGCAGAAAAAGACCAACCACAACACAGACTAAGGGTTAAAAAACAACTGAGGGACTAGTCAGAACGACAAAAAGGAATGATTTGTTTCAGGATGTCTGTATGTATAATGACAATAATATCTAATTAGGTTAAGTGTTCCATTTAATAATTCACTGTGAAATGAGATAGAGTAACAGAGAGTAATGGGGTTTATCAAAGCCCCAGCCAGTGCAGCATAAAACATGTTAGATATTTAAAACACATTTAGAATAACAATATCAATTGATTTAAAAGACTCTTATGATGTTGTGCTGCTGTGAATTGCCACATCTTATGGGTTATCTGTTGGGAAAGTTGTTTACTTGGCCTTTTAAAACTTTTTTTGCCGGTGACTTTCAGGAGGAGATTATCTCTGTGCACTAGGCAAAACACATACAAGCAGGAAAATATGAAAGTATGTATTCTTAAGCCTTTCTGAGACAGTAAAGAAAAAAAAAATCCTTCTAAAATATCCAGTACATAATCTCAGAAGTTCATTATAGCCTTGAGCACACTGGTATGCATCCTAGATTAAAGGATTTTCAAAAGGAGCTGTGATTGTCTTGTCACGGTTGAGCTAGATATTAGTTGGCTGAGCTGAGTATCAAATATGGGAAATTAGTTGCCATTAAAAGCTAGCTTCAGGCAGTTCATTTCTCATCAGCCAAGCTGTGTGAGCCTCCTGCTGTGGACAGTGAACATTAGCTTACTAAATACTTTCACTAATCAGACATCACATAACTAACAGAGGTGCCTGAATTTAGAGGGGAGGAGTTGGACAGCAGCTACTGAAAATCTGTCTGAGGTGAGATGCTTTTCCTTATCAGAAGAGTCAGCTTGCCTTTTCTCCAGGCCTCTATTAAAAAAGATAAGCCAAAACTCTTCCTTGGTTTTGTTTCTGCTTTTTGAACCATTCTTTGACTTTTTTTTTTTTTCAATCCTGGGAAAGCCATAGAGGAAGGAAATTGAGTCAAGATAATGTTAGATAGCAGCAATAGCACCAGCTATATAGCTAGGATAGCAGGAAGCACCAGCTTTGCTGTGTTATGTGACACCTGTAGGAGCTTGCTGTCTAGGAGGATAACAACTACTATGTTCCTTTTAAAGAACAAAAAAACCTGCTTTTGGCAAAATCAGAACTGACCTGAGTGTCTGACCTACCCACACATTTATTTTTTTTAATTTGCTGATGGTTTTGAAACACTGACAGTGTTTTTCTTTTCTTAGCATGCTCCTTTGCATTACTTCATTGCTGTAGCCACACACTGAAGCAGTACTAACTGGTTTTACTAGATTTCCAAGATGATTTCTAGACCCTGAGAAGATTCAGATAACCTACAGGTAGATGCATCTGACCTACAATTAACATGCAGATATCCACATGTTATATATCCCATCAGCAATATTTTGTTGTTGTTATGAACATCTTCAAAAGTATTGCTAGAAATTAGCCCAGTAAACTAGACAAGGAGATAGAAAGACAGTAGGAAAGTCCAGGAGGTGTAGCATTCAGGAGAAATAGGAAGACTACACTAAAGATGGTGGTGGTGGTGGTGACGAAAATATATCATATGCCTTGCAAGCGAAACTCTTATACAAAGAAGAACTGCTCTGCAGAGAAGATACCTGCCTCCAAGGACAGTGCACAAATGCAGTGTTTTCGTGTCTCTTCACAAGGCAAATGCTTTCTCTCCCCAATGATTTCAAATGTCTTCTCTGCACCTCCTTCTCTGTTTGGTAAAGACTCCTAGAAATTACTGGAGCTCATGTTTGGGAATGTGGGGATGTATAACAAATTTGTAGGTATCATCACATGTCCAAGTTCTATTTTCTCCACCCAGGCATGCCTCACAGCTGTCATTTTTCAACTGTGTGCAAATACATACAGCACCCTCTGGAGTTAGCCAGGTCCTCTCCGGCTCTTAATACCCTTTGGGTATTAAGCATAATGCATTCATGGCTTTGGCATCTTTAGGAGGTGCTCCCTACAGAAAAAAATCTAAAAGCTAAAACTTTTGAGAACATTTGGAAGGGATGAGTTTTTCTTACACAAGGTCTGATTCAGGCTATCTCTCTTTGTCTGCGCTCAGGAGCTTGAGCTCTCACCAGTAACATGGTGGGTTTAAAATATGTCCCATTTGTCTGAGGCAAGAAAGGAAACCTTTTCACCCTGTGCAGAGCTGTGCTGAACACACTCATGAATTGAAAATAGCCAAATAAAACTTAAGGATAGTTGCAAAACAAAATACCTAATCAGCAACTGTACTCCTGGTATCTGAGCTGTTCTTTCATGGCTTGTCAGTACAAACCAAAATGTGGCTAAGTTCTTCTGAGTCACTGCTTAACAGTTCTGCATGCAATAATGATTGCATTTACTAAAAGCTTTAAATTGGTACCAGTTTGATGGAAACTGTCAAGTCTGTAGTCATTGTTTCTGACAGTATTATGTGTTTCAAGTTATTGTACTGCTTAGTGTCTTGTTTCCTCACGTAATAGTTTTATGTTGGGAAGGCTGTTTTGTTAAAGACATTTTTACTGTATGAGCTTAAAAGAGGATTACGGTTTCTCGGGGTGAGCTGATCGCACGAGGGATGGGAAGCAGGTCAATTCAGCTTCCAAATTCAAGGAAGGTGTTTTATCCTTTACATATGGTGAATGTAAATTTTATTGAAAGCCCTGAATTAACTGCAGGCTTCTGTTGAAGCTATACAAACAGTGTCATATGTGCCCTGGAAAGAGAGGCTTCATTGTTTGTCTTCTGGTAGCACTCTGTTTTCTGGAGCCTGGAAGACAATTACTTCCTTGCGAACACAGGCAGATTAAATAAGCCACATTTTGTCCTTTTTGCCATCTGCCCCTTGCTTACTTTATTTTAAGCTGCATGACTAAGCTTTACTATCTGACATGTGAAGGTGGGACATGCTGTTTTTCTGCTCAGCTCTTTGAGGCTTGTAATGAATCCAAAGAAGCAGAACTGATCTGCAAATGGGTGAGTCAGAAAATCAGTAACTGTACAATAATTACTTGTTGTGCCAAATAGCAGGACTTGGAGCATAACAAAATCTCCTCAAGGAAGCTTCATGATGGAGAAGAAATATGTATTTCTTTCTTTTAAAAAAAAGCTTGTGGGCCTGATTCTGATCCTAAGGCAGCTACAACAGTGGAAAGGAGACAGTATCTGTAGAAACATTTTGCAGATAATGCTCAGAGTACATGAGAAGAAAGGGTGGGAGGTGGGGATATTTAGACTTCAATCCAGGAATCACTCTTAAAAAGCAACGACCCCCAAACTTTCCTACAGGACAAAGGCCCTCACAAGAGGCAACGGAAGGGAATGTCTCAGGTACCTGTAACGTGGGGAGACAGGAAGGGCAAAGCAAACTCCTCTGGGACCTCAGGGATGCGCTGCCTGGTGGGAAGTTCTGCTTAGCCCCTAGTGTTGGGAGCTGGAGTGGGGGGATAGCAGGAGGTAAGCAGCGAATCTCTTATCATAGTATGAAGGGCTAACACCTTACCAGTGGAACAGTGCATTAAACCCTCCCTCCAGCCTTGAGAGTGCAGGAAGCCTCATTATTCTTCTAAAAATGTCCTGACAATTGCGTACTAGCTGAAGCAACTGGTGGTATTTCAGCAGCTTCTGTTTCAGGTAACCAGTGAACTGAAACAAAACAATGAAAATTACTCAGTGGAGAGAAGAGTGAGACAATCTGCTTCATGTATAGCATTCTTCTGTGTCCGTACCCACACAAGAATGTATGAGTTTCACAGAACCACAGAATGTTAGGAGTTGGAAGGGACCTCGAAAGATCAAATATATACTCCATGTCAAAAAAACTGTGGTCATAAGGACTAATGCTTCCCTCTCCCAAGAACATAGTGTACTTGTTTTGTGGATTTTCCTCCTGGTTTGAAACTACTGGATCAAGGACTATGCTTGGGTGGGGGTTTTTAATCTGAAACTATAGACGTTATATGCTTAATTGGGATCCTGATGCCTTTCTATAACAATGCTACTATAGCAATGGAGAGATTTCCCTGGTGATAGGCCCTATCAGTGTAATCACATGTCACCTTTGACAGCCCCACTGCCCAGGCATGGAGACATCAGCTAGGGCAGTGAGTCAGGACCCTTGAATAAAGGCTGTCTGTAGGCCACTGGCTGGTGGTTCCCTGCTTTGCTGGGCCAAATTATTGAAATGAATAGTTTAGAGCAACTTAAGACTAAAGCTTTGTCCTGTGAGGAATGTTATCACAGTATGTTAGGAGTTGGAAGGGACCTCGAAAGATCACCTAGTCCAGCCCCCCTGCCACAGCAGGATTCCCTAGACCAGGTCACAACAAAGCTTCCCTGACTGGGATTTGAACCCAGGTCCCAGCGGTGAGAATGCTGAATCCTAACCACTGGGCCACCAGGCTATGTTGGCTTCTGCAAAAAAGTTAGTGCAGCTTCTGTGTTTCTGTTTTAAAAAGCAAACCAGCCATATGCAATTCTAGTTTTGCACCTTTCCATTCCAGTGGCCAGGACAGCAGAGCCAGGATGACAAAGATGATTCTATGTGAGTGGGTATCACAACATGACAGGGAGCATCCAGCCTCTGGCAAGGATACCATACTGGACTGATGCAATTTGCATGTTCTCCACTCCATCTTCTGCAAAGCATTCTCCATCCTGTGCACATACAGTTTCCTGGCATGATATTCATGTGGTTTTTAACTGTACATTTCATGGGCTCCTTTTGTGGCAATGACACGAAAGGAAGGATGGAGGATGGAGAAGGGGGTTAAGAAAGTCTTGCATCTGGTGGAGATGCAGTCCTTGATGCATAGGACTAAAAATTGCACCCAGCCAACAGGCTCTGTATAAGTCTACAGTCTTTCTAGGTTTCCTCTCTGGTCTTAAGAGGGCCAGGCAGTTCATGAGGGTGATTCATTGCTTAAGTGGACTGAAATGACCTCGGGGCTGCTTCCTTTGACCACAGAGGAACTACAGAGAACTATAATCTGTATTTTAGGTACTTAACAAGAGACTGAATCCAGGCCTCTATCTAAACAGTGGCAGGTAACCAGGAAAATCATAGTAGAAGAGGTAAGTCTTTACATGAGCCCTGGTTGCTAAGCGAAGACAGAAAGGTACCACTTCCATGGAACATTTTTTCCATTTATTCTAGGCACTGACTCTTTTTGTAGCCATTGATGCTATAAAACATTACTGTGTTTAATGTTAGGTCTCATTTCCAGTTATGTCTTTTTTAATATACAGGAGAAGTTGCTCTAGAAATGATTTGCACTATTTAAATTATATTATTAAAGGCAAGTGTAGGGATTCCTGTATTATACTACTTTCTCAATCTCGTGCCTACCAGAGGAGCACTGTCTAGGACACTTCACAGAGATGTTATTCACTACAAAACTATCAAAAGATCTGAAAGTATTCTGTATTTTATTACCTTTTGATGCTGGAAGATTTGTTTATATCTTGGGAGGCCAATGTGTGCTATGATAGTTCCTTTGGTGGTGCGTGGGATCTTAGGGCTCTGAGGTTTAACATCTCTACAAGCCAACACAGATAAGAGCAATCTGAGAAGACTGCTGTCACACAAGGAACCTAGAATAACAAAATCCAGGCAGAGCAAATACAGAGTTTCTGCTTTGTTTGAAGTGCTGAAGAAGTGCAGGTCAGAGCTATAAACAAGAAAGTGAGGAAGGAAAAAAACATATCTGTCATTCCTTCAGGAGCTGTTGCTACTCAGATGAACTTGAGTAACTTGAAAGCTCTGTGCAATTTTTCTTTTGTCTAGGCACATGGGCTCTTTCTGAGTAGAAAAGACCTTTAATATCCAGCAACAAAAAAGGAGTCCCATGGGATTAGTAATAGTGTTCAGATAATACTTTTAGATTTTCCCTAACACATAGTAGTCTGCTTTACCTTTGTAAGCACCACCACAAACATACTGAACATGGCACAGAGTCTAGCAGCCCTGGCTCATACAGAACAAACCTCCTTAACCAGCTTTCTGGGTCTCAGATAAAACCTTCCAAAGCTTCCCCATTGCCATGTTTTGCCACTCACAATCTCACACAGAATCTTCACATAGAGGAGCTAAAGCCAGTTGTAGTTCAACCTATATCCTTTTCTGACGCTTATGTACGAGGCATAGCTGTGTCTTTGTTATGCAGCTGTCTCTCTTAAGAGAACTTACATGTGGTGAGAAATCACCCTACCATAACTTGAAACAACCCTACCATAACTTTTCATGACTGGAAACAGCTCTGCTGTCACATTACATGTCACCTCCAGCCTGTCTCCTAAACCTTTTTCCATGCTATGACTGATGCACCAGATTACATGAGCACCCAGCTTCAGAAGAAAGTGATCAGTGAGAATGACAGAAAATAATACAAGTTTCCTGTGGTGAAATCTAGATAATTTTTCTCTAAAGTTCAGGAGGTTTAGATTTCTAATTTAAAATACTTATGGAATGGAAATATTTTTTTTAAGTGCCTGTTTCTAAGCAATTGAATGACTTGCTTTTAGAACAGATATGCAGTGATCCTTTTTTCTTGTTGTTGCCCTGCATTTATGCATCCTCTCCCTGCCAAGGCACAGAGATGACAACATTCTTTAATAACGAGGATTCCTGGGGAAGATGAGTGCGTGCCAGCAGCTGAGTTTGCCTTCACTACCCACTGCCCCAGGCATGGTAACATAACCACGAAGATTGAGAAATAGGTCCCGTGTTAGGAACTAACAGAAATTTGGATGCTATCTGCCTTTACAGTCTGGGCTTTAGGATAGCAGGGTAGTGCTTAACACTCTCCTGAGTGAATTGCTGAGCCAGTGGGCTAGTGATCCATACTCAACCAAAGTCAAATGAAATTCCTTGCCAGCAACAAAGTCATGGAGAAGTATGTTTTCACAGTGTGTTATTCCATACAGATGAACAATCCATCATTTCCTTGTTAGTCCTTTCCATACAGTCCCTCAAAAATTTATATGCTTGAAAGGATTTGCAGAAAAAAGTCTTTTACGTAATCAAAAAATTATCCCCAAACACTTTCAGTTTGAACTTTTCCCAATTACAACTGCAGAGCATTGCATAGAAGGAGCTAATAAGCAGGGTCAGACCATCTAAGTTTATAAAGGTCAATGCCACCACCTTCAATCCTAACCAAGAGACCAAAAGGAACTGCTGTGGTTTGTAGTGCAGTGGTGTTGAATATTCCCCACCTGTGATAAGTGGGATAGCTTACACCTCTAAATTCCCTTCAGGAATAACTGCAAGTAGAATGCATTGCAGTTGTCAGATCTCAGAGTAACATGGATGAGCAGAACAGGATTCATGCCTGAAACAAAAGGTTGTGGATCCCATGAAAAAGCACAGAGACAGAAACACAATTTTCAGCAAAATTCTTTCTCAGGCATCCAGTTTCTCTGATACTACAGGTCTAACCTAGGTGACTTCAGACCCCTCAAGTCTTGAAAAATCTGATCATAGATAATACTTCTGCACCACTGAATAATAATGCAGATAAAATTCTGGATGACTTCTGGATTGTCCATGGAGATCTCACCAAACCCTGGTTGTTCATGAATTGGGTTGTTTGTTCACATGGAATTAGCCATAATAGGGACATTGAGAGGCACACCTTCTCCACACTGCAGACACTGTAATCCTATCTCCTACCTAACCTCTGCAGTCACCCCGTGTTCATTTGAATGAGGATTGAAACAGAGTGAAGCTTTGAGCTGACCTCTCCACAGAGACCTTCAGATGGATAAATCTACTGACCTTTGAGCTTTTGCAGTATAAAAAAGCAGCAAAGCCACTTCAAAGCAAGTTTCAGCTCATGATACAAAGAACCACTGGCTTGTCAAAAGTACTTTAAGATCAGCTAAGTCTGACTTTCCCAGTAAAACATGTTGGACATTTCACTCATGTTTTCACTCGGTGTTATGCAGAGCTCCCTGACCAACAACACTGATGCAGTTTGTGACCCCTGTCCAGATGTTTAACTCCCCAATAATCTCTATCCTCTGCCTCAAAAAAGAGATCTAATGATAACAGCTATTTAGATTGCAACTAGCAGCAATCAATAACGTGAGCAGAGGCCTCACCAGGCCCTCTGTGAGTCCACCCATCTCCCTACCTCCAGGGTAAGTGGCAAACACCACAGCCAGCACAAAAGCTATGACATGAAGCCATTCAAGAAGAGTCAAAATCTAGACATTATATCCAGATGTTGCTGCCCTCTTCCTGAAGAGGGTTGCACAGTATCCAAATAGAAACAATGAAGCCATTCCAATGGTGAAGCAAAGTAGTCACAACAAGAAAAACTCAGTTTCCCTTGTGCTTGTGTCAGATCTTATGATCTAGCCTATTTGACTTGAAAAACATTTGTGCTACATTTGACTTTGCCAATGTGCTATTGTTTTACCCTCCTCTCCCCATTTTTCCTCACATTTAATCCTTAAATTAACACTTCAAACGTTGTTGTTCTTGAGATGGTCACATTTTACCATGAGCATAAGATGTTCACATCAGAAATTTTAGCTTCCTTCCTCTTGTGCTGCCTCTATAAGCTAGCATGACAGCGGAGCAGAATCAGGGGTAAAGGCCTTCAAAAGCCTTTGTGTCCACAGAGATGAAGAAAAGACCTCCATAATCACTCACCAGGTCGTCCACAGAGAAAGTGATGATCATGCACCCTCCTTCAGATTTCTCAGGCTATCAGATTTTTAGGGCACTTACACCTTTGCTGAATATTATCCAGAGACCGAGGCACCAGGCGTGATGGGAACAAAGGAATTCTGTTTCTCCAGCATAACAAGCATGTCACAAAACTACTAAAATGGCCAAAGAAAAAATGGTGAATACAGCAGTATTCTTATCACACAACCATACCATGTGAAACTCTCTAATACTGCAAGAATCGCAGGAATTCTCAGTATGAAATCAGGGTGGTCAACCAGCTGTTTCTCATGCCACTTTGACTAAGCCTGTTATCATCTGGGCACTTCAGATTGGTTAGAGATTAAATATAAAATTTTCCACTTAATTCTTTCTCATATTCTTTAATAAACTTTTTGCATGAGCTTATATGAACTAAACAAGTGATACTGATCTGAACATGAGAATCAAGCACTAAATGAGACAAGTGAAATGACTCTTTCTTTTCTCACTGTTATAAAACAAAAGTCCAGCTGTTCTCTAATCTTTCCTTACATTAACTATCTGATGAGTAATAAGCGACATTGGAGAAAATCTTCATAGACACGTGCAAACTTTATTCACATAACAAAATGCCTAACAAAGTATATCAGGGTATTTGGTAAAATGGGTATTTTACCAAAGCAAAAAAATCCTTATATGTATTATGAATACTTACTTTTAGACACTTTTCCCTGCCCCATCCGTCCGAGGTGACGTGATATTGAGATGCCCATTAAAAATACACCAGATCTTCACACAGAGCAGAACTGGCCTCCTGCTGCAAGCAGGACATTAGCTTGGATAAGTGATGCCGAGAATCCCCAATAGGAAGTTAGCACTCTGGATGTAGAATTCCAGATTATTCCCTGGATAGGCAGGAACCTTTTCCTGAAAATGGACTGTACTTAAAGCAGTTATGAAGGAAAATAATGAAAGAAATCAGGGAAAGCAAGGGCTAACAGCACTGGGAATGTCCTAGTAATTAAAATTAACAATAATAATTAAAAAAAAAAAAAGAGAGAAATGCAGTTCTTAATTAAAAAAGAAGAAAAGAGAGGGAGAGAAGCAAGAGTCAGAGAAACTGGAGTTCCTGAGAACACCATGTAGGTGAGGGAGGAATCCATCAAGACTTAGGAGGCTATTGTACTAAAGAGGCCTTCAAAACCTACCTGAACATCATCCTGTGCAACCTCCTGTCCAAGAACCTGCTATGACAGGGAGGTCAGACTAGATGACCTCCAGAGGTCCCTTCCAGCTCTTAAGATTCTGCAATTCTGTGGTTCTGTGAAACAAAGCCTGTGCATTCTTGTACAGATAATGCCTTATGGGGTCAGCACTATTTTGATTTCCGCACTCAGAGTCAAAGTGTGCTCCTGTAGCTTTCATAAATCACAGAATCACACACAGAATGACAGAATGTTAGAGTTGGAAGGGACCTCGAAAGATCATCTAGTTCAACCCCCCTGCCACCGCAGGATTCCCAATGCCTGAGCAAATCAGTGCTCTTGTTGCTAAAATGATATAGTTTATTATCCACTCCTTAAATTGCTTAATGAGAGCAAGCATGATGAAATTTGATAGGTGTCTCATGACAGGCTTTTGCACATCTTTATGATGTGGTACATAAAGGTGACTTAAAAAGCCAATCACAGAATTACAGAATGATAGGAGTTGGAAGGGACCTCGAAAGACCACCCAGTCTAACCCACCTGTCACAGCAGGATTCTCTAGACCAGATCACACAGAAGCACTTCCAGATGGGTTTTGAATCTCTCCAGAGGAGGAGACTCCACAACCTCTCTGGGAAGTCTGGGCCAGTGCCCTGGCACCTGAACTGGGAAAAATTTTTTGTCTTCTATTCACATGGAACCTCCTCTGCTTCAGCTTACAGCCATTGCCTCTTGTCTTGTCAGTGGGATTCACTGAGAAGAGCCTGACCCCATCC
Organism: Galbula dea; assembly: GCA_013399015.1. NCBI lineage: Eukaryota > Metazoa > Chordata > Aves > Piciformes > Galbulidae > Galbula > Galbula dea. Next base: position 59,602 of record VWZX01007708.1, read on the forward strand.
CCCTGACACCCAGCCTTCACATATTTAAAAGCATAGATGAGGTCACCCCTTAGTCTCCTCTCTCCAAACTAAAGAGACCCAGCTCCCTCAGCCTTTCCTCTTAAGGAAGATGTTCCATCCCCTTCATCATCTCTATGGCTCTGCGCTGGACTCTCTCCAGCAATTCCCTATCCTTCTTCAACTGAGGGGCTCAGAACTGGACACAATATTCCAGATGTGGCCTCACCAGGGTAGAGTAAAGAGGAAGAAGAACCTCTCTTGACCTACTAGCTACACCCCATTTAATCCACCCCAAAATCCCATTAGCCTTCCTGGCCACAAGAGCACACTGCTGGCTCATGGTCATCCTTCCATCTGCCAGGACCCCCAGATCCCTTTCCCCTTCACTGCTCTCCAACAGCTCAGCCCCCAAGCTATACTCATACATGGGGTTGGTCTTTCCCAGGTGCAAAACTCGACATTTGGTCTTATTGAATCTCATTCAATGTCTCCCTGCCCAACTCTCCAGCCTCTCTAAGTCTCGCTGAATGGCCGCACAACCCTCCGGTGTGTCAGCCACTCCACCCAGTTTAGTGTCATCTGCAAACTTGCTGAGAGCACACTCTGTTCCCTCAGCTAGGTCATTAATGAATAGATTGAAAAGTACCGGTCCCAGTACTGACCCCTGAGGGACTCCACTAGACACAGGCCTCCAACTAGACTCCGTCCCTTTGACCACGACTCTCTGGCTTCTGTCCTTCATCCAGTTCACAATCCACCTCACTACCCAATCAGCCAGACCACACTTTCTCAGTTTAGTTTTAAGGATGCTGTGGGAGACAGTGTCAAACGCTTTACTGAAATCAAGATACACCACATCCACTGCTCTACCATCATCTATTTACCATGTCAGTAGGGGTTTTTTTGTAGCCACCAAGAAATAACAATTTTTTAACTAAATACAACTTACTGGAAAACAATTGCCAAGCTTGCAATCTATAGGCATGGATATACACATATATACATGCAAGAAGCATGTAAAAGCCAAAATGAAAGTGTACAGCAAATTGAAACCATAGCTGAGAAAAAACAAAATACTGAGAAAGCACTAACTAACCTAAGCTTTTGGTAAACTACATTCAGGATTAATGCCGTTTCTCCATTAAGTACTGTGTCATTGAAACTAGGGTAAAAAGTCATACAGAAGGAGGCATATAGGCAAGAAATTGGATGAATATTCAAGTAATACTTTGGAACTTGTTGGTTTGGAGGAGTGGTATGGAGCCAAACGAGAATGTAGAAAGTGCTGGAAACATGAAAAACTCAATATTTTAGGAAGAGAAATGGGATGGCACCAAGTCACCAAAGCTGCTAGCAGAAGAAAGAGATGATAAGGGGATGCTTTGATTTTAATCAAAAGTTAGAGAGCTACAAATAATGACGGGCTGCATCTCAGTGGCTCCGCACACGGAAGGAAGTAAAGGTGGACATGGACCATATTAACTGTAACACCCAAATACTCAGGCTGGAATTTGGCTCATTTCTGCTTTTGTATTGCCAGAAATTTTTCTTTCTTTGGCTGTTCCACAGCTTTTCTTTCCACCATGTTATCCTCCCCAGTATTCCAGACCCAAGGCAAAACTTTTGTGTAAAGCTAAGTAAAATATAAAGGCGTTGCCTGTACTGCCTAATTCAGCAAATTGATCACCAGCTGTACTGTCCCAGCCTGTTCTTTCCTTTCCTAGGAGTTGTGAACCCTCATTGGAATTAACCCCTTGTAATATCATGAGCAATGCAATGGCACTCCAAAAAACAGATGAAACATATATTATTCATAAAAGATATTACAGACATACACACATCCCTCACAGAGGGAATCAGAGAAAGAGTTGAAGGAGAAGGAGACTAAACAGCATGAGTAAACAACACATCCTTAGATCACAGAAACAGCAGGGAGGATGTAGAAAGGTAGCAGATGGAGGTTTCTTCTACCCTCTAACAGCAGTGTGCAGCCTCACTCTCCACTATCTCTTTGCATTCTAGCCAAGGATTTGCACCTCTCCACACAGCAGCAGTATGGGTGTAGGCAGAAGAACTTGCTGTTTCTCAAAGATCAGGGTTAGCCTTTGAATTAATTAAGGCATCAGGCTCCACTATCATCTTCTGTCCTAATTTCTAGCCTTGGATTTTATGCTATATTTAAAATCATGCCATTTCAGAATCCTGTATGAATAAATATGAATGTCAAGACCTTGTGTGCCTCTCATGCACACAAGAGAGTACAGTACATCACGTACTCACAGAAACTTATTAAATTTCCCTGAGACACATAATCCTGTGAACCTCATTCTGTAAACACAGGCAGAAGTTGTACTTCATTTCTCTCATCTATCCTTCACAATGTCCCCTCAGCTATCTTCTCCCTCTTAGTCACTTATCAAAAACTGAGCAGAAACTAAGCACCCACATAAGTATGTGGCTACGATATCTGAAGATACATGTTAGGAGAAAGGGAAAACTTGATCAGAGAGGAAAAATAGTGCACTGACCGCTTGCCAGTTACTTAAGGGTATCTGGGTGTTAAAAATAAATGTGGAAGGATGAAAGCAGCATGAAAAGCTCTATTTGGGTTGATTGCTTTGTATTTCTAAGGTTTTTTAAAAGTAATTACTTATCTATAAATATTTCATCAGTGAGATTAAAATTAAATGAGTAAGTATGCAATGAAATTTATCATCCTTCACAGTTGGCTTGTCAACAACTGTAGCACCATTTTGGGTGCTGTTGGATGACTCTCAGTGGTAGGTACAGCATGGTACAAGAGTAAGCTCAGGCAAACCAGGGCTACCACGGCAGAGAAACGCTCAGAGTCTGAAAAGAAACCTTTGCCCCTGCTGAGTTTCGCAATTGCTGGTATGCCTCAATTGTATGCCTCAATCATCTACATCGATCTTTACATCGCATACCCAAGACTGGTACCATAAAAGCAGATTGTGGAAAAGAGACTGTGGCAGCCTGGCTCAAAGCCCCCAGCAGAGATGTGTGTTCCCCCAGGGAGCTGGTCTTGAGTCTTTGATGGTGAGTGTGGAAACCTTCAAAGTCAGAGCACCCTTCCCTGGTGGACAAACACTGAGTAAACAGAGGAAAAAAAAAATCAGCTGCCTAAGCTTGTTTTATTATCAGCTTAAAGCTGATACATGACAGGGATTTGGGCCAAGTCAAGCACATGTTTAAACTTAAAGACAGGCATTGTCCTGTTCTAACAAGTGACAATATCAGTCTTGAAGTAAGACACATGCTTCAGTGTCACAGAGACTAGAGAAAGTAACCTCAACCTACCTCTCCATGGGAGCCACACCTGAATTGGGCACATGAATGGGAGTATTCACTTGCAGTTATTTGCAGAAGATGGACTTTGGTCTTTCGCGGGAGATGGGGATAACTGGGATTATTACAGTTCAGAAACAGACCCTGAAATTTCGCAGCTCAGGCTGATCATTCTAATTGTTATTGATTAATAATGAATATGATGCATTTGTCCCCAAGAAGGATGGGAGAAAAAAGGCCCACATGTTTTCTGCAGGGATGTGTGATCTGCTGCCCCACAATATGCAACATCTCCAGCATATGGTTACAGGGTAAGGAAAATCAAAAGACAATATCTTTATTAGTTGTCAGTAATGACCTTTTATTTTTTATTTTTGTGCATTAACGGCATGGAATAGAGATGTGCTATGTAAGGGAGTTATTATTTGCTAATTTGCAGCTTTTAAAATACACAGCACACTATCTATTATGTATCATGCATTACAATTACAACAACAGATTAATTAATCACCGGCACCCTGTTTTGTATCAGTCTGCTGCTGAATTCTGGGTAATGGTGTTGTTTACCATTTAGCAAGTAGCAACATTTCAGTCTGTTTCACTACATTAAACTGCTCAAATAAAGCAAACGGATATTGGAAAGAGTTGGCCATCTGCCTTTATTTTCTTTTACTTTTGTTAAGGGAAGGGAAAAAAAAATAAACCCCACCACAGCCTCTGAAAGGAGAAAGAGCACAGCCATGAAACTGATAGTGACAAAAACCACCCTTTTTTATCAGGTCAAAATCTCATCTAAATGCAGTTCTGATGAATGGTAAAAAGCCTGCTTTGTGGATTTGGAGTGGGTCTCAAGACCAGCAATGAAGTTTAATGATTATTTAATGGTGCCGCACTTGAAGCAGGATTATGTGAGACTCTCTCCCCTGTTAAGAGTTTGATGAATAGGTTTTGTGACAGCCATTTAGGAATAAACAAGAATTCATCAGTCTGCATAAGAAGAAGCCAGTTTATAGATTAAGTTTCTTGAGGTAATTCATGAGGTCAGTCCCATTTAGATGTAGACTATTAGGGCTCAGCTTTTGAGAGCAGCCATACAAGGGAGTTACTCCAAATGGACCCCGCTAATACAAAGCTCCCTTTCAGAAGGAAGCCTGAAATTTTTATGACCCTGCTGCTAGGAAGCACATCAACTTGTCACTGTGAAGATCTGCTGGGGCAAGACCTCATCACTCTATTAAAGAGCTCTGTGACCCTATTGATTTGAAGTATTTAAAGCAGGGGTGAAGTTCAAAGCAATTTCTTTTCTATACTATTACTCAGCCTCTCTGTGTCTTGGCTCTAAAACATCTGCTGTCAGTTCTTCTCTGGTGTCTGACTCTGGAATCTGTCACTGGAGAACAGAATAGTTTTATTTAGAATAAATTGGATTCCTTTTCAGTTTTCAGCATTTCATATTGTGATCAATGGTTTGCACTCCTTCATCTGCCAGGAGTCTTAACTGCCACTATAACCTTTCATGTCTCTTCATGACTCAGCCAAGAGCTTGCTCCTGATGCTCTGTAATTGAATCTTCCCATTATAACAGGTAAGCAGCCACCAGGTTTTCTAATTAGCCAATCAATAAAATTAAAAAACTTTCACTTTCTGAAAAAAACCTACCCAAACAAACAAACAAACAAAAAAACAGAGGGAAAAAAATCCCAGAATGTCACTCTGGACACAAAACCCTAAAAACTCTAGCAGGATCTTTTACAATTATTTTCTCAGAGAGGAAAAAAAAACAACATTGAGTAAACAACTATTATTTTTAACTGCCAGCAAGTAAACCTTATAGCTGGTCCTTCTGGTGCTTCTACTGCTTTGCAGATGCTGCAGGCACAGGGGCACCCTCTGAAGGCTTGATAATAGATCAGGTTGGGAGTGTTTGTTATAGATGTGGTTTCTGACACCAGGGTAGTTATTAAAGACTGCATGTAGCATGAGAGTAATGTTCAGTTTGATGATGTCAGACAAAACAATTGAGGTAAAAGAATGAGCAGAGTGATGGAAATGGCAAGGAAATGGTTACAAAAATAGTTAAGATAATGATGCATAGCAACAGAAAGGAATTAGGCAGGGTTTTCATGTGGAAGATGTACAGAATTACTTAGAGCAAATTTATCTGTTACCTACATCATGGGAACTAAATTCTGATGCCATGAAAAATACCTCTTCTCTCAGGGGCTACTTTGTCAAATTGTTATCATGTTCCTGCTCTACCTGTTCTGTTTAGTCACATTTTATCACATATTCTAACAAACTGCCTAACATAACCAAGATAAAAGAGATATTTTAGCAGACAGAAATATGTCCATTGTTTTCAGCTGATTTGTGCTGATTTACATTGCCTACAAATCTGCCCTGCAATATATGTTGTCATCATTTTATTAATGCTGTCATTTTACACAAAACTCCTTTTAAAATTGAATGTGTTTCTAGGGGGAATGAATTATATTTATTTCAAGATGACATCTGTGCAGTTTATTCAGCAGTATCTTTAAGAATCTAGAAGTCTGAAGAACGATGTACCTATTGCTTGTCAATCAAAATACGTGTCCTTTTCAGCTGTGTATTATTTTAGTCAGTAATGAAATCATGTTACTGCTGTCTGAGGTCAACAGTAAATGCACCAGCAGAGGCCCCTGCTTGAGAATTTCCAATAAAGAATGCACCAAAAATGTGGAAAGAAGATAATAGTGTGCATTCTGCTCCTCTGAGGGAAGAGGCGATGAACAAAATTCTAAGCCATTTCTTCTATCTTTCTTCTTTTCAAAAATTGAGCTAGCAGAAGTTGACTGGCAACAGAACACCACTACAAGCTGATATCATCTTGAGTTCATGTTGCTGAATATGTTGGCATTTATGGCACATTCTCCCAGGGCACATTTCGAAATGAAACTGAAACTTGATGGACCAACTGTACTACATCAAAAAAATTTCCCCCAGCCTAAAGAAACAGCGAGTTTCAAAACACTGTTTTCTGCCACATAAATCTCCAAGTTGAAGGTCAGTCCAAAGGCAACAAATCAAATCATTTTTTTTAATCTTTTATGTTACATTATAAATGATGCAAGAATTTATAGAGCGTGCAAATTTATAACCGTGTTAATAAGCCCCCCTGCTTATATCCGGCAACATATGTTATATCCAGCATCACTGGGAAGCAACAGCATTTTTAGGGATGGAGGGGGAGGCAATTAAAGAATTAGACCTAATTACCGTGAAAAATCTCTGGAAGAAATATATAGAGATCTTTTTGCAGAAGAGACATGAAGTGAATGCAGGGAAATGTTATTCAACATGTCCACTGTTGTAAACTGTATTTCTAATCCATACATTCTTAACCAAAAGGTAAACAATCTTAACGCAATAGTTCTTCATGTGTAATTAAACGAAGATGAACAGAGAAAGAATTTGTGCAGAAATTTTGTCTCTCTTACTGTTTTCATGGGCATCTTGTTTCTAACTTAATATGTACTGAGCTAAATATTCACTAGATGACAACCAGCATCTTGTTTAACATTGGCTTTGTCCCCAGCACAGCAGCAGAACCACTTTGTAGTCACTGGTAAAGGGGTAAGAGAAGAAAAGTAGAAATCCCCGCAGGAGAGGTGACTGTGCTTCACTCAGGGAGCTGTTCAAAGGCATCCTGAGGATCCCAGGCTGCATGGTAACAGTATGATAGTGTCGAGGGCTGGGGCTGGGCCTTAATTTGTTCCCATTTTGAAGACACTTCTTTTCCCTCCTGTTCCTCTACACCACAGGAACTGAGCTATGCGCAGGAACTGAGGTGGAGACACACCTTCCCTTAGCACAAAACAGAGTAATTTTCTTTCTGATTTCTTACAAACAGGACGTTTTTGCAATTGCAGTATGTGTCTGTCAGTACCTGTCTGTGCATGTGATTCCCTCCTTTTCTTTGCTAGCAATTTCTAAAGACCTGTCAGTAAAGATGGTGAAGGTTTGCCCATGGCTGGCCTTAAAGGTCTTGAAAACTTTTCTTTCTTTAACTTCCTCAGATCTGTTCATACAACATGTTCTTTAGAAGCTCTGTATTATTTTTGTTCCAGGTTTCAAGGCAGCAGAAGCAGATGGTGAGTCATACTCAGGCCACCTTCCTTTCTCTTTTTCCTCTAAACTCACTTCTGTTTCACTTCCTTTCTATTCAGAGCTCCTATCATCTCTGCAAATATAGTCCTGAGCTGTTGCTATGATGCATTCTTGTGAGAACTCATGACCAAGGAAAGTAAAACATAGGCCTTCTTTTCACAAGTCCTCCTCCCACCCCTCTTGCTCTATCATAACCGTTATTCATAGGAATAATCGAGTTATGATGTTTTGCTCAGCTTTCCTCTAGACGTCAACATCTGGGCTATGTTCAAGGCCTGCAGAGTCTTCCTGCAGAACATCCTTCAGACAGAACTGTAGCAATCCCTACAAATTTCTAAAGTTGTTGCCCTGATCTTGATAAAGCTTTCGCTATTCTCACTGGTCTTGAAAAATGCAACTCTACATCAACTCAAAATGCTGCTGTGAGATTATCTTCTAATGCACTGCCCTGAAAACATCACCCCTGTCTCTGCATCACCCCTTGTGATCAGCAGGTAGTGCCAGCTTGCACTCTATGCTGACTAGACTTTCAAACAGGATCCTCCAAACATTTTATGATGTCAGAGTTGGAGCATTTTGGGGTGTAGAGTGAGGGATATTTCTGCAGTAAGTAATAGATACATACATTGTTATCCTTCAACATCTTGTCTTGTAATGGTACTACCAAAACTTCCTCAACATAAGAAAGTGATGGGGTTAAAGTCATAAGTTAATTTCCTTCATTACCACTTTAAGGTCTTAAAAGCGAAATGTGGATCCTTAAAAACCTTTCCTTGACCCCCAAAGATCCAGAATTTCTCCATATTTTGAGTTCCCTTCATAAACCAATTCCCCATGTGCCTGAGGAAATTGCTTCCACTAGGTATACACAGACTATGTAATATCACAACAGAGCTGAGCAGAGCAGGGTGTGCCTCATGTCGGAGTCCAGCAGGATGCTCTAAGCTGTTGGACCTGCAAAGCTTGAATTGCTGTGGTCACACAATTGCTGTGATCATCACAAAGACAAGTCAAAAAGAGAAGCTGGTGATAGGTTGCTTTCTTTGAAAAAAAAAATTGCAGTCAATGAACTTAGGATACAGAAGTAACAGAGGTTGACTCCTAGTAACTTCTTGTTTGCTGCCTCTCAGAGCCGATGTCTTCCTGGGTGCACTTTTCCTCCTCGCCAGGAGGAAAGATCCACGAGTACAGTCTAAAAAGTCCAGGGTTGAAAAGTGATTTATTCAAAGTTCCCAGGGTTTTTATACTCCCCAGGGGAGGGTTTACAAAAGGGAATGTGATTGGGTAGTAACTCAGGAAAAGGGGAGTGGAACCACTGAGGCTTGGCAGGGATGGGGAACTGGTTCAGGGAGGAAGGCAACAGGGGGTCCACGTGCGCTAGGGAAGGGACAGCAGAGGCTTATAAGAAAAAATGTACAGAGGTCCGCAGAACAAGTAAAAACCTGCTGCAAGACCCATGCAGTTCCCGGTGTGGTGACCCTGGAAAGAAGCCACTGCAAAATTCTAGTCTTAGATGTTTTCCTTCCACTTCTTATAATCTTGGTGTTCTCCCACACAGAAGAGCCAGGGTCAAAGCTGCACTTCACCTAAAATAATACAAGTCAACTGTCTTTTTATTTTTCCTGTAACCTTTGTCCACGCAAGACCTAATGAATATTTAGGAGGGTCATGCAGGTAACACAGTTATAATAGCAGAAGGTAATGAAGTGCAACTATGGGATACCATAAGGCTTAAAAGCTGCCTGATGATTTAAGCCTGGAAAAAGAGTATGAATACAGGTGCCTAACCGTTCAGGTAGGATGGATGCTGTTGGCAATTTCCAAACTAAGTTTTTCACCACATCAGCAAATATGAGGTTCATCTGTGAAAACATGAATTTCACCTTTACTGTGGTTTTAATTAAAAAATTAATTGGAGATTAGAATAGAAAGGTCAAAGAGACTGTATGCAGAGGCATTGAAAGGAGAACTATTTAATCCCACATTACTGTTGTAAGGCTAATAATAACATAAAGGACTGAAATAAAAACCTCCCGAACAAGTAAGGCACTAATCCTAGAGGTACTGTTACTCTTATTGTCTTCTTTGCTCCTCTCTCTGAGGGTTTCATTCCCAAAGCGCCTCCTGCTCTCAAAGATACCACCTGCAGCTGAAAAAGCTTTCTGGTGGACCCACACCTTATTCTGTAATTTCATCATCAGAGTAGATTCAACTCACTATGACTTGTTCATGTTTACACACTGTCTATGTGCAACCAGTGAGGCTCTGGAAGGTCCTTGGTAGCTGAAGAGTTTTCTGGGATAATAACTTCAAACTATTGCTTGTCTTGGGAGGTGATTTTCTTATCCTCAAGTGCAAGATTTTAATTCTTTGTATCTGATCTGCTTTAGCTGAACAAGGAGGCACAGAGAAGGTTTCAGTTGCCTGACTGAAAGACCTTAATCTCTGAGGAGGCTTTTAGTCCTGGCTGACTGGGGAGGTACCGGCAGACTGGAAATCAGCCAATGTTACCCCCATATATAAGAAGGGAAGGAAGAATGATCCAGAAAATTACAGGCCTGTTAGTCTGACTTCTGTGCCAGGAAAGCTGATGGAGCAGATCATCCTGAGTACGCTTCTGCAACACTTGCAGAGAGGCCAGGGGATTGGGTCCAGTCTGCATGGCTTCACAAAAGGCAGGTCGTGTATGACTAACCTGATCTCCTTCTATGATGGGATAACCCACCTATTAGATGAAGGAAGGGCTGTGGATGTTGTCTACCTTGACTTTAGCAAGGCGTTTGACACAGTTTCCCACAGCATTCTACTAAAGAAGCTGGATGCTCGTGGCTTGGATGAGCACACCCTTGGCTGGATAAATAATTGGTTGGATGGCCGAGTCCAGAGGGTTGTGCTTAATGGAGTTAAGTCTGGTTGGCGGCTGGTCACGAGCACTGTCCCTCAAGGGTCAGTGCTGGGGTATCTCCTGTTCAGCATCTTTATTGATGACTTGGATGAGGGGATAGAGTGCACCCTTAGTAAGTTTGCAGATGACACTAAGCTGGGTGGGAGTGTCGATCTGCTTGAGGGTAGGCAGGCTCTGCAGAGGGACCTAGATAGGCTGGATCGATGGGCAGAGGCCAATGGGATGAGTTTTAATAAGGGTAAATGTAGAGTCCTGCATTTTGGGCATAACANAAGAGGAGGCTGAGGGGAGACCTTATCACTCTCTTCAGCTACTTGAAAGACCATTCTAGGGAGGCGGGTGTTGGCCTCTTTTCCCTTGTGATTAGTGACAGAACTAGAGGGAATGATCTTAAGTTGTGCCATGGTAGATTTAGATTAGATATTAGGAAGAATTTCTTTACTAAAAGAGTGGTTAGATATTGGAATAGGCTGCCCAGGGAGGTGGTGGAATAACCATCCCTGGAGGTTTTTAAGAAGAGGATAGATGTGTTTCTTCAGGGTACGATTTAGGGGTAAGAGTAGTGTAGGGCTATCGGTTGGACTAGATGATCTTGAGGGTCCTTTCCAACCATAATGATTCTGTGATTCTGTGATTCTGTGATCTGCAGAAAAATAAATACAAATGGTTGCAGTAAAATTATTTCTACAGTAGTTTCCAGAATTAATGTTTTCACTCTCCACTCTTCAAAGATGGTTTAATCAGGTTTTTCATATCCCTACCAGTGTTACACAGCTACATATACTGCAGAAGTATCAAAAGCAGTGACACAGATGCATGCAGAAAAAGCACAAGTGACAGAAACAAACAAGCTTTAATATTTAACATAGACCGTAATTTGAGAGTGGCTTTTACATAGTAAGAAAGCACATCTTATAGAGGCAGTGTTCTTGTGTAAACATTTGCAATGTTTACCCAGCATCCATTTCTGTAAGGGGCCTAATGATAGCAGAGGATTAAATATTGAAATTGCATGTATTTGAGTACCTTACCTAATGCTAATACTCTATTGAATCAGTGATAAAATGTATTTTTAAACATACTTTACTATGAATCTTTCAATTTCTCTCTCCATGCTGGTTCTCTTCTAAGCGTCTTGGTTTCTACTGTAACACTTCGATCTGGATCAGGAGTGTGATTCTGAAACAAGTTGTCCTCATTTACTGCACTTGTTTTGCATAGCAGCGCTACCTAGGATGATGTGAACTGGCTTATTTATACATTAAACTGAGATGTGAGATGAGCTCTGGAAAAGCATTTAATGCTACTAACAGACTTGCAGTCCAAATAACCAGATTAGACCTGTTCTAGGGCAAAGCGTATTCTGTGGACATGGGATGAGCATCACCAATTTCTCTCCACAGGCCCTCTCCTTTTGGGCCAAACTTGTTAGCAAGTGGAGAGAGCCCGAGAGATAGTCAGATGCCTCCTGGGGTGCAAGACTCCAAAACGTTGCAGAAACACCCAAGTAAATAGATGAAGTGACATGAAAACACAGGTGTTGTCACACTCAGACTTCTTTGCCTTGCAAAGACTGTATACTGTTTAAATTAACAGATCTCTTACAGCCGTGAAATTGTTGATGAGGTCCTATGGTGCATCTGGAAAAGACCACTAGTGCAGAATAGTGGTGGGAGGACAGAGATGTGCTTGAATCACCCACCATTGAGAACATGCAAGTTAACTCCCCTCAGGCAAGCTCAGGAAAATAGGCTCAGCCATTTGCAGGGTTTAGGCAACCCTTCCAATATATTTTACAGATATGAGTTGATGTTTCTCACTAGCTGTGTTGTATGCTCAGCTCTCTGTCCTGGGAAGTCTGAGTTTATTAGACATCCATTATAATTGACACATTGTTGCAGCAGGGGTGAATAGATGCATTAGACAGATGATCTTAATTGGCTTTCATCCAAAAGAATTTAAATAAAAAGACAGCTGAATTTCATTCACATTTTCAATTAGTAAAACTTCCTTTCATTATTATAATGCTTGCTGAAACAGCAGCCACATCAGGGTGACAAATCCCGTTATCATGCTTTCTGCAATTGTCTTCCAAAAAGGCGCCTATTGAAAGCATTGTCTGAGCGTGTGTATAATGCTGACAATCAAGCTCCTCTCAGAAAGCTGGGGGAGGGTGTCTGACTGTGATCTATACAGAATTGCATTTCTTTCCCGTGCTGCTGGTTCTTCAGCACTGTGTGCTTGCACTGGGGCAATGTGCTCTGACAGGCTATGCGTACTAACAAGATCAATCACTGAGCATTACTGGAATTCTCATGCTTTCTACCTATTTTTCTTCCCTTTCCTTATTGAGCGTGATCCTCTGCAGGTGTTACTTGTTTGTCAGACTGTTACATAGCAAATGTGGAAATAATCTTTTTTTAGGGAGTAGATAACAGCTGAACTCATACTGCAGACAATGGTTTCGCGCTGAGGTACTGATGAAAAAGGATGTAAAAATAATTCTTTAGGTATTAGAGGAAAAAATAAATGGCTTCTTGGGTGTGGGGAGCAAACAAAGAGGCATTGGGATTTTGGTTTTTAAAATCCTTTTTGAGCGGCTAACCAACCTAATGCACTCGTAATGGCATCCCAGATTCTTAGCTTAGCCAGCTCCCATAACTTAACCAGACAAAATGATATTATTTATTTGTTCCATATGTGATACTGAAGAGAAACATGTGGATAACCAAGAAAATCAGTTCATATGGGACTTGTGTTATCCAGTTTCCTTTCATTGAGTTACATGCCAAGAGCCAAATGTATTGCCTGAGGGTACTCTTTCTTTTATTTATTTAACTATTTACTTATTGAATTGTTCCAACTTACATAATTTCCTACATCATCTGACTTTTGACAGTCATGTTCTTTTATATCATCCCACCTGAAACTACACATATGGATCACAACCACCTCATTAGGAGATGATGTTCCATTTTCCACATGCAGAAGCTGGGATCCATTAATTTCAAATATCCTAACAAGATGTAGTCAGTCGATGCCAGAAATCCAGTTAACAGACTGACAGCTTGGCACTCTGATGCCAAAGGATTTCTGTAAGTGACAGCTTTTGCACAGATGAGGGGCATTAACACCTCTGCTGAAGTCTACTTTATCTTTACATGAGGCTCTCAAAGCTCTAAGGTTTTGAAACTGTCTAGTTCATGGATTCCTCAGGATTTTGGATACTATTGCCTCTGCAATTTTGTCTGCATAAAGTCAGCCTGTGGTTTCGCTATGCCATACCTGTACCAGTTTCAGTTCCAGAATGAACATGATGTATCTCAGTGATACAGGCAGATAAAAGTATATGCATCAGTTAAAGGATTGGTCCTAAATTATGTTCTCTTGTACGAGAAACGTATTGCCTGTTCACGCTTCAAAAGTCCCCAGGGACACAAGAGCTGACCATTACTCTCCTGGGAGCTGGCTTGCTGTCTCAGTGTGAAAGTACTGCTATAGAGAGTTCATGCAGAAACACATCACTGAAGGAAGGCAGGCTGCAGGGCAGCAGGCAAAGCCAGCAAGTCAAGAGAATGCATCCTAGGATGCATTAAGAAGAGTGTGGCCAGCAGGTCGAGGGAGGTTATCCTCCCCCTCTACTCTGCTCTGGTGAGGCCACACCTGGAGTACTATGTCCAGTTCTGGGCTCCCCAGTTCAAGAAGGACAGGGAACTACTGGAGAGAGTCCAGCGCAGGGCCACCAAGATGACCAAGGGAGCGGACCATCTACCCTACAAGGACAGGCTGAGAGAGCTGGGTCTCTTTAGCCTGGAGGAGACTGAGGGGGGACCTCATTAATGTCTATAAATATGTTAAGGGCCAGTGTCAGGAAGAAGGAGCCAGGCTCTTCTCAATGTCATCCAATGTTAGGACAAGGGGCAATGGGAGCAAGTTAGAGCATAGGAGATTTAGTGTAATCATAAGGAAAAAAACTTTTTCACAGTGAGGGTGACAGAACACTGGAACAGTCTGCCCAGGGTGGTTGTGGAGACTCCTCCTCTGGAGACATTCAAAACCTGTCTGGACTTGTTCCTGTGTGACCTCATCTAAGTGATCCTGCTGCGGCAGGGTGGTTGGACTAGATGATCTTTCTCAGTCCCTTGCAACCCCTATTATTGTATGATTCTGTGAAGGAAACTTTTTTTTTTCAACTACCTGCCTCCTCTGCAGTCTTGCGGCTCTCAGTGCCAACATCCATGTTCCCCTAGTTGTTATTATTGCATACATTTTCACAGCAGCGATTCCTGGAGCATCTGTGAGCACACTTCCCGTTCTCCTTCACAAAACCTTCCATAAAGACATGAGCTCCAAGCAAAATGGGAGGAATCCTAATTACCACCCATAGTGAAAAGCCAGAAGACAAAAAAGTTTTGTAGGAAGAGTGGTATTTTGCAGGGGTGGTAAGAACTGGACTTAGTTCAATCTCCCACAGAAAACCAGCTCCTTTTCTGTCGGTCTCCCTGGGACATGCCGTCTCTGCATCTCAGGTCAACACTTCCCTCACTGGCACCCACATCTGTCAGAGATAAGGCACCTTGTAGAAGGCTCCTGCTATCTTGAGTTATGTGGAAGAGTATTTCCCCAGGAAGACTACTTCCAATGACATTTCCTATCAGCATGTTTGCTGTCACCTAATTTATATATCTCTACTGGGACATGTCATTCATTTTCTTAAAGTATTGTAAGTTCTTCAGTTGGATGATGCTAAGTAAATGCAGTTATTGCCTGGAGAAATGAACTCCACGTTATTTCAAATCAATGCAGTGGTACTTTTTATTTCCCCCAATTTTTTGTTCTTTATTTCATGTGCCTATAAAAATCCAACACAATTGGGCCCTACCATGCTGGGAGAGTTCCTCACTCCCGGCCCTACCAGTTTTGTTTTCCACTTTTTCTTCTGGTTAACAGTCTCCAAAGGATTAATTAAGCATTAATTTAATATCTGTCAGCATTTCTGCTAAGTAAAACCAAGACAATTTTGCTCTTGGTCAGGTTTCTGGTAAGGAAGAAAATGTGTTTGTTTTTTAATGATGCACGGGAGCTCTTGAAGTTGCTGTAAAACATTCTTTATAAAGTGTGAAATGTAGAAACAAAAGAATAAACCAAAGCCTAAAACTAAAACCACTGAGGAATAATGATGAAAAGGGAAGAATGCAAACCATTTCTCATCCTTCCTACTAGAGATACATTTTACAGCTAATGCATTTAATGAGTCAACATTGACTTACATTGCCTGAAAGCTCACTGAATTATTGAGTATCTGTGGTGTGGATTATATGGAAAAAATAGTTTGAAATGGCTTTTTCCTCTGTGCAAATTTAATTTTATTTATATTCAGCTACAGTTATTTTCTGAGGTTGTTATTAGATGAGTCTATCTTTCCTGTATATTTTAAAGAGCTGATGTGGTTCAATAAAAAATACTTTTTACAGAAGCTTTAGGAGTTCTGGGGTTTGAAAAACACCTGAGGAAAGCTTGACTAAAAGACAGACAAAAGAATAAATCAACAACAACAGCATTTCTCTAAGACATATGTATACTAATTTACTTGGAATAAAGTGTCTGCCATATACTGGGCTTTTTTTCGGATGGATAAATATTGACTTGGTTTGATGTTTTTTGTGCGTGTGTCCTCTAAATAAATAATAACAATCTGAATATTTCATTTTTTCCTCTGGGTAATGGGAGGGCACAGTACTGGTGAACAGAGATGAAGAGCTTGCCGCTCCAGGCGCAGGTACACTGCATCCTTCACTGTGAACCTGCTTATTAGATTTTCAACTTCCAGTCTTAGGTGGTAGATTGATTTGGCAGAGAGTACATAGGAGGCAGAAAGGAAAGCTGTCTTGTTAATCATTTCCCATATGATGATTTAACATTGACTTGGCACTGTTCTTTAGTGCCCTGCAAACAGACGGCTTTCTGAAAGGGATGGTGTCTGCAGCTCATATGCAGAGCTTTCTGATAGCTTCACTTTGCAGGCATCCCTCTGAAAACCTGGCCATGGCTGGTGCACCAGCGGGAGCCGTATTAGCAATATCATGCTTGTCAAACACAGCTTTGAGAAATATTATTTATAGGGCTGGCTACTAAACAAATCCATGTTGTGAAAAATTTCCAGGTTTCAGAATATGACTTTAGTCCACATCAGAATGAAAATGAGAGCTGTCAAACTTTTTTTTCCTTTTTTTTTCTTGTGTGAAGGGAAATAAAGATCTTGAGACGTAGCCAATAACTGGATTGTCAGGATGTGCTCCTGGGAGGTGGAAATGCCAGAACACATTCTGTGTTTCTTCTGAGACTAAAACATGGTCTTGATTCATAAAAAACATAACAACAAAAAAACCAATCCCCCCAAAAAAACCTTAAAGAGCAACAACCAAAACCAAACCCCAATCTTTTCTCATGAAAAATCCAATCAACACTTTTGCTACGAGCTTCAGTTATTAACCACTCCGTAACTTGTTGTCCATCTAGTTTGATACATAACCTCTGTACTGTGCTTCACCACCGTTCCTGCCTGCCTATCTAAATCACAGAATATTAGGAGTTGGAAGGGACCTCAAAAAATCATCCAGTCCAACCCCCCTGTCGCAGCAGGATTCCCTAGACCAGCTCACACAGAAGCGCGTCCAGGTGTGTTTGGAATCTCTCCAGAGAAGGAGACTCCACAACCTCTCTGGGCAGTCTGTGCCAGTGCCCTGGCACCTGAACTGGGAAAAAATTTCTACGTGTGTTCACACGGAATTTCCTATGCTTCATCTTACACCTATTGCTTCTTGTCCTGTCACAGGGCTTCACTGAGAAGAGCCTGACCCCACCTCCCTGACACTCATCCTTCACGTATTTAAAAGCATAGATGAGGTCACCCCTTAGTCTCCTCTCTCCAAACTAAAGAGACCCAGCTCCCTCAGCCTTTCCTCAGAAGGAAGATTTTCCAGCCCCTTCATCATCTTGGTGGCTCTGCGCTGGACTCTCTCCAGCAGTTCCCTATCCTTCTTCAACTGAGGGGCCCAGAACTGGACACTATAGTCCAGATGCGGCCTCACCAGGGTAGAGTAAAGAGGAAGAAGAACCTCTCTTGACCTATTAACCACACCCCTTTTAATCCACTCCAGAATCCCATTGGCCCTCCTGGCCACAAGGGCACACTGCTGGCTCATGCTCATCCTTCCATCCACCAGGACCCCCAGATCCCTTTCCCCTTCACTGCTCTCCAACAGCTCAGCCCCCAAGCTATACTCATACATGGGGTTGGTCTTTCCCAGGTGCAAAACTCGACATTTGGTCTTATTGAATCTCATTCAATGTCTCCCTGCCCAACTCTCCAGCCTCTCTAAGTCTCGCTGAATGGCAGCACAACCCTCCAGTGTGTCAGCCACTCCACCCAGTTTAGTGTCATCTGCAAACTTGCTGAGAGCACACTCTGTTCCCTCAGCTAGGTCATTAATGAATAGATTGAAAAGTACCGGTCCCAGTACTGACCCCTGGGGGACTCCACTAGACACAGGCCTCCAACTAGACTCTATCCCATTGACCACGACTCTCTGACTTCTGTCCTTCATCCAGTTCACAATCCACCTCACTACCCAATCAGCCAGACCATGCTTCCTCAGTTTAGCTGCAAGGATGCTGTGGGAGACAGTGTCAAACGCTTTACTGAAATCAAGATAAACCACATCCGCTGCCCTACCCTCATTTATCCACCTGGTTATGTCCTCATAAAAGGCTATCAGGTTGGTCAAACATGACTTCACCTTGGTAAATCCATGCTGACTGCTCCCAATGACCCTCTTATCCTTGATATGCCTAGAGACAGAGTCAAGGATAAAGCTTTCATCTTTTTTCCTGCTAATCCTCCTAGTGCTTCTCAATGGAACCAAAGTTACTGAACTATGAGATTTGTTGCCACAGTCACACACATCCATGTCCTTCCCCTCAACCATTCTCTTTGCTAGGACTGCATGTCCCAAGCTACTTGCACTTCATGGTGAGCAAAGCAGAAGGCTCTGGTTCTTGGTTGCAGCCCTCAAAAATCATAACACATATGCTAACATGGCTTTCATTCTCCAGGAAGACTTGATTTCACTAGGCTATAGCCTGAATGTAATTTGGAGCAATAAATATGTATGTATCATATTACTTGGTTTCCATTTTTCAAAGTTCTTGTCTCCTGGAATCAATTCCTGAAAAGAAATACTAATTAGCTTAGTTATCCACTCCTAAATCAGTAAAGCTGCTGTCATCCACCAAGCTAATCATGACAAAATAAACACGTTCCTACACCAAAACCACATGCTGAAGGAGGCTCTGAGTCAATCCAAGGTTTCCTAAACTTGCACAGTGAACAAAACTTGATGTATAATTTTACAGTGTATTTGTAGAATGTTGCTAGTTTAGATGAAATACAGTTTAAAATATTTTCATACAAACAATCCTTATTTAAGAATTTTTAAAAATTAAGAGTGCTTCACAGTTGTTAGAGGAGTCCTGTTGACTTTTCGACTGCCAATACTCCGTTGTCTGCCTTCCTCTGTTCCAACAACCAGCATATACCTCTTGGTGGAAGAACAATGTTTCCTGCACTGAGCCATCTCTTGCAGCTTCCAACAGCATCAGCTGGAGGACAGCCTGATACTGACCCACCACGCTGAAGCACCAAGTAGAGAGAGAGAGGAATTAACAATACAAATCCATCTATATCACTGAGAGTATCTGAATGGTGGTTCTTGGTTTTAGGACTATCCTGGATTCTATCATAAGGTAGGTAATCATTTGTAAATGCTTTATATAGTCAATATATTTGATTTTCTAAAGTATTTAACTTTACATTTTTGTTTCATCTTTTTAATGATTGATTCTCCTTATCTCAATTTGTCACTATACATCATCTTTCAAAAAGAAAACACCAAAATAATTGTAGTGCTTTAAAAACAAATGAAGAGATGGTCTTTGTTATAGCAGAAAAAACAGACATTTATTGTGTGTACACCACACTGCTCAAAATCTCATTGTGTCTGGGACAGATAAGATTCACATTTCAACCATAAATGACAGCAGGTAGCCCTTTGTTGTACATATAATAATGGAAATATAAAAATAGCAAAAAGATAGTAGCTGTTTTTATCAGACACCATGGTCCAGGTTTATCATCAGTGACACCATCAGGCTTTGCCACCCTAAGGCTGTTGCAGTGGTGCCACTTCCCAAAGACAGCATACATGGCAAGTTATTAGTCAGAAGTGGATCCAGTGTCTTAAATCCTGGAGTAATACAAAGTGAGGATAAATTGCATTGATGCTTTTGCCTTGGTTTTGCTGTTATCAGGACTAATTTAAGGCAATGTTACACCCTTTGCATTTCCTCTGGTTTCTTTATCACCTCTGATGACAATTTATTGAAGCATATTTGCTCTCCATATTCTTTTTTTCTAAAGTTGCTCTTTTATTAGCCTAAGGACTCAGACTGTGTCCGATGTAAAAAAAAGCAATTTATTCAAATCATAATCACTTGATTATATAAAAAATTTCATTCTAAAGCTCTTGCTTCAAGAATTTTGATTAACTTACTAATTTCAAGATTTCTATTTTAATTATTTCAGCAGTACACTGCAGTAATTTTTGTCATCCATGGCGTATAGTGCATGTGACACTTATGAAATGTCAGCACTGAATTGCATCTACAGTTTAATCTAAGACCAAGGGTCAGCAATGGTGGTGGTAATGACCTGGGGTCCTACAACATTTTCAGTCTAGGATCCTGTGAGGACACTGTGAAACTTACCAGCGACCAACTTCAATTTCACCAAAAAAGTAACTAAATCCACCAAAAATTTACTCTGATCAGACAAACATTAACTTTACTGTGAAGCTTAGGTTTCATGTAAGTCCAAAGATGTCACACATTTTGCTTCACTCTCTCCTTTGACCGTGACCTGTCAGCCAGAAGACAGTAGAAGCTGTTTAGTTTCACTACAGGGCAAGATGAGGACAGACACCAGTATTTAACAGTACTTTCCAGATGTTTCCACGCCTCCTGTTTCATACCTGGCAGTGGCAGGCATCCTTTCAGCCTCAGTTTCCCCAGTTAATGCAATACGATGTGAAATGCTGAGGGATATCACAATCTGACTGAGGTTTTCTGGCTTGTTATCTGCAACTATCCCAATAGTCGTCAACACTCCTCACATGGGGACTGCTCTGCAGTGGAAAGGTTTATAAGGATATTTCACTATTATCAAGCTAAAGCATGCAGCTGTCCTGTGGAAACAAGAAATATATAGGAGAAACCTCTCAAACACTAGTGACGATCTTGGGTTTTCAGATATGAGGACACCATGGATGCCAAATGAATCTATGCCACATAACATTCATGGTGGACATGCTGTTAAAGATGACTTTTCTGGCCAACAGATCATGCAGAATAGACCTAGGACAACTATCATGCCTCCTTCCACTTCTCTGCTCTGGGTTTTCCAGATGTGCTTCTCAGGGTTTGTGTTTTGCCCATCAGAACACATACCCATTTGATATTGGATGGCAAGGGGCAAAGGACAGAGTTAAAATTCTGCCTCTACAATCTATGATCTCAAGAGATACATTTGAAACAACTCAAAGACCTCCAAAAGCACCCAAGAATGTAGGAAATAAAAACTGTACAGCAGTAGTCATAAAAGGCAGCATATGTGGTTTAACTGAATTTGTCTGGAGTCCAATTAAGCAATAACACACTGTAGGGCGTGTCGTATTACTGGGCCATTAATGCAAGTCTCTGGAGCACTGTGAGGCACAAGGCCAAAGAGAAGAGCATTAATGGCCTGGTAATACATGCTTTGTCATGTTTCATTGTTTTAGGGGACAATAATTTTGAAAAGAAAGTATGAGAAAACACACTTAAGAAAATTGGAAACCAAAATAAAATGTTCATCTGAGCATTACGCACAAAGCAAGAGCTACCTGTCATCAATCGGTAGACGCACAAAGGAAAACTTCATTGGCTGCTTGGGGTTTCTCCTTATACTTCAGACATGTCACTGATGATCAGGTGGAGATAATTTTCCTCTAAGTTCACCTGGGTTTTGAGTGAAACAAAATGCAACCCTCATTTTAGGTAGAAAATCAAAGGCAATTTATAAATTTTATAAATTTTAAATTTATAAATTTTAATCCAAAAATAGGGGGAGGTATAATAAAAAACATTTAAAAAAAAAAAAAAAAAAAAAGACTTCTTAAATCACCACATGCAAATAATGTACTAGTAAGTGTTTCTAAATTGCTGGCCAAGAAAATCAAGGCATTGAGTGTCATTCTTTGTGGGGGATACTGGAAAGATTGTAGAAGACTATGAGAAACCTCATGTTAGAACAATAGCCAAATAATCTGGTTAGTGACATAAAAACTCAGGCAAATTAGTGGACCAGCAAATGAGAGGTTCAATCAATACAGATTTAAATGATGATAATAGTGAATTATGTCAATCAATATGGTTTCATGGAAGATATATCTTGTCAAATTCATTTAATCAAGTTTTTGATGAAATTACATTAATAAAAGTGGCTGCATTGACTTAATATATTTAGACTTAATGTACTTCAGCTTAGTACTACAAGAATATTCTGATTAAAAATTAGCGTTGTACAGCATCGATATCAATACAACATCAAGGGATTAAAAGCTGACTATATGCTAGAATTCAGGAAAACACTGTTACTGGGCTTTTCTACCCCATTTAGATGGCCTACAGTGGGATCTCGAAGGTGCTGAGTGTGATGAAGTGGTTCAACAGTTTTTAAAAAATTTGGTGTAAAATAATGGAAAATTTTTAGAAAGGTAAATAAATACTGCTGAGGAGAATTAATAAACAAACTAGAGAGTACAACAAACTAAACAAGAACACATGCTTAAACTGAAATACATTGAACATAATGTACTTCAATAAAGTCAGAGATACCTAAAACTTCCAGAGAATGCCCTGAATGCCTGCACTAAATCTTCCAGGTATGCACAGAATCACTTATGCTGAATGCCAAACGAAAGAGAAAACAGAGAGATATCTAAGGCCCCAAGGCAGTAGGATTTATTTTGGTTTTACGTACAGTCTGCCCACTAAAGGTAGTTTCCTAAATCGTGCAAGCATGTCCAATGATACCTGCAAACAGGTGAGGGTACTTACAATTCCTGATACTCTGCATGCACCTTTCTACATCCTATTTTGCATGTACTAACTTTATATAAACAGCTTCTATTTTCACAGCTGATGTGGTCTGGCTTTGACCCATATTATCAGCTGCAGCTCTTCCTTTTCTTGCCAGTACTGGCATCCCCTTACCTTATTCAGTACAAAGACAGGGACTGAGACCAACAAAGTGGGAATAGTAAGCACTGTTGTGCTGAGGGTAAAAGGGTAAAATATGACCAAAGCAAGGTCACATCCTACACTGCAAAGCTTTTAATTGACACTCCTTTTTCTTCTGTAAAAACCACAAATGGGTGTCTTGTATGACATATCATCATGTGACACTGTTTGAGCTAGTGTTAATGAAAAAGCCCAACTCTCACATTATAGCGTTGGTCCGACTTGGGTAACAAGCTCACATCTAAGTCTGGTACTAAGATGGAAGGGTTTGGAGTGCTATGTTCCACAATCTCAAAACAAATACTAAATCCTCCAAATTTCCAGCATTATGGGAAAAAAGTCTGTTTTGAAGTCAGTCTCCAGTGTCTTCCTCCCTTAATCTAATCCACATCGAAACATTTTGTCTCTGTACATCACCTATTATAACCTGAAGGCACAGAGGGATCAGTCAAACTGCATCTCAGAGCTGAGCATCTTGCTGCATCATGATCAGTTTTTGGAGTCTGATGCCAGCTGACTTCCGTCAGGTGATTCTATCTCACACAGAACATAATGTGATTTTCCAAACACCCTTTGACTTGGTCTTGCTCTTGGTTTAAAAGAAGCACAACAGGTATGTTTTGATTTCTAGAATAGAAGGTGTTTTTCTGACATTACTGACATCTTGCTGTAAGGAAATTAATTTAAAAATATTCCCCCCAAAAATCGCGCACACACAAAAAAAAACCACAAAAAACCCCCCACAACATTTCTTACAGTGACATACAGAGAAACCTTCTCACAAGATGTATCTTTCTTTAATTTTGGCTGCTAAAAACATTTCATCATCAGCTCCCTTCTCCATTCCCAGCAATCCTTGGTTGCTGCCTTCTAAGATCCAATTACTGTCTCCTGTTTTCACTGAAAGGTTTCACTCTCTACACACAAAATCTGGAGAATAGACTGTAACTGAAAAGCAAACACTATTAAGGAGGGAGAAAAACTAGAAATCATCCTTTTTTGTAGGAAAGCCAACATAACACTACTGAAGTGAGGTTTGGCATGGAAAATGAAAGACAGTATGCACATGGGTCAGTGAAAAAAAGAAGGAAACTAGAGTGTAACAGAGTGGAGGTCTTCCCTGAAATGAGATGCCTACCTGCCATCATGTGTGTACACAGTACTCAGCATAACAGCAGAAACTTTCCACCAATGCTGGGTCAGCTTTCTGCTTCTGGCTTTGGTATTGGTACCTGGAAAAATCCAAGGGCTGTCGATAAAGATCTCAACATTATTTTGAGAATTTGAAATGAGATTTTGCCTTTTCTACTCTTTCAAGGAACAAACCAGACGGAAGAACAGAAGACAAATATCGATTCTTCATCATGTGCTTATGGTATTAAATAGATATATATGTATGTGTGTATATATATATATAAACCTGTGCACATAAAAACATAGTCAACTTTACTATGAGAATAACTGCCTAGACCTCTTAGCATACACCCCTAGCCACATGTGCATGTCAACAGGAACACATTACATGATTTTGGTTATGTAGTTGAAATCACTACGTGAAAATATTCAATTCAGAACTGTTTCCATGGGAATAGTGAGACTTGCAAATCATTGTGAAGAAACATCTGTCCTGATTTGGGATTTCATCAATGTACCTTAGCTTTACTTGCTTAATGTTGGTTGAGATTTTACAGTCAAAAGCCCTCAGGCAAATTAAACTAGCCATGTACACCCTCAGGGAAATGAGACTTTAGTTACTTGCCTGATACCAACTAGAAGAAATTTATGATATTAATGAATGTCTATAATTAAATTGAAGTGAGTCAAACAGTCTCTTGGAAGTCTTACACTATTTTTTGACTCCAGCTTTCTAATATAATTGTATTTCAAGATGCCTGAAAATAAGCAAATACTTAGTGCATTTTGCAAGGATTGGGCAGAGTCTGAGCCACCCAGTTAATTGATTTTGATGGCAGAATAGCAGTTCAGTCCTCAAGAAGAGTTGAGAAATATCTGTTAAAAAACTTAGCTAAGCTTTACACCTAAGTCCATATCCTAAAATCTGCATGATTACACATCTGCAGAGTAAGGACTACTTGTATAGAGTGCACTTTCTTCTATTTCCAGTTTTGAAGGGCTTTCTAAATGCAGATACTGTTTTAAATATCTCCTTTGGAAATGAGATAGCCATTGTTTTATAGCACAATCTCTTTAAGGATGTGTAAGTGCTATGAACGTATGAGCTGCTTGAATAACTTGCTGTGATACACTACCAGCTATATCCCATACTCACAGCATCAAAGGCCAGTGTCAAGGACCATTAACAGTGCTGCCAGTTCTTACTGTGAGCTCTGCAATCTTTTGCTGTACCGAGAGATCCTGCTCACTGGAATCAGATGATTTTTTACTGTTAAAAGCTCTGATTCTAACTAAAAGAATATTTCTAGCTCATACAGTGGTAAAAAGGCCAAAAATAGCTTACAAGAGCAACTTCAAAGTCATCCAAAACCTGAAATAAAATGAGGGAAACCCCATTCAAAGGCAGTTCCTGATGTACAATTTATGGGACTAGCCAGTAGTTTGCTTACCTAAAGAAAGCTACAGCTGATAAAAGTTAGACTCCCTTGACATTTAGAAAATGGTAGCTCAGCAGTCTAAATACAAAGCTGGGTGAATTCAGAGCCCTACCAGTTTATTGCTCAAAAGTGAAAACCTTTGATGTTGCTTTATCATTTTTTTTTTTTTTTAAGTAGGGAAACATTACCTGGTTTCTTTTTGCTTTTTCTATGCCTTATTGAAATGTGGGGCTATGAATGGCACCATGGTAATACACAACTAATAGCTAGGTGCCAGCACACTTATTACACTGTAGCTAAACATAGATTTTCTTAGGATTTTCTGTTCTGTTTGGCTCACTGAACACGCCTGAGATATTCCAACATCAGCAGAGAAAGATAATCACAGTGCTCCCACTCCCAGACTAACACCTGCTCGGGTAAACTCCAAGATCTCACCTGAATTGAAAGGTCTGCAGCCTTTTTGGCTGAGGTCAGCTACAGAGCAGGGAACAGCAAGTGCATGTAAGACTGAAAGCATAATTTTGAGCTGCACTTTAAGCTTTCAGAACAAAATGTGAAGAAGAATCTCCCCTGCCATCTCTAATGATAATCAAGATAATGAATTCTGCAATAGTGGCAATTTTAAGACATAGTTAAGGCAATTCTCAAGTAACCTACATGAATTTAACACACAAAAATAATTAAACATGCTATGGAACAGATGCTGCACAAACAACAGCAATCAAATGATTCACACTTAGAAGAGCTTACCTAGCAGTTAGTTTACAGCAGTTCTGAGTGACTGATAGAGAAAAGCAGACATACTGTGTGTAATTTCAAACACAGCACACCTGAATCACACCACTGAGGAAAAAATAGTAATTTTAATCCCTTTTAATTCTGTTAGACCCTTTCATTCATGATAGTTTTTACTTCTATATATGTATACATGCAGACATATATACACACACCCCATACTCCTAGCAGTTTCATCAAAATCTGTTCCAGAAATTATTGGTTTCTATTTCTTCTCAGTGGCACACTGGCAAAAAAAAATGCAAAAAAGTCCAAATGAAGAGAATTTGGAGTCAGGTTTGAACAAGGCTTAGGTGCACTTGCATGTGGAAAAGGCACAACCATGTGCCCACTGAAAGCTCTCATGATTATTCATTCAGACTTATCAACTGTAAGCCAAAAGAGCAATCTGGTGATTTTTATATATAAAGACTGCTCATTGATCATGTGGCAAATATATATGTATATATATATAGAAATTGTTCATATGCTTGTGGATTCTGGACACTGATTTACTTCCATGTTACATCATCAAGGTATGTTCCCTTTATGCACTGGCTACCTTCCAGATAATAAATAAATATTTATAGTAATAATTAGCCAAATTTTGAGGTATCTAACCCATTATCTGCCTTACCTAGGTAAGGACTGAGTTAGTTAGCCAGAAGCCAATGAACTGCCCTAGTAATTACAGGGGGACTGTAAATAGAGATATGGAGAGCAAGACAGACAACAAAAGTGAGCTGATTTACATGAAACTTTCAGATTGACTTAATGTGCACAGCTCCCGAGGAAGTTTCAGGGCCAAATTCAGCAGCAAGACAAGTGATGGTGTAAGTTAGATATCTGTCAATCACAAAAAGAGTGAGGGAGAGCTGGCAACATACTTTAGTAGCACTTTCATGGGGTGATCTGATGATGGATGGTTCTGTGATCTAAGCTGTAATTTATGCACTGTGGCAACTGAAGTGGAGGTTGGCAGTGCATAGAGTAGATGACAAGGGTGAAAAAATAAAACAGGTTTTCACCTTTAGTGATAATATTCTCATCCTTCCAAAAAAAAACCCCTCATTGTGGGTATTCCAGCCTGTATTTTGCAGGGCTGAAAGTAACCACTGCAGAGTCATTCACAAGCGCCAGTTAGAAATAGTTTGCTGATTTACTAAATGATCTTCTACACTTACTTCCTTTTCCTGATCGATTTCACCTGAGTTGGCTCAATTGCATTTCAACAGAGGGAAGGAGAACCTATATTTCAAGTTGAAAAATTTAGCTGAAATGTTTTAAATCCTTTCCTGTTTCATTGACTTCATGGCTACCATTTTGTGTGACTACCTGACCACCACTTGAGGCCACCTCTTGAGGATGTATTAAAGACCACAACACCACAGATAGCAACAGTTCTTATGTTCTGCAAGGCTCGCTCTGTAAGAGGAGTGACTCTGACACTGCCTTATGTCAACCTGTTCTGGCTGACACAGGAAGAGATGAATAAGCCAGATCTGTCAGAGTTGAAGAAACAAAGTGCCACTAGTAATTCTCACCATTAGTGATCCTTTGTAGAGTTGCCAAAATTCTCTGGGAAAGCTGCTTTTGGGTCAGAAAATTGAATTTGTCAAATGAAACAATTGTTTTCTTAAAGGAATATCTATTTCCTTCCCTCCCCCCCCCATTATTTCAAGTTTTCATTGAAACACGGTATGCTTCAATTTCCCAGGATTGTTATTGCTTTTTATAAATCATAATCAAAGCAGTTTTGATGCAGAGATGTTACTGTGATACCTGATTTCCAGTCAGACACTTCATGACCTTATTGACCTGCACAGACTGGCTTCTCTAACAAGATCAGGCTTCCCACGTTGCACTGTAGCCAAAGCCATCCCCAGGCAGTTCTGCCATAGCTCCAGACAATTAGCATCTCTGGTGTATCATGTGGTCTACACAGAAAGTCAAGACTTCAAAATAGATGAAGGACTGAACTATAACCATAACAGAAGACACTGAGATATAGAAATAGGGGTTTGAAATAGTATAGTTTAGCTTTCCGCTGAAAAGCTTTCTTCAGCAAAAGCACCTCCATTTTATAACCACCCTTAAGCCTTCAGCCTTGGACACTGATTTCCTTCCACTTTCTCCTCTTTGGACCTCACTCATAGGCTGGAAAACCTGAGCAGGCATTTGGGAGGATGGAGCAATTATGGCAGGGAATGGAGAATTTTTCTTTTGTTTTTCATGGACAAGAACAAAGGGAACAGCAATTCCTGTTTTGCTCTATGCATTTTAGCTGTCTGTGATGGAACAGGTGCACTAATGTTTTGGGTTTTCATCATTTCCGTGCTGTGGGTTTAGTTTCTAGAAAAGAGTGGCTGGGATATCAGACTGAAGATTTTCTATGATGTATATAAATCCAAAATAAATAACATTTAAACATTAATGCTCCTGCTAAATTGAACCTTAACTTAGAAAAAACTGTTCCTTAAATCAGTTATTTTGCAATGCACAAGTGTACAAGAAGCAGCTTCTTCTCACTGCCACTTCTGTAAATTCAGATAAACCACTTAATGAATGCAGAATATGTGTGATTGAATGAAAATGTAGAGAATTTCCTAAAATAAGAAACTAAAGAGTAAACAAAAAAAAAAAATTGTCGGAGTAGTCTGACAATGAGGGTGTTCAGAACATTTTAAAACATTTTTTGAACATTTTAAACAGCATTTTAAAGATTTTTAGCATTGTAATGATGTAAGAATTTCCTTATATATATATAAATATATATATTTTTTAAAGTATGCACATACATAAAGTCTCTTTTGTCTGAGTACAGAAGATTCTTGGCTTGTTTTATGATCTGTTCACAGAGAACTAATCAGCAGCAACATCCAAGGTGAAGGTGGGTGATTATCAAGTGCCACCAAGTAATGGCCTGCAAGACTTCAGGACAGTGAGCAAAGGCCTTAACTGTCCTCACTGGTTTTGGGCAACAAAGTGACAGTTCAAAGAGCAGTGCTGCATGAGCTTGCTGGACCAGAGACACTCAGAGTCTTTCTCAGTGTCCAAATAGAAGAACTTGCTCTTTTTCATTTGGAATATTTAATATGCAACATTCCTTCAAACCATCAGTCTGAATTTTCATCTTTGACATACGTTCAGCAAATAGAAAAAATTAAAAAGTAATGAGGAGAGTTCCCAACTGCTTTGAGAAGATTCCACATATGTGCTAATTAGCGATTCTATCTGAAATACTCCCTGGAAGCTGTACGGGTAGTGCAGCCTGGGATAAATAATGCAAATGCCCCATGGCACTGTCACAAACACCACAATCAGTGCTGTTTGCCATTTCAGTGAGACTCTCCAAGATCTGCACCTGAGACTAAAACAGTAATGAAGTAAAACTGTAGTAAACAAACCTCCAGTCCCACTCCCCCACCCACAGTCAGCACAGACACACTCACACACCCCAGACTCGCTGTCTTTCCTGGCACAGGATAAAGAGTATTTTGAGAAGATGAGAGTTGACTTGTGAATGTTTCCGTTGTACATAAAACTACTTCTTCCCCCAATTGCTCCACCAAGTGTCTTTTCATCAGTGAGCTGGTACCTACAAGGATCTTTAATGCTAGAAATGGAAGAAGCATTGCTGCATGCTGATAATAACACCAGCAGGTTCTTTGCAACCTGGATTCACTGACCAGCATGGATGAAAAGAAAACCAAACAAAGCAGTGGTTTACATTTATTTCCCATTCCCCTGCCCAGTACAGAGGCATCAGTCTGCTGTACAGCCAGAGAGCTAGCAGACATGCCAAGAGGAAGGTCTGCTCTGCCTTGAGACCTGAGCCAGGGAGTGGACTGGGCTCTATAATGCCGCATCATAGGGTCACGCTGCCCACAAAGACCATATGCTCCTGAGACAGGCAATGGCAGAGCATGACAAGGTACAGGTGTCTGGTCACGTAAAGGGCAGTAAAGATATAAAGATACCTCTGGTATGCTTTCCCCTTGGGCAAACAGGCAAATCTTCAGGTCTGAGTTGTCCTTTAATATATACTTTCATTTACTCTAAAAAAACCCCAAGCCATCGTGGAAAGTAACACTAGTCTCTAGAAATACGAATTTCACTGACTTTCAGCGAGAATTGAAAAGGCGCCTATGCAGTGGTATCTAACTATCTAGCTGCATACTGGGCTGCTGCTGACTTCTGAGGACGTTAAGTCTTTAATCTACTCAGATGCTTTGGAAAATATCTCTTGGTTAAAGTGCCTAAGCCACTTCTGAAATAAGAGCTAAGATTTCAAAGTTGCGGAGAGGCTTGAAAGAACTTCATGTGGTATTCTAGCCACACAGATGTATCTTTGGAGCTAAATCTTGCTTTACTACAGATACAGTTTCTCTGCTAACTGCATCACAGCTATTTCAGGTTCCTGGCCAGGGTGAAATGCAGAGTGGATTTCAACACCTAATAACTGTTCACAAGCTATTGTCCAAGTTACAAATACCCATTGACCTGTCTGCTCATATGTTAGTCTACAGTACCACACTGCAAATCATTCCATCTGAGATTATAAGGACTACATATTCTTGAAGCCTCTTTTATGAAATCACAACCCTGCTGTTTCAACCAGGTGTTACAATACTTGCCCTCAGTTTCTAGCAGAATTCAGCATAAAATAACTTGCTAGTTTGATAAATGAGGGATAAATAGCAACATCAAGGGAGTTTCTACCTATAGAGAAATCTATTCAGAACTTGGAGATTTGAGACAGAACTCTCAGCTGTCCCAGACCACATTCAGTCAGTCCTTAGATCTTATTTTGACCGTGAGATCCATAAGCTCTGGTCTACATAGTGGCTGTGTGAATTTTCCCATGTATACTTAAAATCATTGAATCATAGAATGTTAGGGGTTGGAAGGGATCTAAAAACATCATCTAGTCAACCCCCCCTGCCAGAGCAGGATCACCTAGATAAGGTCACAAAGGAACAAGTCCAGGCAGGTTTTGAATGTCTCCAGAGAAGGAGGCTCCACAACCCCCCTGGACAGACTGTTCCAGTGTTGCCCAGGGAGGTTGAAATCTTTCCTCACTGCCTGTCCTTGAATAGTGGCTGTCCAGATGGGATGCTTTAGATTGAAAATAACATTGTATTTTCTTGATTATTGCTACTTTACTAAATAAAACAGGAAACAGCATCCAATTATATGTTCATCTACTCCAAGAGCATTAGTGCCAGAAGCATTGACTATCTATCTATATCTAATTTAGGAACTTTAAATTCTCCTCAGTAAAATGAAGGGTGACCTAGACTAGCCCACCACAATGACAAATGAAATTTTGCAATGGCTTGAGATGCAGTTGTGGAACCTGTGTTCAGCAGATTGTTGTCACCTGCCATCAGCCTTCCTCCTACTGCCTTGGTGCCCGCTTTTCCCTCTCCTTCAAGCACTTCCTAGATGCCTCCCAGCCCAGACCATGACTGCAAAATATCCCTGTTGTATAGCTGGCTTCTTAACCTCATTTAAATTCTTCCTTCAAGCTACCTTCACCATGATGCCCTCAAATTACCACCATCTTTTAATGAGAAGGATGTTACACGTACCCATTTTATTGTTATTGTATTCTCTCAGCCCAGCTGCCTTCCACCCAGTAGCTCCTGCCTGTTATGCAGATTGCAAGCTCTTGGGGGTACCAACTGCTCTCTTCCTTAACGCTTCTTCGCAGTGTGTACAGTGAAGGAGCCCTCATCCTGGATTGGGGTCCCATAACGCAAACAACTAGATAAAAGTGTAATTTGTTAGCCTGGATTGCAAATCTTCTTCTGCAAGAAAAAAAAAAAAAAAAGCAATTTCCCCAGGCTGTCAGAGGTACTTTCATGTGTCAGTAGTGTAGCTCTCTTCTGGCTATGACAATGGTGCATCCAATTTCCAGGCACAAGAGGGAAGGTTTGCTGTGCTGATGTGAGCCCTGCATGTTGCTGCTCTACATCTAGTCATGACATGGAGAACAGAACAGTTTTTAGGGAGGGGATGTGCTATTGGGAAGGCAGTTTTCTGTGGGATATTTTTAGTGTGGGGTGAATAGGGAAGACTAAGGGGTGGCCTTTGATCAGATTTTTCTTGTGTATGATCCCTTTGCTTTCAAGGAATGTGATATTTGGCTTTGTTTTGATTTGTACCTCATAATCATTAAGGAAGAGGTTATGCAAAGTTTGTTTGCTTGGATTTATTATTAATTACAACTCTGTGCCCTGGGTTACATACACTGAAGTGAAATCACCACTGCAGGTCTGGCTGTGAAGGAGACAATTTATATCTACATTCAAAATTCATACAAAGAATATTATATTACCAGTAGGTATGTGATCTGTCTTCTACCTGTCTAGAACAGTCTCAAAAATATTCAGCTTCTGTACCTTCTTTTCAGCTCACTCCTTGGGTAATTGAATTTTTGGCGTAATTAATTTTTTTGTGTATGTTTTTTTTTTCCTGTCATCTCAACTAAGGCTGATAATGGTTTCCAAAAGAAAGAAAGCTGTCGTTGCTGTTAGCACTAGGAGTGTGTCGACACAAACAGAACCCTCCAAGAAGGATACAGTCATACAGGTCTCTGGCTGCGCAGACTGTTTGAGCCTGGCAGCATTAGCTCCAGAGGACAGTGTGAGAGGCACCTGTGTGCGATGGGAGCAGGAGAATGATTTGCTGCGCATGGTAGCTGAGCTCAAGAAAGAGGTAGAAAGGCTACAGAGTATCAGAGAAAGTGAGAGGGAAATTGACTGGTGGAGTCAAACCCTTTCGATCTCTAAGGAAATTCAGCAGGAGAGTGTGAACCCCTACCCCTCCTGCCATCAGGCAGATGGAGCTAACTAAGAAGATGGAGGGGAATGGAAACAGGTCCCTGTTCGGAGAGGAAAAAGAACTCCCTCTGAACCCCCATCACATCTCCAGGTGCCCTTAAAGAACAAATATGAGGCCCTAGACTCAGGTAGTCAAGTAGAGGTCAGCCATGAGGAAGATCTGTCTGGAGGGTCCTCTTCTTGTTGCAACCTGTCTTCTAGACAGATAAAAATAACAGCTGTAATAAAGAAAAGAAGGGTAATTGTAGTTGGTGACTCCCTTTTGAGGGGAACTGAGGGCCCTGTATATAGGCCAGCCCCAAGCCAAAGGGAGGTTTGTTGTCTTCCTGGGGCCAGGGTGAGGGACATTGCTAGGAGACTTCCTGAGCTAATTCAGACCACAGATTATTATCCACTCTTGGTAATCCAGGTTGGCAGTGATGATTTTAATAGAAGTGAGAGGGTAATCAAAAAGTTTTTCAAGGCACTGGGTAGATCAGTCCATGGGACAGGTGCACAGGTAGTATTTGCTTTGGTTCCTGTAATGGCTGGAATGAATGGGGAGATGAATGAGGAGGGAATTAGGAAAGCCTACCTTATCAGTAGGTGGCTAAAGGATTGGTGCCACCATCAAAATTTTGTTTTTTTCAATCATGGGGCAAACTCCATATTACCTAGTCTTCTTAAATCAGATGGGCTTCATCTGTCTAGGCAGGGCAAAAGGGCTGTTGCTCATAAGTTAGCGGAGCTCAACAGGAGAGCTTTAAACTAGGTCTGAAGGGGGAGGGGATTGATTTCAGGCTCTCCAAAGTTAAGCCCAGGGGTGAAAAGACTGAATTAAAAGTAAAATCAGCAGCCCAGCTGAAGTGCATGTACACTAATGCACGCAGCCTGGGCAATAAACAGGAGGAGCTGGAAGCCATCCTGCAGCAGAAAAGCTATGACGTAGTTGCCGTTACAGAAACGTGGTGGGATGACTCGCATGACTACAGTGCTGTCATAAATGGCTACGAGCTCTTCAGAAAGGACAGGCAGGGTAGGAGAGGTGGAGGGGTGGCTCTATATGTTAGAGAGTCTCTTGACTCTGTAGAACTTGAGGTCACCAACGACAGGATTGAGTGCTTGTGGACCCGAATCAGGGGGAAGGCCAACAAGACTGACATCCTTGTAGGAGTCTGTTATAGACCACCCAACCAGGATGATGAAGGGGACAACTTATTCTACAAGCAGCTGTCAGACGTCTCAAAACCGCCAGCCCTTGTTCTTGTGGGCAACTTCAACCTGCCAGATATCTGCTGGGAGCTCAACACAGCAAAGAGGCAGTCAGGGAGATTCCTAGAGTGTATAGAGGATAATTTCCTGCTCCAGCTGGTAAATGAACCTGCCAGGAGTGGGGCCCCACTAGATCTGCTGTTTACAAACAGAGAGGGACTGGTGGGAGATGTAGTGGTAGGAGGCCAACTGAGGCACAGTGACCATGAAATAATACAGTTTTCAATATTCAGGGATGCAAGGAGGACCACCAATAAAACCTCTATGCTGGACTTCTGGAGGGCAGATTTTGACCTATTCAGAAGACTGGTCCAGAGCACACCCTGGGACAAAATCCTCAAAAACAAGGGCGTACCGGAGGGATGAATGTGCTTCAAGGAAAAAGTCTTGAGTGCACAGGAACAGGCTGTACCAATTAGCCAAAAGGCAAGCTGGCGGGGAAGACGACCACCTTGGTTGAATAGGGAGATATTGAAGGAAATCAGAGATAAAAAGAGAGCCTACC
>VWZX01007708.1:95344-143670 GCA_013399015.1 Galbula dea
GTTCAGTTCTGGGCCCCTCAGTTCAAGAAAGATATTGAGGTGCTGGAGTGGGTCCAGAGAAGAGCAACAGAACTCATGAAGGGACTTGAGCACAAGTCCTATGAAGAGAGGTTGAGGGAGCTGGGGTTGTTTAGCCTGGAGAAGAGGAGGCTCAGGGGTGACCTCATCACTCTCTACAACTATCTGAAAGGAGGTTGTAGTCAGGTGGTGGTCAGTCTCTTCTCCCAGGCAACCAGCAAGAGAACAAGAGGACATGAGCTTAGGCTCTGCCAGGGAAGGTTTAGGCTGGATATCAGAAAAGAGTTCTTTACAGAGTGAGTAATCAGGCATTGGAATGGCCTGCCCAGAGAGGTGGTGGATTCACCATCCCTGGAGGTTTTTAAAATAAGACTGGATGTGGCACTTAGTGCCATGATCTAGTAATCATGATAGTGTTGGATTAAGGGTTGGACTTGATGATCTTGGAGGTCTCTTCCAACCCAGGTAACTCTGCGTGTTTCTGTGTGAATCCAGCTATTAGAAGTCAGGCACTAAAGTTTTTGTCCCATAAGGATTTCACTTCTTGGTTCAAAAAAAGGTCAGCTCAGTCAGTAAGAAGCACTGATCTACACTGTCAGCATCTTGCATCAATGGTTTCAAATACTCCAGGTCTGACCATTTTCAAACAGGATGTAACCAATGGCATCTCTTTATTCTTCTGCACAAAAATAATGTTAGTTTCCACTCCACAAACACAGCACAAAGTTGCACTTATCTACAGTGAGGTGAGCTATATCTACATAATGTTTTGCAAGTATTTAATACTTTATTTAAGGTTCCACTTGTGCTTACTTGACATGCTATGCACTTAATCACTTTTAATTGAAAAATAGGGGCTCTAGCATCAACAGGTTCAAAACAAAATCCTGATTTTCTCTTATGCATGATGCTTTCTAAGTGTCCTTTCCCACTTCTGTCCAGTACATATCTGTTGCATCAGCTACCCAAGCCTATAAATAGGAACTGCTGTTTTGCCTTCTGCATTAAGGTACTTCAAATAAAAAAAAAAAACCCTGTCATAGTCTTAATGTTTAAAAACATGTCATTATCCTGAACCCACAGCAGGAATCTAATTAAATGTCTCAGTAAAACAACAGTTTAAAAAGTAATTGATTTAACTTTGAAAAGGAAAAAAATATTGCATTGTCTACAGGGAAAAAAAAGTTTGTGCAACTCTGAAAAATGAAAGGAAAATGGAAGTGGTTCACACTCCATCATTTCTAGTATCCCTTCATTGATACCCCTGAGAGTCTGCACAACTAACATCTGTCAGGCAGGTGGTTCCACCTGCCTTAATATTTTGTCTCAACTTTATGTATAAAAACCTTTCCTGTCAAGACTGTACTGAAATCAAAACCAGTTGCTTCATCAAATCAAAATCTTTAGTTCATTTTCCACCTATTAACCACGATGTGATCATTAAATTGCTTATTTTAAAAACAAATATATTAGAGATATTTAAGCCTTTGTTATTGTATAATCCATCAACTCTGCCCACACTATTTCCTTAGTCTCTAACTTGAGTGATAACATAAAAATGGCTTCTGTGGATTAGTGGATAAGTTCTCACTTTTATACAGAGGAAGCCACGGGTTTCATTACATTATTGCTAATGTGCAAGAGTCTTGCTTGAACAAAATTTCACTTAATTATTCCACAAAACACTTTAACTTTATGCTCCTGTTTCACATGCTAGTGCTCCACTCCATTGGTTCTTCCCTAGTTACTGGTACTTTAATCATAGAATCATAGAATGGCTCAGATTGGAAGGGACCTTAAAGATCATTTAGTTCCAACCCCCCTGCCATGGGCAGGGATGCCAATCATTAGACCAGGTCGCCCAGGGCCACATCCAGCCTGGCCTTGAACACCGCCAAGGTCATTTGCCCATCAACTTGATGTTGATGTGGTTCATAAATGAGGATCCCTCATGTGACCTCTCAGACCAGCCTTGTGTCCCCGCTGTAGTGAGAAGCCCAGAACAGACCTGTTTGTTACCTAGAGGGTTGCCAGGGCTGCTTTTGGTGCTCCCTGATCCTCTACCAGAGAGAAGGTGCTCTGTAAGGGCTCCATCCTTCTTTCTGTGCCACCTCGGCTGCAATGTTCAGGACAAGGCTGTTTGACAGACTTCCATCCTCTTGCTCAGCCCTCCCACTCACTGACAGCTCCAGCAAAGGGAATTAACAAAGGAATAGGTCAGGGAGCACTGCAGGAGCAACAAACTCCCCAGGGGAATGCCCAGAGTTTGTGAGGAACCCTTAGCCGAGTAGAAAAAAAACAAACCCAGAGGGATAGACTTTCTCAGGGTTGCAATTACTAACAGTAGGAGCTGAAATGAGATGATGAATGTTAATACTTGGACTAGCTGGGAAATAGCAACTTCTTGGTGTAAATGTGGGTCTATAAAAGAGGGAAGTCATCCTTCAGGGACTGTGGCAGGGGAGGAGGGGGAGAAGAAAGGGAGCCGAATTTTCAAAGCAGGAGGTTGAGCTGTGGCCTGTATTTTCTTCTTTACCCACTGCACTGCAGTGCTTATTTGCTGCTGGGTCTTATTAATTTTTCACTTATGCCACACTAAAAACTGTTAATTATTGAAAATGCATATCTGTCTGATGGTGAAAAGCTGTCTCATCCAAACAGGTGACTGATTCAAACAACCTCAGAAGGCACTTCTGGGTCTTCTAGACCTTCGATCAAAATTTCTTTTTTAATTTGAAGAGAACAAAGGTGATTAAAACTGAAAATAATGGTGAGTCTAATGAGAGCTTCCTCCTGTAATGGACTAAGGAGTTGTGGTTTTTTGATAATTCTTTCCCTTCCTTCCTTCCTTCCTTCCTTCCTCCTTCCCTTCCCTTCCCTCTCTCTTCTTTTTTTTTTTTTTTTTTTGAAAAAAGAAGAAGAAATCAGATGTCAAGGTTTTGCTGTAACAATAGAGTGAATATGTGGATATGTGTGAATAATATTACTCACAAACTGGAACATAGGAAGTTCTATCTGTGCCCAGGTGGCTAAGAAGGCCAATGGCATCCTGGCTTGTATCAGGAATAGTGTGACCAGTAGGAGCAGGGAGGTGATCTTGCCACTGTACTCGGCACTAGTGAGGTCACACCTCGAGTACTGTGTGCAGTTTTGGGCACCGCAGTATAGGAAGGACATTGAGGTAGTGGAGAGGGTGCAGGGAAGGGCAACTAAGCTAATCAGGGGTCTGGAGAATAGGCCTTATGAGGAGAGGCTTAGGGAGCTGGGGTTGGTTAGCCTGGAGAAGAGGAGGCTGAGGGGAGACCTTATTGCTCTCTTCAGCTACTTGAAAGGTCATTCTAGGGAGGCGGGTGTTGGCCTCTTCTCCCTTGTGACTAGTGAGAGGACTAGAGGGAATGGGCTTAAGTTGTGCCAGAGTAGGTTTAGATTAGATATTAGGAAAAATTTCTTTACTGAAAGAGTGGTGAGATATTGGAATAGGCTGCCCAGGGAGCTGGTGGAGTCACCATCCCTGGAAGTTTTTAAGAAGAGGATAGATGTGTTTCTTCAGGGGATGATTTAGGGGTAAGAGTAGTGTAGGGCTATCAGTTGGACTAGATGATCTTGAGGGCCCTTTCCAACCGTAATGATTCTGTGTGATTCTGTAAGGAGGAACTTTTTCACTTTGAGAGTAGTGGAGCACTGGCCCAGGCTGCCCAGGGAGGTGGTGGAGTCTCCATCTCTGGAAACAATCCAAACCTGCCTTAATGCCATCCTGTGCAACCTGCTCTAGGTGAACCTGCTGTGCCAGAGGGGTTGGACTAGATGATCGCCAAAGGTCCCTTCCAAAAACTAACATTCTGTGATTCTGTGTAATTAGACAGAAACATGAAAAATCAGGCTAGTGCCTTCAGCTTCTCAAAATTAAACAGTTTGATGCTGCACAGAACATGCATTGAAATTCACTATGCCTTCACAACTTAAATCTCCTCCTGCTGAAATAGTGGCAGGAGTCACTTCTCAAATATGGGATTCACTTTATAAATGTATCCTATCCTCACTCAGAGGAGAGGGTTATCCTTTGCATTGCAAAAATTAGATGAAGAGCCTCTTTGAGAGAAACAAGTCCCCAAGGATCCTGCTGTGCTGGGGAAGGGCTGGAGCTTTTCCTGTCCTTGGCAAGCTGTGGGATCAGCAGAAGGAGAACATAACCCACACAGGGACAATACCTCTGTCCCCACTCCATATTGCTGTTGTCCCAGTGATAACTGCAAGCTTTGCTACAAGATCGCATTGATCACATCTGGATGGTGGGTATCCTGGTGTGGAGAGCAGGGTGTGCTCACACCTGCCCAGCCTCCTCCAGTCTCTTTTCCCACCCTGGTTCATACCCATACCCATGGGGACCAAGAAACAAGGTGGGACTTCCACATCATCTTCCAGCACAGAGAACCACCTGGGTGGGAGATAAGGGATTTTCCTATCTACCCTCAGTTTTTTATAAATTCTTACTGTGATGCTTTTCCTACAACAAGGCTCTACATGAGTAGCACCAGGAACACAAGCTCCATGGACTATGTTCTGGATTTGAGCCTCTGCAGAAGAATTCTTCACACATTCCCAATTACAGGGTTATAAACTGGGTGGAGTGGCTGACACACCGGAGGGTTGTGCGGCCATTCAGAGAGACTTAGAGACGCTGGAGAGTAGGGCAGGGAGACACTGAATGAAATTCAACAAGGCCAAGTGTGGAGTCTTGCACCTGGGAAAGACCAACCTCATGGATCAGGATAGGTTGGGGACTGACCTGTTGGAGAGCAGTGAAGGGGAGAGGGACCTGGGGGTCCTGGTAGATGGAACGACGATCATGAGCCGGCAGTGCGTTGTGGCCACGAGGGCCAATGGGATTCTGGGGTGGATTAGAAGGGGTGTGGTTAATAGGTCAAGAGAGGAGGTTCTCTCCCTTTACTTTACCCTGGTGAGGACGCATCTGGAATATTGTGTCCAATTCTGGGCTCCTCAGTTGAAGAAGGATAGGGAACTGCTGGATAGAGTCCAGCACAGAGCCACCAAGATGATGAAGGGGCTGGAACATCTTCCTTCTGAGGAAAGGCTGAGGGAGCTGGGTCTCTTTAGCCTAGAGAAGAGGAGACTAATGGGTGACCTCATCTATGCTTTTAAATACGTGAAGGGTGTGTGTCAGGAGGATGGTGTCAGGCTCTTCTCAGTGAAGCCCAGTGACAAGACAAGGGGCAATGGCTGTAAGCTGAAGCATAGGAGATTCCGTGTGAATACACGTAGAAAGGTTTTCCCAGTTCAGGTGCCAGAGCACTGGCACAGACAGTATTCCAAACCCGTCTGGACACGCTTCTGTGTGACCTGGTCTAGGGCATCCTGCTGTGGAGGGGGGTTGGACTAGATGATCTTTTGGGGTCCCTTCCAACTCCTAACATTCTGTGATTCTGTGTTATCAGCTCACACTTCCTTACTTGCCACACCAGCTTTGGCCACAGTGCCATAGAATATTATCACTGTTCCAATAAGAAAAAAGGTTAAATTGTTTGTCTGAGGGATCTTAGGGAAATGTCTTACTATCTCTGAGTTCACAGTATAACTGGCTGTGTAAACTAATTAAAGTCCAGTGTGTGTGTGTCTTAGGAGTAATTGCCAAAAAAGTTTCTGCAAACCATTTCTGTCAGAAGGTGTACACACAAACACACACAGTCTGAGAATTGCTTCCATGTTGGAAACAGGATCACGGAGTTTGCAAGAGCTTCCAACTCCTAACGTTATCTGATTCTGTGTGTTTGTGATTTGTGAAGAGGAACAGAGATGGAAAGAGAATATATCTTTGTTTTTAAAGCAAGTTTTCTAGAAATTACTCAGTTATCTCAGGAGAATAAGTTATGAAATACTGTGGTTGTTATTTTATGAGCCCTACTCATGGACCTGCAGTCTTTGTCCCTAAGTTTCCAATTTCAGCGTAAACCAGGGGATCACAGAGAGAAGGGAAATGAAAAAGGGGGTGGGAGAAGGGGAAAAGAACACTGGCCATCTTATTAAGCTGGAGCTTTAGCTCTCTATAAATCTCAGGGATATTTCAGAGACATCACAAGAAGGACTTTTGAGGACGAACATGACGAAGAGCAAAGAGAAGACAATGAGACGTGTAAAGGGAGTTCCTATCTTATTGCAAGGGATAGCAAGAGAGAAAGAAGAAAGTTATTTGGTTCAAAAATTAAATGATTTAGCAACCAGATAGTGGAAGATGACAAATGTAATCTTTCCTTATACAAATCAGTCATGAGCCCATCTCAGTTCTTGAAGTATTGAAGTTCTTGAAGTTCTTGATGTATTGGTCATTCATCATCTAGAGAAACTATATCCAGATGCACAGATGGCTCACACTACTTCGGCCATTCTCTGTTTTTCAGGATCTATGCCTAGAAACTCCAGCTTCACAACATTATTTTGGCTCCCAAATATGCTGAATGAGAGAATGAAAGAACAAATAAATGTCAAGCTACTTTTGTTGTTGTGGGAATGTGTGTATTTATCTTTGCCAAATCTTCATTTTCTTTTTTTTCAGTAGCATCCCTGGAATACCAAAGGAAATTTGAGGATGTGGCCATAAAGGTCCCACAAGGATTTAAGCCAAGCTTTTAGACAAGTGGTCTCATTTTAAGCTTCCATGTTTTCACCAGAGCTGAAAAATGGGCAGCCTCATAACTCCATGCAGGAGCCAGTACTCATACAAGACCTGGCTGACTATTCCTGCTATGTGTCTCACTTCTTTAGGATATTAGACTGACAAGCCTCAATGTCCTCTGGATGTAGCATAAACCCATTTCTTCATATGAGCCTTTTCCCAAAGAATACTACTGCCTCATACACCAAAAAACCCAGAAAGATTCTCAGGAATTAAGACAAGATTACAAAGGAAAAAGAGTTGGTTTGGGGTTTTTTTTATTGATTCCGGATTGATAGCCCAAGTACTCTGACTAGCGAAGCGTATTACCTCTTCACATCTTCAGTATGACACTCCAGCCTGACAGAGAGACTAAAGAAACAGGGGCAGGAAGCTTTAATTCCCCCATGCTGACACCAAAATGCTGACAGTTATTCACAGCATCATGCCAACACACCACTTCTTCAACTTCAGAAGAAACCAAAGATAATAACACCAGCTTAATTACTTTACCAGGCACCACTGAGAAGAATTTGTTTCCCAGTCATGCAAATCACTAACTACATTCTTTTATTGTAGAATTCTCTCCACCCCTCAAATTCTGACTCCTGTTTTCCATCAGACAGTCTCTTAAAACTCTCACCTCTTTCTGCTATAAGACTATCTACAGGAAACTGAAGGTCAGTCATCCTACTAACACAATAAAATAGAAAGACGAGTCCAGCTTGCTGTAAGGCTCCTACAGAAAGTAACAACTGTTGAAACAAAAATGGAACAAGAGCTAATTCAGCATGTAGAAGTAACCACACTTCATCTTCACACTCTCACATATTTCACTGTCTCTTGTCATCTATATCAGGCAGATACCTAACTACATTTGCCAGAGTATTCTTATGTGGTACATAGCCCATGATAGAGTCAAAGCCATCTGCTCAGATATATTCTCCTGAAGAACTAAGACTGGAAAATCAGACTAGGCATTTAAAAGTAATCCTGTGAGCAAAACTCTTTTCAACCTGCTCCTCACAAAACTGCTGAGACAAGGATGAGGGTAAGGTATTACCTTGGAATTCCTACTTTAACAGAAGCCACGTTCAGATCCTATCATACCAAGCTTATTTCTAACAAGACTCACTGTTATCATCCACATTGACTTGTTGATGACTACTGCTCACTCCATAACACATTGACTTCACTTGGAGTATGTGCACAAGGAAAAACATGAAAATATCCACACCTCCCCCCGCCCCCAATTAGTTTTAGTTAGCATTTGAGATCAAGAACTGTGCACAGAGAAGAGTGTATGCTACTTAAGGCACTCCAGTTCTCAAATCTAGATC
This sequence comes from Galbula dea, assembly GCA_013399015.1. Classification (NCBI taxonomy): domain Eukaryota; kingdom Metazoa; phylum Chordata; class Aves; order Piciformes; family Galbulidae; genus Galbula; species Galbula dea. Next base: position 103,370 of record VWZX01007708.1, read on the forward strand.
TTCTTAGGGAAAAAAATAAGCGAGAGTGCCAAGGCAGATGTGAAGCCCTGGAATTTGAATCTAATCTCTTCAGATGCCCCATTACAATCTAGTAAGATACATTAATGTGAACAAACGCAATTAGTCTGTCAGCACTCTCACACAAGCAGAAATGCTAGTTTCACAGGAATAATTAATAACTATTTTCTGCTCATGGGCTAAACAAAAAGAAAGGAAAAAAGAAAATGATGAGCTGAAAAGAAGATGTAAGATAAATGAAGATACAAACATGACTTTGATAGTGACAGATTTCTATAAGAGCCTATATTGAAGAAAAGAGAGAGAGCAGCTAAACAAAGAGAGCATCATGAAATCAGTCTAAAAAAGGATTTTGATCAACCAAGAAGGAAAAAGCAGGTGGAAAGCCAACAACAAGCTGAAGAGTACACAGAATTTCCAAACTAAAAGGCCTGGAGTTGTGAGTAGTTTCCTAGGTGAGGAAAGCAAGCCTGAGACAGGAACAAGCAGTAAAAGAGAGAACCAGAAAATATTACTGATCAGTGCCTTCAGCTGGCCATCTGCTGCCAGCAATCTAGCAAAGAACTGACCTGCTCAGCTCCGTGATGGGTGTGAAATTCATCAGATAAAATTTTCCATATGTACATGTCCTCCTCTCCCCCAAATAGCCAGGTCTTCTAAAATATATCAATGAGGTCCATGCTCCCTCTCAAATTGAGAGATTCCTGTTAGTCCCACATTAGCCTGCTCTCTAAGTGCCCAGATTTGCAGGGAGCAGAACAGGTCAGTGCCTCAGGCTGAGCTAAGGTACAGCAAGCTACAAAGCCTGCATGCCTAAAAGCCTAACAGATGAGTTCTTAACAAAAAAACTAACACACTAAATCCTGCAATAGTCACATTTGTTGTACGAAGCTTTACATTATCCCATACAAAAACCCACATCAGCTATCATCTAACCATGGGGATTTCTTGTTTTGTGTTTTTTTGTTTGGTTGGTTGATTTTGCTTGGTTTGGTTTTGGCTTGGGGTGTTTTTGTTTTTTGTTTGCTTGTTTGTTTTGCTTTGTTTTGTTTTTCTCAGATTGCTGGTTTGCACACAGAGGGAAGAAATTGATGTTATTTCATTGTACATTTTAATGTTTTTATCTTCTTTTCTTGAACAGATTTTTGCTGCGATGTCTGTAATCCAGCTCTCAGGCTACATAGTTTCTTCTGATACACCATGATCAGGTCCCAGCTGGTTGGTCTAGTTTCTTCACATCTCTTCTAGTATCTCTTCTAGTATCTCTTTAGATAAGGCCTTGGTAGGAGGGAGAAGATAGATACACAGTTGCCACAAGTCTTGGATTTTGCTAGTTTATCTTGTACTCAACTTTGCTGAAAGACATTAAATGTTCTGAGGTCTCCTTGGCCTGCACACTTTTTTTCCATTTTTTCCCCCTCTATTACCCTCCCACCAACAGAAATCATTACCGTGAGAGCAGCAACTGCTAAAAGGCAGCGATTCATAATCAGAAGAGTGATTACAAAGGAGCCAGCAGCAATGCTGAAGTTTATAGCACTTCCTGCACACAAAACTACTTGGTAACGGTATTTGCTGCAGAGAATAAATGGGCTTAATGGGCTCCAGTTAAATTTACTTTTTATAACCCTGTAGCAAAAGTCTTTACTGCTTGGGAAAAGCTCTGTGGTGTCAGCACAGAAGATGCAAGCACTCTGCTTAGGTGCACTGCATGTGCGGTGTGTGCACCAGAAAACACCCAATCTTGCATGCCCAGTTGCATTGGGCATTGCCCAAGGTTGACTTTGCAAGTCTGCCAGCTTGACTGCAGCAGCAGCCTGCTGCTCACCTCTAGAAATGCCCTGTCATACCAGCTACACAGGATACAGATGCATATTTGTGTTACTCTCAAAGAATCATAGGGAAAATTCCCAGCTAGGCTGACTCCAGTGCAGAACAGCTAATGGCAGGAGTAACAGGTTAAAGAAGGCTAAAACCTTTGAGGGATCTGACATATTTAGAGGGTAAAAGTCAGCTTATCCTCCATGTCTGTTTTTACTCTGGATATATCAGGATGTGGAGGAAAACTACTAACAAGTGGCTATCTTCTACATCATAGCAGAGAACCATGGAGATGTATCACAGTCCATCACTGATTTTAGTAAGTGCACTCTCTCACTCTTTTGACAGATGCAAAAATGGGGCATAGAAAATGAGAAAAAAAAAAACCCATCCATTTAAAAGGGAGTGGAAAAAAAAAGATAACAAAAGGAATAAAACAAAACACATCATAGAGTCTCTAAGACAGATACAATTCAACATTTCACAGCTAGGAAAACATTTATTTGTCAACCAGACAGGCTTCATATGGTTCCCTCTCTTTGTAGCTTCAAGGCTCAAAAGACTGCAAAACCTCTCTTTTTAAACAAAGAACTTTACTATAGTCTAGATCTGCTTTGTTAAGAGTTCAAGATATTTATACCTTTAATCTCATGGGATAATCATGGAGCTGTTTAAATATTGCCTGAGACTGTGAGCTGAATTTGTTATGGCTCATGGCTGCTTTGGCATCCTTGCCAGGGAATGGTGAAGAGAGTTCCTGAGGCAGTGGAACAGTCCTGGTCTAATTTTCCCTAAAGGAATATGGAGGTATTGGGTGACTCTTTCATCAAGTCTTGTAAATACAGACATCTTCAAAACTATCTTTTGCATTTAACACTCAGGAAAAATGACCTTATCCTTGGAAGGCAACAGACACGGTGGACTGTCTCTCTCAGTTTCCCCAGGAGCAGAGGGAAGAGACAAGAAAATCCTCAGGATAACGATCCAAGAGAATGCCCAGCTTCATGAGCTAGAAAAGAGGGTTGGTATGCTCTTGGATCTTTCATTGTAAATAGTCCGAACAGCTGGGGACTAAATACCAGAAAAAATACTTCTGAAAAGCTGACCCGTACCCCAGGGGCCACTAGAAGAGGAGCTAGAACCCACAGTGACTGTCATCCCCAGGAAGATAATCCTGGGGAGGAACCATAGGCTGAATTGCCAACTCTAAATGTCCTGAGGACTTCAGTATTGCAACTTGAAACAGTCAGTGTATGACATCTCCTGCTGCACCACCAAGAGCTGGACATTCAGCTACATCAGTAGACATTAGACACAACAGAGGATAACTTCACCTTCAACGACTTTGAAGGAAAACAAAACCATAGAAGAAAAAAAGACTTTAAAAGAAAGGTCAAAGTAAAGCATTTTGAGAATTCACTCAAGAAAATGAGTTTTCTGGAGCAATGGAAAAGCCATCAGAAGCACTTTGGACTATAAAAACAGTGTAAAAGAATTGAATGTTTTAGACATGGCAAAGGTATATTGCAGGGGTATTACAAGAGCTGCAAGTATCTGGTATTCAATGTTTCTAGAGAACAACTATCTGTAATGTGAATGGAAATGTGGACAAGAGTTGACAAAGAACTTAGATTCTTCTTTTAGACTCCAACTTCCGTAAAGTTGAGATGTCTATGTATACAGATATGGAAGGTTATCTGCAGGATCAGATCACTAGGGCTTGTATAAATCTTTTTACCAGCTTTGCACTGCTTTAGTTTTGTAATCACAAGTTGTTTCCTAATGAAAAAACATGAGGACTAATTTTCTATTATTGCTGACCACTGTAAGCCATCTTCAAAACATAGCCCAGTTTTACCCAGAAACTCAGCCTGACCTAGGGAGATTTTAAAAGACACAGCCATAGAATGAGCCTGATGGCTGATATCAAGACGAAAAGTTCATGATGTGTTGACAATTACTCTAGAGTTACCTATCCTTGACAAACCTAGCTCATAGCTTCCAGCAGCTGCCCAAAGGAGAAGTGTTTTCATTTCCTTGCCTGGAGGAGACAGTCCTGCAGAGAGGTGACAGGAATGAGGCAAATGCTAAGAAATAAAAACCCCAATGAAAAAAAAAAGAAAAAAAGAGATTCCTTGGAAATTACTAAGCAACATTGCAGAAGAATAATTCCACTATCTGCTCAAGAGCTTTTCAGACTGCATTGATCAATCTGGACCTAAATGCACTTCTTGCAAAGATCCAAATCCTACAACATAGCGAAGTTAAGACTCATGAGCACCAGAAGAATATGGCTCAGGATGTCCTTACCAAGTCTCCAGGTAAGTTTTTAAACAGATTTCCTGCTGCTATAAAGATTAGCAAAAGGAAGAGCAACAGTAAGGCAGATAAAGAATTTTTTCAGAGACATCACCTGAGAATAATTTAAAGTCCTAAATGAAGGGATTCCAGAACATTGTCAGTTATGATTCATGTCACAACCTGTATCCGTCCCAGCCCAAGGTGATAAGAAGTTAATTATGGAGTGCTCACTTTTAAAATATCAAAAAGGCTGAATTAATTCATATACAGGGTTGTTGCTTCAGTCTATGCCTGTAGTCATTGGTGAAAAAAATAGAGAACGCTAGGAGTTGCTCGTTTGGGGCAGGAAGGGGAGAAAATTGCTCCATTTGAAAATGTCTATGTTCCTTGGCCTAATACCTAAAACAGAAGTCATGACATGCTTTATGCTTTTCCAATGAATGAGGGAAAGGGTAGTACATATAGCAGAAAAGGCAGCAGAACTAGGAACAGGATAAAGGCAGCAATTACAATAAAATATCAACATTTTTAAGTTAAGTGTCTGCATTCAGGAGGAAAAGGAATCTTGGGTTTCAAAGACACTGTTGCAAGCTTTTTAAACAGTATGCAGTAATAGTGAGAAACTATCATGTTGAAGATGTTCTGCAGATTTCTTTGGGAAGATTTTATGCAGCAGTTGGCAGATATTATTATGCGTGTGTATGTTTGTGTTCTATATATAGAATTTCCCATGCTGTGGTATTATGTTACAAGAGCTCGTGAGAATGCAGTGAAATGGTGAACCACTCATCCATCACCTTCCAATGGACTACTCAGAAGTCCATTTATTTATGACAAGGTAAAATCATTTTGCTGTTTTCGAGCTAGTAGCAAAAAATGGAACTACACAATACACTTATATTTGTAGACCTACATTTTTTAAAATGATAAGTTAAATGTCCAGTGTGAGAAACTTTTTTAACAGTTACTTCATATTTCCCTCAGAGTTGGAAGTCTACTTTGTCTTCTCAAAAGCAGACCCTTTCTGAAGTTTCTGGAGGGGATCCAAATCAAATCTCTTCCAGTATGTTGGACCCAAATCTAGACAGTTGAAGACAGTTTCATTCTGTTCCCTATTCAGCACCACATTTTTCTCTAGAGAAATGGAAAAATCAAACTAATTTACATTGAACTACATCATTATCATTATTAACGTTAAGTGGAAACACATAAAACACCAACAAGACTGTACGAAATCTATGAAGTTTATATCCACAGAGAAAAAAAGATAAAGCTAAACTCTATCATGATAATTACTTATAATCAGAGACTTTTCTTCATCTGGAAATCTATTACCATACTCACTATTTGCTTTTGAGCTCAGGTAATTTTCTTCTAATCTCCTAAAACCACTAATTTTTCCAGACTTCTTACTTGTTCTGGAAATTAACATCAGCCTATTTATTGTCTTCAGATTTATATACCTAAGGTAAAAAGACCTTTGAGAGGCAAATTTTGTTTCCCAGGGTCTTTTGGAGGTTACAGCAGTAAATTACAGAATCACAGAATCACCATTGTTTTTTTCCCCCCCCAAATTCCTGATTCTGAACTAATACACAAATAAGAAAGTAACAGAACTTTAATATTAAAAATATTAGCAGTTAAGGACATAATCAAAATTAATAATGAAAAAGACACAAGATGTTCTGATACTTCCTCAAGGCTGCTTTTCTCATTTCAGAAGCAGGCAATATCGAATGCTCTGGAGAGCAGGGCAATTCATCTATTTCTACGCTACTTTGCTAGAAAGCAAATGTTGGCCTGACCCCAGCTGGTGATTAGGTTATACTGAGGAGTCTGAGGATTGATAGCCCTTGTCATTTTAAATTTGCACTAAATGCAGTTGAGAATGCTACTCTTATTTGGGTAAATATTGCATTCTTTTTGCAAATCATCTGTATTAAGATATTTGTCTCATAAAAGGTCCGCTATTAAATTGTGTGCAGTATAAAAAATAGTGCATGTAATTCATTTCCACAAGTGTTGCCTTTAGGTTTCATCAGTAAGAGGTCTTGACAGGCTGTTCAAGATTTTCCAAGCCTTCATCAATTCTTACCTTTTTGTTTCTTCCCCTTTCCACGCTAAATAGACAAAACTTCTCATCTAACACTAGAAAATGACAAAGCATCCCTCTGTTTTTTGTTTGGAGTCTGTAACACCCTTCACAGAGTTTTCTTTTTTTAAGAAGGTTTATTGTTATTTTACATTTCTCCAAAGTAAATCATGCAAAATGTAATATACAAATAGATATTTCTCTAGGAATATATCAATCCATCTAATCTTACTAGTGAGTGTTAAATACTTTGGAATAGCTTCATCACAGGGGGTGCAGGGGGGATTGTTAGCATTTTTCAGCCATTAGCCTTGTTCTATTTAAGTTTCAACTTACTTGAGTAACTGTAGAGAATTCCTTGTCATCAGCTTGAACACATCACCATACCACGGGTAAGGGATTAGGAGACCTTTTGTCCTGTTGTGCTAAGCACAGAAATCACAACCCCAGGATTGAGATAATTCTTTGCTTGGGGAAGGACAAGTGCCCATTAGAGACTCCTTTCTGACTGGAGTGGACCCAGCTCAGCCTCTGCTAGAGGTCCAGCACATCTTTCCTAGTCACTTAAGAGGAAGCAGATCACTTTACTGTGCAGGGCTATCCTAGCATTTAGCTTTTGCTCTAATCTAATCCTGGAGAAAATGCTTAATTTTAAGCAGTAGTGTAATTCTACTGACTTCAACAGAAATATTTGTATGCTTAAACGAAAGTTTGTATATGTGTTTTGTCATATTTTGACAATAATGCACAGTCACTGAGGCACTATTAAATATATAAGCCACCCATCTTCCACTAACTTCCTTCTCTTGCAGACAATTTATAATTTTGTGCCTGATGCACAGGAGATGGAAAATACAATGAGGAAAATGTCACACATCCCTCAGAATTGCTAAGTATCTTCAGCTAGCTTTTCCTATCATATTTGCCCCTTCAGAATCATGAGGCCTACTAATTAAGCAAGGACTGGAGACTTGTCATGATTATGAGAGCACCGCTATGACATAACCATAATTCTTGATGACATTTCACTTTCCCCATCCAGGAAAATCTATCACACTTTCTGAGATGTGACCTTCATCTTGTTAAATGAATACTATAGCAAAGAGCTCGTTTGACCTCTTACCTGCCCTCCCTGCTCCACCCTCTGACTAGCCTCAGCAGGTCTGTCAAGCTTGTTTGCTTCACCCTAATTAGCTTGATTTCTTTGGCTATTTTCACTTATCACACTACCTTCAGCTTTGTCTCTCTTTTCACTTTGCATGTAGCTCCTTGAACCATATGGTTGCTCCGTTCCAACTATCTAACCTGCCTGTCAGATTGTTCTTGTTTTCTCTTCAACCTCGGTGTGAAACTCCTTATTTAACCATGTTTGCCTTTTCTTGGTTCATTTCTTACTGGTAAAAGAGCAGTCCACATGGATTTCTTTCTATAGTCTTTAGATCTTGGGGTTTTCTCCTCCCTCAGTCCCACTCCTCAGTCCATTTGATTTTTAAGACTTTGTAGCTCATCCTCTGGAGAAACGCAAGTCTGACTCCAGCATCTTTTTGTTCTCCTTATCCTCATTTAGCATTCATTTTTGCTGCAATCTCAGACCTAATGAGAATGTGATCAATGCTTCCCAAGTTACCCCCTGCCTACATGTCTTCAATCATGTCTTGGCTGTATAATCTACTATGCTCTACTTTCTGTCAGTTGGTGAACATATATAGTAAAATGTTAAAAGTAATCTGAAGCCAGAAAACAAAGGTTTATTTTCCCTCCTACTTAAAAAGTGGATTCAACCTTGGTAATTACATAACTTCCTTTTCACCCTTTCTCAAGTGAATGCTGTGTTTATTTTTTTGTGGAGTCACTTTAGAATCCAGCTCTTTCTATTTTGGAAACTCAATATATTCCAGCTTTCAGCTACTCGAGGGAAAAAGCAAAACAAGTATGACAAAATACTCTTCCACACACAATTATCTACCAGGTAATCACTATCCCATAATATTATCTCACAAAATAACCAGCTCTCAGGCAACATTATCTTATCCCTGCAATGTTTGTGTGTATGTCTTTGTTTTACAAGATATCCTGGACTTCACAGGTGGTAGGGGGCACCTTGGGATGCTGTGGTTGGTTACCATTGTAATTAACCAAATTTAATAAAGGGCTGGAGCAGACACGAAAGCACTGTGATGCCAAGTGAAAACATTGAGCCTTCTCTCTGTCAGGTGAAAATACAAAGCTAGAGCTCCTTGAGTTGTACTGATTTACAGCAGCACAGGGCTTCTCTGCTTTGCCTGTGTTCAGGAGAAAGGTCTTGACTTGCTGACAGCGATGATAAACTGTCTTCCTTCAAAAGAAACTAAGGTGAAAATCACATTCACACCTTTGGCTCAGCCGAAGGCTTCCATTTAACTTCTAGAAAAGAAAACTTGTGGTTTCTCTGACTCATGCATAAAAAAATTAATTTTGCCCTAAGGACTGACAGGAAAAAAAGACAAGTCCCTTGTCTCAAAAGATTTTGAGGTTTTGACTTCTTTGCTTAAATCTTACATTCTCTGCTCCATTGTGTCCCTTTTCCTTTGTACATTATTTGTCTTAGAGTGGTAGCTCTTTCTGGCTGCTTGTGTTATATTTGAATGTTTTTTCTGCTCTGTACAAGCTATGATGACGCAACTCATTCAGATAGACTACAGGGGAATGGCAGAGTTCATCCTCTTTACACCAAAAAGCAGTGGCAAAGGGGCTGTGGCAAAAGGGCAGTCTGCTGGAGCTCCCCTCCAGGGTCTCCCCCATCCAACCTGGAGCTCTGGGGCACGAGGAAAGAGCCGACGTTTCACTTCCAGGACTTCAGGGACTTTGGGGATCTGCACAGGAGATGAAACCAATTTATGATCAGACCTCTGCACATCTGTGCCATTACAGAAAGGTAATAAATATCAGGGAAGGAAAGGCTATTGCCCACGTGATTTGAGAAAAACTGAAAGTCCTATGCCACAGGCCAAATATAGAACTCCATTAACCACTGTGAAGCACTGTTGATGAGGAGAGTACAAGAACAGCCCAGAAGGAAATTAATAATTCTGTATTAAGTGCAGGGCTTGCATGGTGTTTGGTAAATAAAGCCTGAGGTCATGCATTGAATGATGGGAAATATATACAAAATATTGAATAACTACCAGTTCAGCAAACACCATCCACCCTGCACAGGGAAGAAAGTATTTTGCCTATTGATCACAAAGAATTTTATCACTTGATCAAAATTACATGAGAATATTATAAATCATCGAATTGTCAAGAGTTGGAAGGGACCTTAAAGATCATCTAGTTCCAGTCCCCCTACCTGTCAGGGACTCTTTCCACTAGATCAGGTTGCCCAGAGCCCATCCAGCCTGGCCTTAAAAACTTCCAGGGATGGAATTCCACAACATCTCTGGCCAACCTGTTCCACTGTCTCACCACCCTAACAGTGAAGAACTTCCTCCACATATTCAGTCTAAATCTACCCTCCTCTAGTTTGTATCCATTCACCCTAGTCCTATCACTACCCGACATCCTAAAAAGTCCCTCACCAGATTTTTTGTAGGCCCTGTTCAGAAAGGGTCAAAGAAATTTCCATAGCATCTTCAGTTCTTCTGTTCCCTGATTTTGGGGCTTTTCACAGTTTTCTCTGAATGTAGTCCTTTTATATATTTTCTTATGTAGTTGGCACCTTTTTGTTGTTGTACAACTAGTAAGTTTATTAACAAGCAGCCTACATGAATCTACACCAGCTTCGACATCATGCAAGTTTACTTACATTTCTAAATCTTTTGGTTGCAGCAAGGCTTGTAGGCTAAGTATAGTATATTTTTCAGGGGGAAATTCCTTGGATCTTTGTGCTGAAGGGTGGAGAAAAACTGTCTCTAGGTATCTAATGACTTAGAGATGTCTATGTCAAGTATCACCTTTCTCGTTCTTCATGATGGAAGAGGGAAAACTGGTCCAGCACTGCTTTCTGGGGAGTTCAGCTAGGATCAGTCTCCTTCCCTCCTGCAGAGAGTGTGTCCTGGTGCTCCTGCTGCAGCCTAAGCTTCTGCTGCTCCTGCTTCCAGGGTTGTGGCAAAAGCATGGCCCTTCTCAGCATTCACATCCAGTCTTTCTAACACCACAAACCCAGATCCCTGTCAGGAACATAAAATTTTCAAAATGTCTATCTCACCCAAAGCTCTAGCTGGCATTTTGGAAGCGGTGGAAGGGAGCAGAAAGAAAAGCAGCAGCAGCATTCCCTCTGTTTTGAGCATTTTTCTTGCCGAATTTCAGAGGTCCTTTGCACGAGAGAGAGCGCGAGCTTAGAACTTCTAAAGATGAAGATGAAAACAAAGTAGACAAAGAAGAGGGGGAGAGAAGAGGAAGGGGGAGAAAGAGGAAGAAGAGAAAAAGAGGTAATCACAGAAAACCTTATGCAAAACTACACAAATGGTTCACCCGATCCACAATTTTCATGCAAGTCAACGAGACTGACTGCTTAAACTGGGTTTTGTAGAGACAAAATTGCACATAATAAATGACTTGTGACTGAAAATTAGACATACCACTAATGGAAAAGGCTTTGAGATGAGTGTGGGAAACTGATAAACAGGTGTCAGAGGTGAAAAGAGTTGGCGAGAGGAACTAAGGCAGTGCAGGGCCAGAGAGCTTTACTGTGACCTAGTCTTGAGAGAATCCTGCTCTGCCAGGGGGGTTGGACTAGATGATCTTTCAAGGTCCCTTCCAACTCCTAACACAGTGTGATACTGTGATAGTTGTGAAATGCAGGCAGACACCAAACCATGAAAGCAAGAAACAAGAAACAGAAATTTGCCCAGAAAAGGCTGCTGATTCAGAGGGTACCTCAAAGTTAAGGATTCCAGAGGCTGATTTTAGTATTTTACTACATGAGCAAACTGCTTGGAATTATTAAGATTCTCCAAGGAACAATGTCACTCAACACAAAGATTAGAAACAATAATCTGCACATCCTCTTTCAGAGAAGTGATCATAGAAGCTAATGAAATGCAGTTAAGTGCATTAGGTCTTCCTCTTTTCGTGCATCCTGTTATCCTGTCATTTAAAACTCAGAATCGATGTGTTACCTTAAGTGGTAGATTCATTTGTTGTGAAATATAGTCAAAATAATAATTTGAAAGGGAAATTTGATGATGTCAGATAGCAAACACATATTTTGCTTATTTTACTGTTTGTTGATTTGAGGCTTTGAGGGCAACATGGTAAATATTCGGTTTGGCTGACACAAACTGTGCAGGAATCTAATAGAAAGCAATATTGTTGAAAATGGATATCAATTGAAAACAGAGAGCAGTGTCAACTATTCCCCACTGGGAGCAGACAACAATAAAACCAGTCAAGCATTACACAGTTGAGCCTGCCAAATGTCATTAGAGTGTAGAAAAAAAGTAAAGGCACATGGGGGGGAGGGGAAAGGGAACAAAACAAAAACAAAACCCAGGAAAAACAAACAACCCCCCAGCATTCACTTTATTTATATTTTTTCCTGAACAGTATAGTTAGATGAAACTGAGGAGGGACACAGCTGGGGAAGGAACAACACGGGATGGACACAGGCAGAACCCCAAAGTTTAAACTCTATATTGGTGTTACCAGAAAATTTGAGGAAACATATCAACCCCTTTGGAATTAAGAAAACCAGAAAAAAGAAACGCAGTTTACTGTCTCTCAATTACAAAGACATCTTCCAACAATTGCACAGGAAATTACACTGGAGTACAATTTTAATTTTTAAATATCTTTTTTTTTTCCCTCTAAGTCTTAATACCGAGATTAAGCTCTGTCGCAATAACAACTACTAAGAATAAATAACCCAAACCCACGAGGAATTGGGTTTTATACCTCATCATTAAGGGGAAGACTTAATATCTGAAGTAATCCCTGGTTAGGAGAAGAGCGGGACGAATGACACATCGCTCCGCAGAGACCCCCGGCTGAGGCCCCGGCCCCCGCCGCGGCGCCGGCCTCGGCCCGGTGCGGCGCTGGCGGACAAAGGCCGGCAGTGGCTGCGGGTCCGGGCCGCGGGCTGCAGCTCCACCTAGTGCAGGGCCGGGGAGGGGCTGGCAGCGCCTGCACCCTCCAGGGCATCCCTGGCCAGCGGGTCCCTCCTGCGTCAACAGATCACCCATTAAATCTAGAAGGCCCCAAAACATATCCTCTTCCACTGCCGAGGTGGGTCTGGGATGTACTCCCAGGTGAGATGCAGCACCAAAAAATACTCTCATTCAAACCCTTACTGAAATACAGTAAAATTACCATGTGTTAATTGCAATTCTGATTTCCACTGAGGCATTGAAAGGAGAGAGGGACTTCTTTGGAATTAACCTTCTCCAAGACCTGTGGACTTATAGGTCTCAAAAATCATCTAATTTGGTAGTATTTCTTTCTTGGGGCTCAAGGTTTGGTGTCTGTTTTTACTTGCTGTACAAAGCAGGTTCATCATTCAGCTCACCCATGTTTTGCCTGTGCACACTTCTTGCAGATCCAGGTTTTCCCCATGACTTTCAGTATCAAACAACCTTCCAAATGGGGAGTTTCTGCTTCAGTGACTGCAAGTTGAATTTGAACAAAGGGCTTGGCACTTGCATGAGTAACCTCTTCAGACATATTCAATGTCTGGTGATAGAAACAGTTTAGAGAAAGCTTAATTTCTCTGCTTCAGACAGAGACTAAAGTTATCCCTCTCACCTAACAGCAATATGTCCTCCTGAGCTCATCACTGCCCATCTCTGCCCTGCTGCAGTGTCTCAGCAATGTAGGCACCCAGCAACGCCTGCATGTCTGAAGCTCATGCTGATCAGCTACTGCTTTTACCTGAGAGTACCTGATCTGTGACAGGGTATTTTAGTTTTTCTGAAATGCCTGGCAGCAGATAGCATATCACTCAGGGTGCCACAGTACTGAAGTCAAACACAATCATTGCTCCAGAAGGAGCTTCATGGTTTACCCAATTCAAAGACATCAAGAGAAACTATTATCTGCTGTGAACTACTACATATATTTGCAAAGTCAGCTAGCTATGTAGTTGCATTGTAAAATCATTTAATCACAGGTCAGAATAGCTGCATACACATGAAACCCATAAAGCAGAGACCAAAAATGCCTTTACCATGTGTTAATATAGTTGATAGATCAGAACTACTTCTCTGGAACTAAAAGGGCCTGCATCCTGTTAAAATTCCCACATCCCCTTGGCAAATTTTATTTCCTTTTGAATTCAGTTGTAAAAATTGGAAGCAAGGAAATTCATAGGCCGCAACACTGGCTAGATAATATTAAGGGGCATGTTGCTTCCCAAGCCTAACGTGGGGTTTAGCCACATGTTTCCCACTGATTTTAAAAGGATTTGCATGGCTCAAATCCTGTGCAGTGCTTTGAAAATGTATCCCTAAGGGTCTGTCATGAATTCATAAAGCCCCAGAATTTCTGAGTTAAAACCAGAATACAGTGTTGGCTGATTTTAAAGGCTTGTTACCACTTTCCTAATTACAATACGGTTTAGTTTGGTAAAAGGTCAGGTTTAGTTTGTGTGTAGTATGTATGTGTATAATATAATTCCAGTATGTGTACAATTTAAATGGTTGTATTATTTAGACTACGAAAGAGCTGTGTTATGTGTACTTTCCAATTTCCATAACACTCTCATTATATATTGGATAGTAAGCCCCAAACGATGAATAAAATTGCTACTTTTCTTTAAATGAGCTTGTAAATGTCATTGAAGAAATTGCTGTCATGTTAAGGGTGAGTTGGTTTTGTGGTGCACTTACGCTACTTATCAACAGAACAGTTTGTTCTGATATAAGATTACTGCCTTTCTCTTTAAAATGTTTTACATAGTATTATATCATTAAGGATCAAGAAAACCAGCAACACAAATCAATATCTCACAAAATGCTGGGTTACTGACAAATGCACAAAATTAAGGAAAGTCAATGGCAAGGTTGTTTTTCTTTCATTCTTGTGCCTCACAGGAAGGGTCTCAGGTCAAAATTGTCATTATATGAAGTGGCCCATGAACAGCCAGTATGTCAGGTCAGCAGTAGCAAACTGGTCCTCCAGACTGTAAGCCATTCCCACCAAATTGCAGATATATTTATCTGCATTTTCAAAACTCTAAATCTGTCCTTGCATACTGTTTCCTCTTCCAGCCACACTCATTAGAGTTGGACAATGTTCTGTCTGATAACCATCAGATAGAAAGAATGCCCTAGTCTCATACAGCTACTAGGGTAGGAAGGCATGTTAAGATGTCCTCATTTGTCATATTAGATATTCAATAGGTGGTTGTTGAATGCACGTAAGTTAATCTGATTTTGCATAAGCAAACAAATACATCTGAAATGCTTGCCAGTAGAATTAGTAGGTATGAGAAATTGCAACCCACCTTTGCAGTTGTGTCCATTTCTTCTGTTGAGCTTAAAAAATCACCAAAACCATCTACTACAACATAAGATAAGTCTCAGGAGCATTAATTATAAAAACAGATTCAGGAAAGAAGCAGCTTTCCAGACTCTGAGTTAAGAAATTGTAAAGCACAACAAACTTTCTTCACATCATCAGCTGAACTATCTTAATGTGCAACAGCAAATGAACATCCAGCAATCGAGTCCTTTTAAAATTTCTTATTTTGCATTTTCCTACCAAGAAGACTCTTAATGTATGGAAGTTATCCTGAAGGATGAATAATCTCTGGCATGTGTTCTTTAATGAGCTCAGTGGTCTATAAGCTGTAGCCCGTGGCTCTGCAGTAGCCCAAAAGCCTCAGACAAACAGTCACAAATGGACTGTAGACTATAATAAACAGAATATACAAATATACAAACTTACATTGTATCCAAGCATTCCATGGTGCTATTTTCCATATTTTTTTTTCTGATTTGCCAGGAGGAAGTTTTCAACAAAGTACAATTTGCACAGTTGCTCTGGGCCCTGCTTTGAAAAATGCCCTGGTAGGTTCCTCAAAGGACACATGACAAGTGAAAGTTAAAAGTGGTTCACAGGTCTAGAAGAGCCTTGGGGGCCATTGCTTTAGCTAATTCTGGGCAATACATTTTCTCTAAAATCATCAACCCTTGCATTTTAACCCTAATATTAATCATCATTCTTTTTAAATACCATAAAAATCAAAGATAACAGTGCAGGAACCCTAAAAGGCAGTGCCCCTTGGCTTCATATATGCGTAATATTTCTCCTTCTCTCCTTTTGTCTTTGCCTTTCTTCCTCCCCTCTAATCTCCCTTCTTGTTGTTTGGTCTTTGACAAACAATAACATACAAGATGGAAAACTCACACAGGCAATCAAATACACAAGAGTAAATTCGTACAAGAGGCAGAGTCTGTGCACTGCTGTCAGTTGCCCTCTTCTTCCCTTGTTTTATTCTTAATTTGAATCCCTGAGAAATTGTTCTGTTTGCCAGAGACACATTGGACATTTCTTATTGAACATGTTTTAAATCTTCCAGGGTTAAAACCAAACCAAAACATAAACCAAAACAACAACAACTCCCCCCGCCCAATACACAAGAAAACACACACAAAAAAACCACAAAAAAGACCCCTCTTTGATTTTGTAATAAGATTCTAATTTGCATTGTCATCTTTCAGTCTGCCTTTGTTAGTCAGACTGGAAAACATGCTTTGATCAAATATTTGGGTGTTCTGCAGCTCTCTGGAGCTGCAGACCTAAGCTCCATGACATATCTTGGATGGTGGCCAAGTTTAGATCCCTAATAGTTTAAAACAATAACCACCTGCTTTAAAAGACATTTTCTTCTTGCTGTTTGCTAGTTTAGGATCAGCAAAATATTTTACTGCATTAAATTGAAATGTAATATCTGTACTGCTGAGAATTGAAATCTTTCACTAAACACTTCACTGCTGCAGGCTTTTTTTTTTCTTCTGTTGAAAACAGTCATACGTGCCTTTTCAGACCCCCATTAGGTTCTTAGCCTCATAACACCTGTTGCTTTAGAGATGTAAATCTACTATTACCAAGCTTTTGGTGAGGTCAGAAAAGAGCATGCATGTTTATACACATCCATCGTTAGATATGTACATATGCAAAGTAGAAATTTATGTCTATTCTGTAAATTCTTGCAGGTTTAATATCCTTTGAATCGACACAACAGCATTTTAGACTAAAGACTATCACAGAACAATCTACAAATATTTCAGTCCCAAGTAGATTTTAAACATTGTGTCATTCCTCTTTGAAGAAATGAATAGCCTACAGAAACAAACAGTTGAGAAGATGATTTGATGGTTTCTTTCAGGAAACCAATAGGTCCCAGGATATAAGCTAAGAAACATTGTGTCATACAAGATGAGATGGGTTCACAGAATAACAGAATCACAGAATATTAGGAGTTGGAAGGGACCTCGAAAGAGCATCTAGTTCAACCCCCCTGCCACAGCAGGATTCCCTACACCAGGTCACACAGAAGTGCATCCAGACGGGTTTTGAATCTCTCCAGAGAAGGAGACTCCACAACCTCTCTGGACAGTCTGGACCAGTGCTCTGGCACCTGAACTGGGAAAACCTTTCTACGTGTATTCACACGGAATCTCCTATGCTTCAGCTTACAGCCATTGCCAGTTGTCTTGTCACTGGGCTTCACTGAGAAGAGCTTGACCCCATCGTCCCAACACACACCCTTCACATATTTAAAAGCATAGATGAGGTCACCCATTAGTCTCCTCTTCTCTAGGCTAAAGAGACCCAGCTCCCTCAGCCTTTCCTCAGAAGGAAGATGTTCCAGCCCCTTCATCATCTTGGTGGCTCTGCGCTGGACTCTTTCCAGCAGTTCCCTATCCTTCTTCAACTGAGGGGCCCAGAACTGGACACGATATTCCAGATGAGGCCTCACCAGGGTGAAGTAAAGGGAGAGAAGAAGAACCTCTCTTTACCTACAAACCACACCCCTTCTAATCCACCCCAGAATTCCATTGGCCCTCCTGGCCACAAGAGCATACTGCTGGCTCATGGTCGTCCTTCCATCTGCCAGGACCCCCAGATCCCTCTCCCCTTCACTGCTCTCCAACAGCTCAGTCCCAAATCTATACTCATACATGGGGTTGGTCTTTCCCAGGTGCAAAACTCCACACTTGGCCTTGTTGAATTTCATTCAATGTCCCCCTGCCCAACTCTCCAGCCTGTCTAAGTCTCTCTGAATGGCCGCACAACCCTCCGGTGTGTCAGCCACTCCACCCAGTTTAGTGTCATCAGCAAACTTGCTGACAGCGCACTCTGTTCCCTCTTCAAGGCCGTTGATGAATATATTGTATAGTACTGGACCCACAACTGACCCTTGAGGGACTGGAATATTGTGTCCAGTTCTGGGCCCCTCAGTTGAAGAAGGATAGGGAACTGCTGGAAAGAGTCCAGCACAGAGCCACCAAGATGATGAAGGGGCTGGAACATCTTCCTTCTGAGGAAAGGCTGAGGGAGCTGGGTCTCTTTAGCCTAGAGAAGAGGAGACTAATGGGTGACCTCATCTATGCTTTTAAATATGTGAAGGGTGTGTGTTGGGACGATGGGGTCAAGCTCTTCTCAGTGAAGCCCAGTGACAAGACAACTGGCAATGGCTGTAAGCTGAAGCATAGGAGATTCCGTGTGAATACACGTAGAAAGGTTTTCCCAGTTCAGGTGCCAGAGCACTGGTCCAGACTGTCCAGAGAGGTTGTGGAGTCTCCTTCTCTGGAGAGATTCAAAACCCGTCTGGATGCACTTCTGTGTGACCTGGTGTAGGGAATCCTGCTGTGGCAGGGGGGTTGAACTAGATGCTCTTTCGAGGTCCCTTCCAACTCCTAATATTCTGTGATTCTGTGATTTTGTGACTTCACTAGACACAGACCTCCAACTCGAATCCCTCCCACTGACCACAACACACTGACTTCTCTCCTTCAACTAATTCACAATCCACCTCACTACCTAATCAGCCAGACCACACTTCCTCAGTTTAGCTGCAAGGATGCTGTGGGAGACAGTGTCAAACGCTTTACTGAAATCAAGATAAACCACATCCACTGCCGTACCATCACCTATCCACGCGGTTATGTCCTCATCAAAGGCTATCAGGTTGGTCAAACATGACTTCCCCTTGCTAAACCCATGCTGCCTGCTCCCAATGACCCTCTTATCCTTGATATGCCTAGAGACAGAGTCAAGGATAAAGTGTTCCATCACCTTCCCAGGGATGGAGGTGAGGCTACTGAACAGAATTAATTCTGTTCTAATCCAAACCATCACAGGCTGACCGGTCTAGAATTACCTGCCTCCTCCTTTTTGCTCTTTTGAAGACTGGAGGGACATTTGCCTTTCTCCAATCCCCAGGCACCTCTCCTGTTCCCCAGGACTTCCTAAAGATGATGGAGAGTGGCCCAGCAATGACTTCTGCCAGCTCCCTCAACGCACGTGGGTGCATCCCATCAGGTCCCATGGATTTATGGATGTCCAGATGTCTTACCTGCTCCCTAACCCAGTCTTCCTCAACTAAGGAAAACTCCTCCAGTATCCTAACATCATGTGTGAGCTCAGGGGTCTGATGCTCCTGAGCGCAGTCTCTAACAGTATAGACAGAGACAAAGAAGGCATTCAGTAACTCCACCTTCTTTGTATCTTCTGTCACCAAGGCACCCACCTCATTCAGCAACAGGCCTACATTGCCCCTAGTATTAGATTTTTGGGCAATGTATTTGAAGAAGCCTTTCTTATTGTCCTTGACCTCCCTTGCAAGATTTAATTCCAGAGAAGCCTTAGCTTTCCTAGTTGCCTCACTACAACCTCTGACAACAGTCTTATATTCTTCCCATGTGGCCAGCCCATCCTTCCATGACCTGCAGGCTCTCTTCTTCCACTTCAGTTTGCCCAGCAGTTCCCTACTTAACCAAGCAGGTCTCCTGGCTCCCCTCCTCGATTTTCTATTTGTTGGGATGCTCTGATCTTGAGCTTGGAAGAAGTGGTCCTTGAATGTTAACCAACTCTCTTGGGCCCCTTTATCTTCTAGGACCCTGTCCCGTGAGATTTCCCATATCAGTTTCTTGAAAAGATCAAAGATGCCCCTACTGAAGTCTAGGGTTGTGATCCTACTAGGTATCCTGTTCCTACTGCACAAGATTCTCAACCCTACCATCTCATGGTTGCTGCAGCCAAGATTGCCCTCAACCTCTACCTTTTCAACCAGACCCTCCTTGTTCGTGGGTATCAGGTCCAGCAACACTTCTCTCCTAGTTCGCTCATCCACCATTTGCATCAAGAAGTTATCACCAATGCACTGGAAGAACCTTCTGAACTGTGAATGGGTGGCTGAGTAGGCCTTCCAGCAAATATCTGGGGAGTTAAAATCCCCCATAAAAAACAGGGCCTGTGATTGCGAGGCCACTGTCAGCTGACTGGAGAAAGCCTCATCAGCTTCCTCATCCTGATCAGGTGGCCTGTAATAAACACCCACAACAGGATCACCCATGCTAGCCTGCCCCTTAATTCGCAGCCATAAACTCTCAACTCTCCCCTCATCCACCCCTGGATGGAACTCAATACATTCCAGTTGCTCTCTCATGTACGGAGCAACTCCCCCACCATGCCTTGTAGACCTCTCTTTCCTAAAAAGGACATAACCATCCATGACCACATTCCAGTCATGAGAGCTGTCCCACCATGTCTCTGGAATTGCCACCAGATCATAGCCCCTGACCACACATGGATGTCTGACTCCTCCTGTTAATTCCCCATGCTGCATGTACAGGCATTTCAGCAAGCAAGATGAGCATGCCTGTTCTACCCTAGGGAGGCAGGAGGCCTTCCGGTCTGTATTAATACTAGCATGAGAACACTGCCCCACTGGTGCAGACCTGGCAACAACCCCATCCCCCTTCAAAACTAGTTTAAAGCCCTATGGATGAGCCCTGCTCGTTCTTGTCCTAGAATCCTTTTTCCACTGGAAGATAAGCCTTCCCCACCTCTTATCATCTGGCCTGGTATCTTGTAATACCAGGCATTATCAAAGAACCCAAAGCCCTGCCTGTAGCACCAGTCTCAGAGCCAGGTATTTATGGACTGAATTTTTCTCCATTCCATATCATGGTCAGGTACTGGAAGTAGGGAAGAGAAAACAACTTGTGCCCCAGACCCTTTTATTAGCTGTACCAAGGCCTTGAAATCTCTTTTCATTTCCCGCAGACTGCAGGATGCAGCTTCCTCCACACCTGTCTGAAAGATCAGTAATGGAGAAAAGTCTGACGACCACACCACATTGGGAAGTTCCCTAGTAATATCCCCAGTTTGGTCTCCAGGAAGACTGCAGAACTCTTTATGATGAGGGTCAACCCTGCATATTGGACCCTCTGGTCCCTTTAGGAGTGAGTCTCCAACAACCACAACTCTTCTCTTCCTCTGTGGAAGAGATTGTTATATGTCCAGGAAGCCTAACTGCCTGCAGCAAGGCCTCTGATACAGGTTGCCTGTCATCCACATCCTCATTAGACTGGCTTTCTTCCAGCAGGACCTCATATCTATTTCTCAGAGGCACCTGGGGAAATGAGGCAGGCAAGGAAGGCATTCTCCTTCTGTTGCAGTCATCAACTTTCTTCCAGCCACCTGTTTAATTTAGGCCTCTGTCCTCCACCTTTGCCCAGCCTTCTGTTACAAGGGCCCCATTCCTATGCTGTATGGGAGACTGAGAAGACAGGGGAGGTTGGGAGGAGCCTCTATTGCCTCTTCTGCCTTTCCAGGGAGGGAGCTGCCTACATTTCCCCCTCATCTCTTGTGTCAGGTATTTGGGAAAATATGAAAGTGAAGCTAGTTTTGTAAGCAAAAGTAAAGGAGTACTTTTTTTTGCGGCAGCCGCAGGGTCAGGGCTGAATCTCAGCAGTGGGACACAGACACATTGTGAAGGGCAATTTCAAGACACTAAAGGGTAGGATCAAGGGGTTGGGCTTCAGCATCCTGCTGGGGGCAAGAGGGCTCAGTTGCAGGTCGGGCAGTGGGATCAAGCTCTCCAGCACAGGAGGTGCATGTGTAACTTCTAATTAGAGGTGTCTTTCCAGATTCGCTAAGGCATTGCCTACAGACTGCCCTCATATGATCTGCTTGACTGGAAAAGGGTCATATATCTACTACAGGAAGAGGTATCTCTTCTATGCTTCTCCAAGAAGAGTTAGAGATTTAGGCTTCTTTCAGCTAACCCAAGGAATCCAACCTAACAAACCCTGAACCTTCCCAGGGAAAGAGAGTATCTCTATCTTCCCATCTTTGTATAATAGCTTTGAGTTGGATACTTTTTATTTATCCTTCTAAAATGACAGTATCTTCTCCCTTTACAACTCTTTAGGCCAAAGTTGAGTTCTGGGGAAGGAACAAGGAAAGAACACTGAAAGAGATGGAAATAGATGCAGGATTTGCTTCTTTTATGTACTCAAACTATGTTTTTGAGTAGAAAAAGGAAAAGAAGACTCTGGTTTTCCCCCTCCACGGAATCTGGAGCACTTGATTCAGAATTGGTCCAAAAGAAATTGCAGTTGAAGAAGACTATATTGTGGCTCCATATTTTTGAGTGCTTTCATGAATGGTGAGAAGGATTGTCAATTCATGTGGATTCAAAGATGGGCTTTTTTAGCTTTGCTGCTCCTTGAACAGCACAGTCCATATTTGACAAGTTAGAGAATAAATTTACAGAGATTAAAATAAAATTTCCAAAAAAAGATTTCCTTAGACATCAAAGCAGATAGAAAGGATTCAAGGAAGTTTGATCTTTATTTTATAAGTATATACAAGAGAAGGAGAGAACAAGGGCAACAGTCAAAGAAAAGTCTAGTTTAATATTTCTCTTGTGGGCATACATAATAAGTAGTGGAATGCCATGATTTCTCAGTGTTCATAGGGTAGCAATTCACTGCCATGAAATCATATCTGGCTTCTTAGAAAATTCCTTCACTTCTCTCTGTTTGTCTGAGGTATGACAACTTGCTCTTGAGACTCACAGATGTTGAGCTGTAGTGGATGGATTTTTCCTAGAAAAATTCAAGACTAACAGAGATGTAATCTATTTTTTTTTAAGATTTCCACATGAAAGGCAGCATATTTTCTCTAGAAAAACTAACAGAGAAATTAATTTTTAAAGCAAAACCTTGTAAAGTCTTCCAGTTTATAAGAATTCAGATGGAAAAGAATAGGTGAATGGTATTCTATTTGAGCATTACAAAGTCATAACATTTGTAAAAAACCTTGAACTTTGACAAAATGGCAAGCAATGCACAAAAAGATAAGGCTGAAAAAGAATCAGAATTAAACAGAACGTTTTCTTCTGAGGTTTTATTTTAAATACTGGACTTTATTCACAGTTCAATGTCAGGTCAGACTAATTACATCCATACCAGGAAATTAAATAATGCCAGGAAGCATTTCCAACCATGGCATTCCATCATTTGTACAGTTAAATTGTCCCCAGCTGAGCTTTGGCCCAGGCCAAAAAGTAATCTTCCAAACAAGTCCTGGGCATGGTCTAGGAGCTATCCTGGGCTGGGAACCATTTCTGCTGTGCTGTTTGAGTATGATCACCCTGTGCAGAAGATAAGACAATTTACTAGTACAAGCTAGTACGCTGTGCTGGTTCACTCAAATAACAAAGAATAGTCCTAGTTACTTATAAACTAATTGTACAAACTTGTCAATTTGATCTGTATCATGCCAAAAAAGAAACCAGACAAAAAACCTCAATGAATATAGGAGCAAGAAAGCATGATGGATTTCTACTATACCATGCTCACGCATGCGGTCAGTATCTATAGCGCGAGCTAGAGGAAAGACTGAGCCCAAAACCACAGTGACATTGACTGCTATTTAACAAAAGGAAGCTGTCTCCCTGGGCTTAATTAACTGATTTTTTGTTCTCATTTCTATACTAAAATTTCAGAGGTGCACTCACTTGGTCAGTGCCAAACCCAGGATTTCCCTCAGTGGCTTCCTGGCACAGAGAGGGTTTCTCTTTGCAGATAAGCATGGAAGCACCACATTAATTTGCCATGAGTTCTTCTGAATATTCAAAACCTCATTCTGTTCTGGTTACATGCAAAAAGAAAGAGATAATAAAGATCTGTCAGCTGTATCATACTATAGACTGCTGCAGATATTACACGCGTAACACTAGACAACCCAGCTCTGAACTAGACCATGTTGGGGCAGCACTGATCATATTGACACAATAAGCTGAACTCAGCACCAGCTAAGGTGTTTCCAGCAATGTAGATACCCCTTAGTGACCAGGCAGTGATCCAAAAAGAGCTCTAGTGAACGCTGGGGAGCAGTAGGGCAGGCTGCTTGCATGACAATTTTTGCTGTATGAGAGCTCAGTTCTGAAAGCACACGAAGTAAATGTTACTCAGGTTAGTTATCCCATCAGAGTCATTCAGCGAATAAAGTGTTCAAGGACTGAGCTCTAATTGTGATAGCTAGTTAAATATCTACTTAATGCTTCTGTTGACTTTAATACTTACCAAAATGCAAACACTGATGCATTTTAATGTATAAATTCCTTCACCAAAAAGTACAGCTAAAGAAAAAAGAAGAATATCTACAGTAAATCTCAGACTTCTGTCACAGTTGCAGCACGACAGAGACCCTCACATCTTTTGTTGGTAAAAAGGACTTTGGGTTTTGTATGCTGTGAACAGTTATGTCTGATGTATCCAGTTATGGAGCTATTTTGCTGAATAGATATGTTACTCATCCAACTCACACAAATGACCGAGGGTTTTCATTAGGCACATTGGAAGTGAATGTTTTGAGCTGTGATAATTTTTTAAGGCATGATGAAGGGTCCCATCTACCCTAATCAACTTTGTATAGCCAGAGCTCAACTTCCAGTGTTGTCTTTCATCAGTGCAAGTGTCAGTCATTGGCCAACATGTTGCCCACAGCCCTCTGCCCTCATTTTTTCATGGCGGGATGCATGTTGTTCTTTCAGGAAAATTTCTTTTCGCCTGCTTTCCCAGCTTGCTTGGCCATGACAGGTCTGCCCCGGTTATGGCATTCACCATATGGCTGAGCTTGGCTCCACCCTGTCTTTTCATAATTCCATCTCACTGACCATCCCCCTTGGATTACTTTCACTGAGGGCATTTCAGAATTCAGCCCCAAACTATCGGTTCTGACTTGCCTTCCCATGTTAAATCTGAAAACATTAGCATTCATTTTCTGCTCAGTGATAGCCCCTGAAGTGACCTTAGTAGGTTATGTCTCATTTCATATATTTTCCTCCTATGGTAAACTGATGCAGTGTTGATACAGCTACAGCTATTAAGTCACAGCTAGAATTCAGTTACATGTGCTTGGAAACACAGTTTTAGAATATCATGTAATTCATAGGCATTCATTCTCTCTTTTTCTGCATGTTTATGTATCAAAAATAAATGAAAATATTTTTTTAGATCTATTGCAAATTTTCCAGAAAACAAAAATATGGAAAAAAACAAATACACATTGCTGTGTATAAAATGGACTACAGACCCCTGCTATTCTGAGGGGTTGATGCAAACTCACATTGCAAATTAAAAGCCAAGTTGGCTAAGTAATTGTAAGAATACTCTTTTCAAATGAACCCTACATTTTTTTTCACATTGTTGAAAGGTAGAGAGGAAGTGCTGCTTATTTATTTTCATCTGCAAGAAAGGAAAGTAATTTTAAAAATGAAATATATCAAAAAATCAGTTGCATTATAATTTTTTTAATTACTAATTTTGACATATCATCAATCACATACTTAACCAAATTGTATTTTGTTACCTACGTCTATTTGTCTACACACTTGGGATCGAGTGGGATTGTCCCCTCATAGTTCAGCTTCAGACCCTCTGTAGCTTCGACACCAGAAACTGAGTGGTCGCCCTCTCGTCTCACCAGGCATTTTTTGCCAGAGGCTCCAGGCGGGACCATTATCTCCAGCTGCAGAATAAAGTACATTCTTCACATCTGGTCCTGTCCTAACTGGTCCAAGAGCCATGGCGTGTGCAATCTCTTGTTTGATCTGTTTGAAAGCTTGTTGCTGTTCAGGACCCCATTCAAAACTGTTCTTCTTACGGGTCACAAAGTAAAGAAGACTCACAATTTGGCTGTGCTCTGGGATGTGCATTCTCCAAAAGCCCATGGTTCCCAGAAAAGCTAGTGTCTCTTTCTTGTTGGTTGGTGGAGCCATTGCTACAAACTTGTTGATGACATCTGTTGGAATCTGTCGCCGTCCATCTTGCCATTTCACCCCTAGGAACTGGATCTCTCTGGCAGGTCCCTTGTGGATTCAGCTCCTGTAAGTCCAGGGTGTTTGCAGGTTTACCATCCTCAAACAAGTGTTCTCAGATTTACCATGGCTGGAGACAGACACACATCTCTAGCAGCGATATCTTGCCATAAGTCAGCAGCCCAAATGGTTTTTCCTTTATGCCTCCAGTTCATCTTCTTCCACCGTTCTAGCCATCCCCATATGGCATTGGCTATCACCCACGAGTCAGTGTAGAGATAGAGCCTTGGCCATCTTTCTCGTTCTGCAATGTCTAGGGCATACAAGGCCAGGAACTTTCCTACTGCAGTGTTTAGGAAGAATAGCCTACAGCCACATTTTGGCCTACTTAGGCATATATAGCAGCACAGTTTTAATTACCTCCGTACATACTATTTCCCATAAGGCTCTGGCCTCATACAGCACAAAGGAAGAATAGCAGCTACTGTGCTAGCAGTTGTTCACTATTTCTTTCCAGTCTCTATTTAATGAGGCCAATGCTTTGTCTCTTGTGAAACAAGAAGACAAGGAAAGGCTTGCTTCCTTCTGAGCTTTGCCAGGGCACTGGTCACTTTAATATCAAGCAAAATAATAAAGCTAGAATGGTAATAAAGTAACCCCTCTTGGATGGTGAGGATCTTACTCCTTTGTACAGTCAGGAGGGTGAGATACAGGGAGATTAAGCAACATCCATAAACTTAGGGTGCCCTGTTTGTTGCAGTCAAGGCCCCGTTTTATCCAAGTTCATACACACGATATATCAAAACTCAGATCCTGTCTGCAGCTGGTCCACAGGACAGTGTTGCCTACTCCTTGGTTTCTCATGAGAAGCAGGACGCTGGCAGGGACTGCAGTCAGTCCCACAATGGTATAAAGACTTAAATTCACAGTCAGGAGCCTCCAATGGGATGACAAGTCTCTTGGCCTGGCTGCCTGCCCTATTTGCTCTCTTCCTGAGGGCCCACAGCCTGCTAAGGGTTGCTCAGGGACAAAATGCAGCTCAGAGCTCTTTTTGCCCCTCTTTCTTGAGGCAGGGCAGGAGACAGAGAGAGGCTCTTCTCTCATTCCCGTCCCTTCCATCCTGGGGAGAGGCAGCACAGCCTGAGTGGCCAGGATAAAGGCAAGGGTGGCCCCATAATCATAAAAAGTCCTAGTGCCAACCAAAAAAATACTCTCTTTGTTTTTAAAAACCACTCAGCTGTTCCTACTGGGAGACAATTTTTCTCTGAATATTTTTTAAAAGTCTCTCTTTTAACTCTCATATCCACTTTGAAGTGACAGAAAAACACTGATCTCTGCCAGAATTCAAAGTCTGGCCTAGTTAAAGTAAAAATAAAAAATAGAATATTATTTAATAGGTAATATAAGGACGCTGAAATCAGCACAACCCTATACAGAGATACAGAGATATGTACACAGATAGTACACCAGAAATGTAGATATGTAAGATAGTTAAATGCCATATAACTATGTATTTATAATTTAACGGTAGTATAATGTTCAAAGAACCTGTATAAGAATCATATCATTTTTATCTAGCACCGCTTGACTGCCTGTGTTTCTCTTCTGGTTTATTGCATACCAGCTAATCACATAATTCAACTGGATGCATACTAAACAGAAGTCCGAATGCTGTTCAGCACACTGTGATCCCTCTGGATAAATAAATAGTCAGTATACCTACTGGACTGCATTCCTCCACTACCACTTGGAAAGCAGTTATTAACATGTCTTGTAAAATAGAAGACAAAATATGTTATTGTTAGATATAAAGACGTGGTTGCTACATTCAAATCTTCACTGCAGTTGTTCAGAGGAATGCGCAAAACATTAAGATGAGCTGAAAAAGCACTGAAATGGTTGGACCTTTCCACGGCAGCATCAGGTGAAGGCAGCACTGCTTCAGAAGCACAGGTAGCAGAAGCACCTGGCTGCTAGGGGGCAAGGGAAGCTCTTGGGGTCCCATCAAGGATTACTGCAGACCAAACAACAGCTCCGATGAGGTCTTGATAGACTGAAGGGGCAAAATATAGCACCTGGAAGTCTTTTCTTTGTTTGTGCATGTTCAGATGTTAAGATAAATTAAAGTGTGGTAAAGCAAGTAAAAATAAGGTGGTTTTTTTCCAGTCATGCAAGGCAACATTTTCCTCATGACATAAGACAGGTAGGTGAAGGCAGGTAGCAGCTTAAGGCAGAGGTGAGAAGGTCATGGTTGGCCAGGGATGTGGATGAAGGGGAAATACTTACATGGAGATAAGTGTGCAAGTGGGGTTTGCACACATGATGAGAGGCAACCCTTGCCTGCTCCACTCCCCAGCCTTCAAAGTGCCATGCTGGCCAAGAGGCCACAGGCTTCAGCTTTCAATATTCCATCTCTCCAGGGTTGCCTTGTTGCAATGCTGGCTGCACCAGCATCCTTAACAGCAGCATGAAAGCCTGAGTAGCTGATCATAATGATCCCTTTCTGGTCTGAAACATGATGAAATCTTTAAATAATTTTAAAATTCCATCTTTCTTAGCTAAGGGATATCACACAGCAGCAATGGTCCCCAAACATTCCTGACGATCTGGGGGTGCCAATTGACAGCCAGTTGAACACGAGCCAGCAGTGTGCCCAGGTGGCTAAGAAGGCCAATGGCATCCTGGCTTGTATCAGGAATAGTGCGACCAGCAGGAGCAGGGAGGTGATCTTGCCACTGTGCACGGCACTGGTGAGGCCACGCCTCGAGTACTGTGTGCAGTTTTGGGCACAACAGTATAGGAAGGGCATTGAGGTACTGGAAAGGGTGCAGAGAAGGGCAACTAGGCTGATCAGGGGTCTGGAGAACAGCCTTATGAGGAGTGGCTTAGGGAGCTGGGGTTGTTTAGCCTCGAGAAGAGGAGGCTGAGGGGAGACCTTATTGCTCTCTTCAGCTACTTGAAAGGCCATTCTAGGGAGGCAGGTGTTCGCCTCTTCTCCCTTGTGACTAGTGACAGGACTAAAGGGAATGAGCTTAAGTTGTGCCAGGGCAGGTTTAGATTGGATATTAGGAAGAATTTTTTTACTGAAAGAGTGGTGAGATATCGGAATAGGCTGCCCAGGGAGGGGGTGGAGTCACCATCCCTGGAGGTTTTTAAGAAGAGGATAGATGTGTTTCTTCAGGGGATGATTTAGGGGTAAGAGTAGTGTAGGGCTATCGGTTGGACTAGATGATCTTGAGGGTCCTTTCCAATCCTAATGATTCTGTGATTCCTCACCCTGGGTCTTTCTGGGCAATTGCCAAAAGGTCTTCAAAACTGGCTTTAAAAGATGACAAATAATATACAGATGTTTAAGTGTAGGTGTGTTATAATTTTGTTATTTTATCTTACTTTGTACTTGCTGTGAACACATCAAAACTGAATGCAGCCACCACAAGACACTCTCCATCGCTCAGCTGCTAACATGCTCCAGTGAGGCAAGGGAGGCATACAATGTGAGACTGCTATAAATGAAATTCTTGTCACTGAGGCAAACAGTCTGGCAAGGTTAAAAAAAAGGAAAGTTATGCACTTTTATGGAAAATGGAAATGGCCACACTCATATTAGATAAGACAGAAAAAATAAGAGACATTCCTATGCTGCAGGGCAATTCCTAGGTAGATTGATAGGAAAAAGAAACTTTTGCTAGAATTAGATCACTAAGAATTTTTTTAAAAAGATTTCCTATGCCCTGCTCTGAAATATCTCCTATAGCCACAATGACCTCTCTTTGAGGGCAGAGTGGGAAAATCTTCCTCTGCTTCTGATTTAGAGGTGGTGGAGGGTATCTTGGAAATTAGCTGTCTGCATTCCCTCTAATTCATTTTGCTTCAAGGGTGTTCACATCTATTTCCACTGGCAATATAGGAAATTATGTCTCTGGTAGGAAAGATCATTGGATTTGTGAGAATTACAGCAATATCAGTGACTGAGTTTTGAAAAATCTGGTAGAGGTTGTGGCTAACTTGCCCAGGCAAAGCCAAGGAACATCTGGCGTATCACACACCAAGCCTTCCCAGTAAACTGCTCATCAACAAGAGTTGGGAAAATTGGGGCAAAATACTCAAGTGCATATGATATAATTGTAAATCACTTACCCATAACTCCAAAATGGGAAAATGGATTTCATTTGTTAAAAACATTTTTTTTTAGGCATAGTGTATTTGCTTATAAAACATCAACAAAGATTTTAACCTGTAGCACAATTTTTAAAGGTGTCCAGGAAAATCCAGCCAGGATTTTCTGTTGTAATTTTAGTACAGCTGTATTACATATCGTATGTGTTTCACAACATGCAACCCTAATTCTGCAAAGAGCTAAGCATGTGTTTAAATTTATACATTTTGAGTTTTAATGAGAACTCAGAGTGTGAAGTTAAGCATACATAAAATTAGATTAGGAGTTAGTGTTATCACTGCAAGTGGTACATTCAAACACTGAAGGGAGAAAAAAAGAATATATAGTGTAGATGAGAGAAATTTGATGAATTAACCTCAAACTTCATATGCATTATTTTTCAGAACAAAGCCTTCAAGCCCAGACTTGCAATCATACTATGCTTTTTTACTCTATTTCCTTTGTATTTATGCAGAGGGTTTGGGTACAAACACTTCATACAGTCAGTCCCTTTTTATGAGAAGACATATTCCTAGGTGTAACTGTCTGTTGCTCAATCCTGGTTTTTCATGTTAGTGTATCAACCGACCTTTGTAAGACTCCAGCTTATCTGATCATTGTTCCTAAAGCAATCCATTTTTCTGCCATTGATATTCCTATTATGAGGTGGGTTTTAAATAAATTGACTTTATAGCAAAGAGAAGATGGTGGGTTTAAATACAGATAGATATTTCACAAGGGCATGAGTCATATCATACTTAAGCAGCACAGACCGTGAGAGAGAAATGCAGCCTTCTCCTATTAGCAGATCTAGTGTGTGTCACCTCCAGTATTTCATTTATCTTGTCCTTTTGTGTACTCCATGTAAAACCACTTTTGGATTTATTCAATCTCTGTGCTGGTTTTTCTGATATTCTTTAAAAAATACAACTGCTACAGCTTGCAATATACCAACCTGACACACTCCTCTGTCTCTGAAGAAAACAGAGGCAGAAAATAAACCTTTTATTTTTTTTTTTCTTTTTGAGATACCTCCTCACAAAAAATAGATGTTTTCTTCATGGTCGAAGTAATTTGTGTGCTTAGTCTCAGTTCTCTGGAAGACAGTTTTCTGCCAGAAGGCTGGCCAGTACTTGGGATAATAGTACTTTAGTTTTCTGAAGTCTTACAAGACTACTTACAAGACTCTAGCATGTTTACTTATAATAGTGAAGGCAATAACTCCTGTGGATATCTTTCCCTCTTCTCCTCCTCTTCCTCAATGACCACAACTAACATGAGCTAATGGTGACTTCCAAAGACCTGTCATCCTCATCCCTCCATCATCTCTACCTTCGGGAGAATAGCACTCAGTTCAGGTTTCTTCTCTGTCCTTCAAGTTCCTTTGAAAATGTCCTTTCTCAGGGAGCCTTCCTATCTTGTTTCAACCACATACAGCTGTGGCAGTTTCGCCCCTTCTTGAGGCACAGAAACAAGTGAAGGGTGAGGGAAGCAAGAGGGTAGCCTTGTTTCAGTCTCATGGGCCACTTCAAGATCTCATTGTGCAGGTAAACAATAAGCTAAATTTGTGAATATGTTATACATGTCACATTTTCTCAACAAAATATTTACTGTTCTTTGTCTTGAGGAAATAATGCTGATCTTACTAACACGGGTGTGATTGCATATCCGACTCCTGGCTTTTAACTATATATAATTCAGTTCACCTATTTATCCCTTTAACATAACATTTAGGTTAAGCAGGAGGCCTAAGGGGAACATGTTATTACTAGACTGTTTTTTTATTTTTCTTTGATGCTCTGAATTCTATTCTCATTCATACATTGTGGTGTGCAGCAAATGAACCTTGAGCATTTATTTTCTTTACTAATTTTGCTTGCTAGCACTATCAAAAGAGTGGAGCAGCTGCGAGCTTCACAGACTGAGCATACATCTGAACATTTAACAGCCCCAGTTTATCCTGGCTTCAAGGCATCACAATATAATATTCACTGACATGAAGAAAGGATGTCATGGGAAATCTGAGTGTCATGCTGTGAGAGGGTATGTACTGCAAGACCCTCACTCCATTGGCTCCTAATAGGCTAAGTATTGATATGCAAATAAGAGGGGAGCTTGTGTGTGGCCTTTTAATACAGTCACTAAACAGCAGTTCTGAAAAAAAAAAAAGGCCTCTCCTCCTGTATTTCTAACTATAGATGCACAAAACCCAAAAATGGATACATTTTCACTCAACTGCTTTGAAAGCAAATGAAGGTGCTGCTGGAAAACCATGCCTAGGACCTAAAAGCTGAAAAATTCTGATCCAAATTTCAAACACCAAGTGCTGAGTTAGGCTGATAAGCAGAAGTGGACTATCCCATGGAGAGGGAAAAAAGAATTTTTTTAAATTTTTAAAAAAGCAGTTCTTTCATTCCTAACATACCTCCCTGGGAGTAGTACATGTGCCTCTGGAAGATTAGGAGCAGGGTTGTCATCCCTGAAAATAGAAAGATGTTTGCAAGGTAGCAGAAAGAGAGGCCCAAATGGTGCCTCCAAGGAGGTTTTGACACTTCTGGTTGTGACATACACAGATAATTCCCATTCCAAGTTCAAAGAGCAGCTGTTATTTTATCTTGTAAACAAGCCCCAGCATGCCACCAGATTACGACAGGGCTTTGGGTTGAAGATGGCCCTTTACAGCTAAAAGTGTTTAAAAAACAGAATTGCTTCCAAGAGCCCAGTTATGCAGCTGTTTTGGACCACCTCAAATACTGTGACTGGCCTAAAAGCCCCAAAGGAGTGAGGTTGCTGGATGCTAAGTCCCATAGTTTGGAGGACACATGTGGTCCTCACCTGGGAACAAATCGCTGGGAAGAAACGTAGCCCAAAAACTCCTTTATGCTCTGAACTTACCTGCTCCAAGAAGGCTGTAGCAAAACTGGGCTTTCAAACAAGGCATCCTGGAGGAAAGCCACACTGCATATTAGAGGTGATACCAGGTTTCCTACATATTGTCAGTGTGGATCACACATAGTGTTTAATAGAAGGCTTAATGGCTGGAGGATGCCCTGGTAAACTTTGCTTCGCCTAGGCTCTTTGTGCTGCAGCTCTGTGTGGCCAAGCTCCAAGTACATATGTTAATCACTATTAGCATATGTCAGCTGAAGCTGCCCACCCATGACGGTAGCTGATGCCAGGGGTATCATGAATATCTCTCCTTTCGTTTGTTCCACTTGCCTCTGGACTTGCCTGTGTAGGAGTTTATAACAGCAAGATAAGATGCTATTTTTATATTCCGATAAGGCCATCACAGATTTGCATTCCAGAACAAGCATATTTTTGCAGCTTAACTTACTTTGGAAACATCTCAAGCTAAGCAAGAAAAAGCCATTCTTTATTTCTGAACAAGCATGTCCAACATCAGTACAACTACTGAGTTATCATTCACCCTTGTGATTTCCCATACAAAAACAAAGGGGCAGAGCAGAGCCACATCTGCAGATCTACATGCCAGCTACCAGACTACCACCAAACCTCTCTGTTCCCCAGTGCCCTCACTAGCCACCCCTGATCCTCCAGCAGCTGGTACTTCCTGCAGTTCCTCTCTAAATGGGTGCCTACACTCAGCCTTCTTTCCTCTGTACAAACACCGATTCATAGAATGCATCTTACCTTCCATTTTCCTCACTGACTTTAAACAAGTAAAAGCAGCAGCAAGGAAAAAGAAATGTACAAGTCAGCTTAGTGCACAGTAAGTATAATCTATTTAGATGCTATAACACATATCTGCTCACACACACACTTGGGCACCCATATGACTCTTCATAAGAGGAGAAATCACCTATATGTCTTCCTATTATAAAACACACTTCCCTTTCACCACAACAAGTAGGGAAGCTGCTCTAATAATGAAGACTTGAAGGTCTGCTCTTATTTCTCTAGACTTTAAATGATCGGCTCAGCCCTCTGTTGTGGACATCATGTTTTCTGCTGTGGAAGTCTTAAGATTCCCAGAGAGCCCATTAACATTGCTCCTTAATTGGCTCAAGGCATCAATGCTGATCTCAGTTTGGCACAACCTTCACTTCCTCATGCATCCACCTAGGTCCCTGGCAGTTCAAAGAATAGAAAATCAGGAGTAAAACTTGAGAAATGATGCTTAAAATAAAAGCTAGATCTTCTCTTAGTGTGGAAAATTGCAGGTGAAATATACTCATTTTACAGCTTTCCTGGGAAAATATTGCTTTCACAAAACTTAGAGAGACACTTGAGTATATCTTTAAATTCTGAATTGGTGTCAAGGTGTTTAACCTTCCACTTCCCAAGGTGCCACCACCTCAATACTGTTTTAAAAAGTGATTAAAAGGCATATTCCCTCCCCCTGTTTAACAGAGCAATGCTTGAGGAGGAAAGTAAACGCAGGTGTACAGAGTTATATTTTACACCCTTAGGCTGCTTGGGGACAAAATTCATACCAGCAACAACGATTCAACCCAACTCACCTAAGCTCTGCTGTGTTGGAGCCAGTAATTGCCATAAATCACCCTGTGCCCTGCTCTCTGCAGCAGGGGGAAGATTAATGGCAGCAGACACAGGAGCTGCCAACTCGGAAGATTTCTGTGGTGGAGCAGGGACAGCTATGTGTGAGGAATTTGTAATAAAAAGCTATGCTGGGACTATAATAAAGCACTAGAAAGACACCGAGGTCCTCTTCCATAATGCAGACACATTAAGGTTTGACGGATTGTGGTGACAGACAGGTATTTGACTGAACAAACTGGCAGCTATTAAAAGAAAACCACAGTAGCTCAAAACTAATGTCAAGATGTGAGGTAGGCTTGTCAAATGGCATCAGTAATAATTTTTGCTATGACCAGTCACTGGTGAGGATGGTAAAGGGAACAATATTGTTGCTGACTGCAAGGGACCTATGATTTGTGGGCTTCGGAGGCAGAGGATTTGCTGCCACTCCCCTCAATGGAGAGACAGATTTATTGTCTCCACTGTTTTCCTTTGCTTTAGTTAGAGGAAAAATATTGCTGGGGAAGAAGAGACTAGGAAAATTTTCCACAAAGGTAATCAGAAGAACCTGCAGAAGGATATTACATAGGCATAAATGCATCAAATAGCATATCACATAGGAGTGAAAGACCACTGCAGCCTTTCTAAAGAAGGGTGCAGAAGGGCTGCTGGACAAACAGTATTTTTGTAGTAAAAGTTTATCATGAGCTATTCATCAGGAAAAACAAGCAGAGCAGCAAAACAGCCCTAGACTTTTCCCTTGCTTTGGTTGTGCCAGCAGGCATACGCTGCCAAGAGGTGTGGTAGGAGGTAGATGGCCTGGACAGTCACTGCTCCTCTCCTGCTACCCTCTCATTCCCCAGCGGCAGAGCCGCCATAACAGGAAGAGGAGACCCTGCACTAAAAAAAAGTGGAATTACCCACCAGGGCTTGTTTTGTGACCAGCTGTGCCCATCATTATGTGGAAAGGTACACTGAGCTTACCAAAACATCCTTACCCCTGTCCACAGGGGAGGGGCCATACCCAGCCACTTGCCTTCATTTGCAAGATGAGGTTTTAAACCTCTGTCCCTCACTCCCCAAGACAGGCTGTCCCACTAATGTTTACAAGGTGTCTTGGCTGGGCTTGTTTCCAGCAACACTTAGGGAGTCTGAGTTGGACTTCACAGCTCAGGATCCACATCTCTCAGCCTGATCCCCATATTCTTTACTGTGTTCTTTTAATGAGACTTTTACATTTCAGACTTGACACTGCATCTCTGTGTCCAAACAGACTTAAGATCTTTTTTGATCTTCTCTGAAAGTATCCATTCATTACCAAGAACCAGCTGCTGCCATTTATTTTTATATCTTATTCTGCATGCATAAAGCAGGGTGTAGGTTTCCTAGAGCTAATGTCACCACTGAAAAGGTTTTCCCTAACTTCAGAGTTAAAAACAACAAGGAAACTTAAAGCAGAAACAAAACTAATCATCTGCCACTCTTAAAGCTGGTGAAGCTTTTAGTCTTGCTGCAGCAGATCTCCGATGAGATCTTCATAGAGTAGTGCAACAGAGGCATGCTGTGGCTTGGTGTGACAGATCCAAATGTGTCATTTCTGCCCAAGGGGGCCAGTGGCTCACAGCAGCTGTCCAGCTGCTTTGTAAACAAGTGGGGGACATATCTGTTTAACCTAGATTCATGCATCTGAAATATGGTTTGCCTCTCCAAGGATTTTGCTGGAAATGCTTCAAAGGATTCTGTTTTTCCCAAGAAAGCTGCATCATGTGGTGTTTATCAACTCCAAGGAAGTACTTGCAGCCTTCTTCCACAGAACAGCATTTTGCAGTTTGACAGTAAAATCACACAT
Organism: Galbula dea; assembly: GCA_013399015.1. Lineage (NCBI taxonomy): Eukaryota > Metazoa > Chordata > Aves > Piciformes > Galbulidae > Galbula > Galbula dea. Next base: position 139,368 of record VWZX01007708.1, read on the forward strand.
GACTTGTTAAGCACAACTTCCTAATGTAGCTCCTTGTCTGTTGCAACAGTCTCCCTGGGTAAAAAAATACAGTACATTACGCTCTCTATAGCAATATGCAGATTATATGACCATAGCTGTCTCCAGCATCCAAAAAAGAAATATTTATTTTAGCATAGTCAGGACTCTTTTCACAGTCTCTCCCTTCACTGTTTTTTTCTATGTTAACAGTCTCAACTTCATCCCAGGATCTCTCTGGATTTCTTGGTAGCAACCATTTTCTTCTTACATACACACCTTTATAACCAAGCTGACCCTTTGTATTCCTTAGCCATCCATGCCGAGTCATTATTTCTAAATAGCATGCATAGCCCAAGTTCATGGATTGTTTAATCATACAGTATGTAACAATTCACATACATGGCTTCATTCTCTCCTGTGGTTTATCCTGTTCTTTGGCTTTCTTCCACCTATTATATCTTTCTTTCAAGATGTGCCCTACCAAAAGACTTTTTTTCCCTATCTTTGAATTTGGTATTTAACAGAACCTAGACTAAATTAGGGCTACTCTTATTTTGGAAACCTGTTAACATAACAAATTCCCATGTTTTTGTAGATTTGTTCTAAAATTCTCTGGTTTTTAGGTTAAGGACTACTTTCTCCTGACAATTTTTTTATTCTTTGTGCAAGGGCAGTATAGGGAAAGATACATTATCTGAGCTACAGCTAGAGCCTCATCATAAAGCCAGGAACAATGAAGTTCTGGTCTCAAGCTTGGGTGTTGACTCATTCTTCTTTAGGACTGAATTAAATCAGTTAACTGTTTTTCCATCTCAAGAATAGGAGCAATATTTTACATCCTACCTTACAGGGCTGTGTGCGATTACAATAATGACAATGAAGTCATAAGCCACCCCAGACCATCCAAATCAGTCTTGAAAAAATGTATTGCCATGATCTTTTTCTCATGTGATGTTGTGGTTTAGCCTTTTCTCAGCAAATATATTTGCCAAGTCTAAACTGAAGCCTGCACACTTCTAGAAGGATATTGCACTGAGCCAGGAGTGTGAGTGTGGATGAAGACTGCCAGAAGTATCTCCTGTTACTCCACCAGGAGAAAATGGCAGCCAACTTCCATATATCCTGTAGTCTGGAAAACGGTGAAATGCCATCTTTTGGCAGTTGTAAATGGGTAAGCAGTAGGTAAAAGCTAAGTGCAGTGTTAAATCTGTGCAGGTACAAAGAATTAGAGAAGTTAAGAAAATGCACAGGGATAAACAAACGAAAAAGGCAAGTCACTAGCCCAGTGAGCTAAAATAACAGACTAGAACTCTTTAGGCTGTTGTTTACTCTGGACCTGGTTGCTGTTCACCTGCATTATTACCCCTGCAGTACTGGCAGAGAATAGGTCAGTCGTTTATGTTGAGCTTTTTCTTTGACTAGATTTTTCCATGAGAAGCAACGTGCTGCTTTTTACAAGGTGGAGTCTCTATCCAGGTAGTACTGATGGTCTCAGCACATACCACATTTCTTGCATAGGATGTACACACAGTTATGTTTTTTAAAGCCATGGGTTTTGCACATGTCTTGTGAGAAGATGTATGCACTGCTTACTTAAAATTTTACCATAAGACCAGGAAGGAGAAAAGGTAGTAAAGGTTGCAGTAAGTATCTCTACAACAGAACAAAAAAGAAGAGGAGGACTTTAAGGATCAGGTGGATGTTTTTGTATTAAGTAGTATTTGCAATTTGAGAATAAATACATTTTTTCCCTGTTTCTTCCTCAGTCTAACCTAGAATACAGTTCCTCCTCAGGCTCTATACCTGTAGGACAGTAATCCTAGTTTACATGCAGATTAAGAAAATGGAAAGAATAAAGGAAAACTTTTAACCACTTTTATTTTATTTTGACAATTGTATTTTGAAAAATGAAGTGCGTTTCTTTTGCCTTGTTTAAAAAGTTAATATTGTCTGAGGATAAGGCTGGGTTTTGGCAATGCATAAATACAAATTTTAGAAATATGGATTTTCATATTTTCCTCAACTTTTTTCAATACAAAAAGAGGGGAACATTTTTAAGAGTACTGAATGGAAGAAAACATAAATTCACAGGATTTCTTGCATTTTTTTCTATCTCTTCTGTGAGGAAGGAAAGGAGATTTCTTCACTTTTGCATATGTTATCTTCATATTTTTGCCCTCTGCCATTAATTTTCCATTTGAAATGAGTGGGATGAGGAGATCAAAAAAATCAGTAGATGCAAAGAAAACCAAAACTGATTAATTTTCCTTTTTTAGAAACTAAATTACTGAAATCTTTGTTGATATATGAAATTAGACACGATATTTCATTTTGTATTTTCCAAGTATAATAAAAAACTGCCTGGTCTAGGGAATCCTGCTGTGGCAGGGGGGTTGGACTAGATGATCTCTCGAGGTCCCTTCCAAATCCTAATATTCTGTGATTCTGTGAAAAGGCTTTTGATTTCAGTAACACTGCATCTTGGGAAAGGAATTTTTTGGACAAAAATTTCCACTTGTTCTGCTGCAGTCATTGACACAGACCTTATACATGTAGATTCAAAGAGATTAATTAAAGACAACTAACACTGCTAAAGTGTCAGCAGCTGGGGGATGAAAGCAATTCTGGAGAGTAATTCTCTAAGGACGCTGTGGATGAGGCAGGACATTCAGGGCCTAAATTACCTTTCTCCTGAATTTAAACCAAGTCTGGTGAAATTATAGTTTTCTGAAAGTCCCTTTGTGGTCAAATACTATTCCTCTTGGAATGAATTTTTTTATAAAGCAAAAGCAAAATATAAAATGAATGGTACAATTAACATTAAATGGTGCAAGTATACTGAACTTACTGTACGCTAGGGATTATAGATAAGATGAACTTTATAGATTTTGCATTTTGAGTTTATAATTGTTTTTCCCCCCCATATTTGTCAGTATGCTTCACAAGTTCCCCTGTGGCTAATTGAACCCTAGGAAATCCCCCAGGGCATAATCAAAGACTGCACAGCAGCTAACATTTTTCTCCTGTTTCAAAACTAATAACTTTAAATCCTGCTAGCTAAGACAGTATTTCTGAAGTCTAATAAAACTCAAATTTGAAGTCTAATAAAACTTCAAATATAGTAACTGAGCAAGCATCAGTCCTAATGACAAAATACCTTTTTTACTACCTGTCTAAAGAGGCAGCCCAGCCATGGAAAGACCTCATCCATGGGCCTGGACTAGCCTCATTATCACCTGTGAATTAAATTGAAACTGCCCAAAGTCACAACATTGAATCCAAGACATGACAGTCAGACCATTGGCCATGACAAATGCCTTTCCTAAACCTGGCCTGAGATTTATTTTTTTCATTGCTACCCACATGGGACTAACCTACTTCAAAGGGTCCTCAAATGGGTCATGGGTGTAAGAAATCTGCATATTTTAAGCAATTATCACTGTTGGAAACAGTCATATAAGGGAATAAATCACTGTTTAAACCACACTGCTAACTGAAGAGCTGTTTGAGGGGACCAGAGTGAGAAAAGCTGTCTGAACCCCAGCAGCACTCTGGTAAATATCTGGCCTCTCATTCTTTGTCAGCATTTGTGTTCATTTTGGCTCTGGGATATCCCCATGGGGGAAAGAAAAATGAGGAATTCATACACCTGTGTTTTGCATAGATATTTGTGCATATGTTTGCAACTATTCTAACTTTTGATTCTTGTGGTTACCCTGAACACTGTGAGGTGGGAATCACCCAAGCAATGAAGAGAAACTCAAACCATCAGTCCCACCTGAAAACCCACAAGTAGGAAGAAGCAAAATCCTAAATATGCCAGGGCAGTAAGTGGTTTAGATACCATTCATTTAATATGTTAGATTTGCAAAGAGGATAAAAAACATATCAAATAAGAAAATAACTAGAAATTGTTCATTTTAACAGAATGAGTAAGGTAAATGTATTTGAAGTATTTATCCTTTTTAAAAAATCATTCTTGAAGCCCTTGAAGGCAAAGTTGTCTGGTGTTTCTGGATAACACTGTTCTCTTCAGTTCATGGAAGTCCTAAAAACATGTCTCTTAACTAGCACCTCTTTACAGCCAAATTTTATTTTCTTTGAAATTATTTAAAGCCCTATGCAAACTGGCTAGAAAAAAAGGTTGCCTTCAATTCCTATTCAGAACTGTGATCAGCTCCTTTGTTTACTGTGTTTTTATCACTTATATGATCACAAATGAACCAGTTAACTGTGAACTATACCAAGAACCAAAACAAGAACTACTTGACTGTAGGAGTCTTGGATGGACAGGGAAGGACTT
>VWZX01007713.1:0-83064 GCA_013399015.1 Galbula dea
TCCGCTGGCAACTCCCAAACAGACCTAAGAAACCTGTTGCTGCGACACTTGGTTTGCTCCGTTGAGCACTCACGTCAACTTGCTGCGTTTGGTCCCCGGAGAACACTGTCTCCAGAAAGGCAAATGTCCTGCTCCTGCTCCTAGAGGGAAGCTGGCATCTCTGATTCTTGGGACTAGTTTTGTCCTTCCCCTGGCAAGTCCCAAACTGGACAAGTAAATCTGGGGCTGCCACACTTGGTTTGCTCCCTAGAGCACCTCACGTCAACTTGCTGCGTTAGGTCCCCGGAGAGCACTGTCTGTTTGTACAGTTGTTGGACATTGTTGCGAAACATTGTTTACGACATCATTGCTCCCAGAAAGCTCTGCACCCTTTCAGGGATGAGTAGATAAACACTTGCACAGACTGAACAGAGTGCAGCAGCGGTATCTCTAACTAGGTCTTTAAACTGAGAATGCAGCAGAGGCTTCAGAGATATAGATCCTAAGTAAGGATGTAAAAAGGAGAGTGTCTTTATTTACTCAGTTGTTCTATCATCATGGTCTGGTCACAAGCTGCACACTTGCAGCAGTGCATGCTGGATGTCAAACACTGTGAGCACCACAATGCTCATTTGCCAAAAATGCAACACTTTAAAGAAACAGAAGAGTAGGCCTCAGAAGCAGAACGGTAAGCAAGGCCGTGCAGGGCCATTGAGAAAAGGCCATCTCTAGTAAACTTTGTAATTTATATTGAGCATGGTGTTTATGGCATGGAGTACTTTTGCTGTCCAGTTTGGGTCAGCTGCTGTGGCTTTTAGTTTGAGCCATCATACGGAGCTTGGGAAAGAACTTGCCTGTCTTTTCTGTATGTCTACAAGCCTCATTGCCAAATCTTGAGAAAACTGTATATGGTATCAACTAAGCTTAGACACCCACCATTTTACTGAGAAACAAAATGCTTTTGTGTAAAATAGTAAGCTATTAAGAACAAGTAGTGCTTACGTAAGGTGCATGTAATAGATATAGCATAGTTAAAGTACCTCAGATGAACAGAGGTTATTAAAACAAAAGTAAATTCAGCCAAGAAATTAAACAAAACTCAATACTGATCAAGTCACAGTTCTACAAAAGACTAAATTTAAACTTCTGGTTTGACAGGGCATCTCATCATCACTGTGTTACACCTTTAACTCGTCTAGAGACGTAGTGAACTTTTCTAAAGTCTCTTTGAAGGACTTAATCAAATAAGCTCCCAGTTCATTGTTTGTCTCCTGAACAGCTGCATCATAACTGCCGAAGAGTGGAGTTGAAACCTTCATATCCTCCCTATTTGCTTGGAGTAAAATCCGGTTAAGCTCTTCTGTTACACTTTCATACTTTCGGTGATCAAATCTGCAGAGATTGGCATCATCAATTGGGTAGGTGATGTCAATAGGGTAGCAGTCCCTTGGAACGGGGAACTCCACAGTTTTCAGCATTGGTAATTCACAGAGAAATGTGAAAAGGTGTTTAAGTGCTTGGGATGACAGCGGGTTTCCAAGAAACTTAAATTCCTGTAATTTCTGACAAGGGCTTAAACCTAAAATCAACATATTGACATGAGTGTCTTGGATGTTACAGTCCTCCAAAGTAAGACTTCTGAGCACTGAAGAAGAATGTCCGAGAAGTTTAAAGAATTTTGATGGGTAAAGGTCAGTTATATTGTGACCACTCAGGTCCAGGGCTTCTAAGTGATTAGCATGGAAGCTATTGGCTAAATAGGCCATATCAGCATGGTTCAATGAGCAGTTAGAAACATCCAGCATCTTCAGTGGAGATTTTAGAGGGCTGTAGAATTAAACAGAAAATAAGTTTTAGGGCATTTACTATTGAAAAGCTACATTTACAAAATTTCATACAACCATCCACATTATTAGAATCATAGAATCATTGTAAGGTTAGAAGTGGAAGGGACATTAAGAACCCAAGTAGTCCAACCTTCCTGCTGTAAGCAGGGACACCTATAACTAGTTCTGGTTGCTCAGAGCCCTGCCCAACCTGACCTCGAATGTTTCTAGGCATGGAAAATCGATCACGGCTCTGGGAAATCTGTTCCAGTGCCTCAACACCCTCATTGCAAATATTAATGCAGCCATCTGCCACTTTCATTATTTTTTTCTTTTTTTTTTTTAGAAACAGAAGCCTGTGCCAACAATTACAATTATATTTTCTTTCTGAAGTTGGTTCCATTAATTAGCTCATATTCTGCTTTACTCCAATTGTGCTATTTCAATGGGGATTAATTTAGTAACATTCTGTGTCTATTTTGTAATATGTTGCCAGGTGCCTATTACTTGCTGAGTTCATAGCAGTTCATTACTACTATAAAAACATAAATGGCTGCTTCTTGTAGAAAGCTGTTACCATTCCTAAGATTTAGATAATTTCCATTAAGGAAGGATTCATTCCAAGGTGAAAGCCGATCAGTATTCTAATTAGACTTCTTGTTTCTAGTTTTGTTTCTACTGTGTTTTCAAATGCTGAAAAAGTTTACATGATGTATTTTTCCGGAGCTGCAAAGAGATCCTCCAATAAAGAAGAAGGATGGAAGAAATGGACCTGAGATAATATGCAAATATTCTAGTTGAATACAAAATAGTTCTGACAGATAAAAATAAAAAGACATCTTTCATACGTACTAAACCTTAGTAAGACTTCTGCCACAGACTTCAGCTGGATCAGGTTGTAAAATTGTAATTTATTTTTTGTCAATATAAAGAGTGTGCCATTCACAACTTTTAAATGATATTACTTCTTTGTACAGTAGGAATTTTAGACCTAGGTGATGTTGCCTCAATGAAAATGTTTTTCCTTCTTTTCTTTTAGAAGTTCTGAAAAGCATATAGTTAACATTTTCTGTTCAAAGGCAAACACTATTCACTGGCAGTTTGTTATCTTTTTGAGACTTGCCAATTTTTCCCAGGAATTCATTACGAGTATTCATATATTATCTTAAATTTTAATATGGAAAACCATCAACTCCTTCTTGCCTTGAGATTGACAGACAAAACAAATAACTGAAATCGATGTCTCAAATCAAAGTCCACTATCCTCTTCCCACCTAAAAGTAGAACCTTAGTATATTTACTGACTGTTTTTTTAGAAGTCAAAAATTCACTAGAGACCCTGAATAATACTTGCTATATGACTCAGGTCTTGCACCAAAGGCCAGCACAAGCTGACTGAGATAAAGCTCAAGAATGTGGCAAATTATTAATATCTAGAGGTACCTTTGTCTTATCTAGTAGGCAATCAGATGGGCTTTGGAAGGATTACAAGAACAGTCTGTTCTAAGTGTATTAAATATATGTTGGCTTCCAATTCTCACTGATAAGTACTCTTTTGTAGCTTTCTGCTACCCATACTAACACATATCCTGAGATACATTTTCTTCCCTTATTCTCATCTTTCCGATGGTACAAAGGTTTTTATAGCTTGACTGAAAGACACATGGTTTTTACAGTTTGATTGAAAGACAGATGATCAAATTACCTGAGCAGTTTCTGTAGTCTTCCTGTGAGTATAGAAAATGACATACTCAGCTCAGTCAGCTGCATCATTTCACCCATCTTTTTTCCAATATTAGTAAGCATCCTTTCATCTGCAGCAGTGAACCTCTGCACATTAAATGTTCGTGCTGGCAAGGTCAAGGACACCAATAGAGGGAAGTGGATAGTGTTGAAGAGTATTTCCAAGTGTTCCATTTCCAAGCGAACATTGTGAACTATCTCCAGTTTGCGCAACAAAGAGGGATCAGTGAGTTTTATGATATGGAAGAATTTCTGCAAAGCCAGGTTGTCAGATCTGAATGCCACACAGCAGATCTTCAGTGGACAGTACCATTTCTTTGACAAGGCTTGCACTACCAGCTCATAGTTCCACTCTGTAACAAACAAGTCAATTAGCACATCAATACTGATTTTGAGGGCACCTGGATTGCACTGTGTTTGTTGCATGTAAACCAGCAGTTCTAAAGAAAGCTTAGCGAGCAGCTGTGTCCTGGCCCACCTGCCCATTGTCTTCTTACACTCACAAAACTGTACTTCAACATCTTTTATACCTGTCAGGTCGACCACTTTCAACCTTTTCTCATAGGGAGAAGGATGATTCAGCACATAGTCTCTCAGTCCTGTTAGACAGCTTTCCAAGCACACTGCACATGTTCTATTACTCAGGTCTTCTTGGTAGTCCACGGTAGCTCCCAAAAGTTTTCCCATGTTAAAGTCAACAAGTGGCCAGTTCTCCACCAAGTCGTGAATCACTTCTCCTTGCTCCAGTAAATAGCTGGCTTTAAAAAGAAGAGGAAAAAGATTATGGGGAACACCACCAAAACTCTTCCTGGCAAACTCTGCATTTGACACAAATGCTTCAGCACTAATGAATCGGAGAGACTTCATTGTTGCACTGGGCTCCTTACTGTCATGGAGAGAGACTTCTACATTTAGCTAAAGATCTTAGTTGCTTATCACCTTCTATTTTTGTCTGCAGCTGCTGTTTGCTGTTAGTGGAAACCTTGCTGGGAAAGCAGAATGACAAAGTCACATGCTGATCCTCTGCTTTCTATTTTGGTGCTGTGGTGTGATTCTGCAGTAATTAACTGTGAGATCTTCAGTGAGACCATTTATTTACTTAAACCCTCATATTTATAACAAAGCCAACTCAGCTAAGTACTAATCACTGCCTAGCAGGAACACTAAAATGAGGGTAACTCACATACATGAGAATATTTCTGTATCTTATGTCATACAGTGGCTCCAGTGGAAAAGCCAAAGACTCTATATGAGCTCAGAGTGGTGGTGATCAGGCCGCTTGCCCATTATAGAAGGCTGAGGATTAAGTACAAGACAAGCTGAATAAGACAGAGCACAGATTTAAAACTTTCTCAAAATTTCCCAGGCAAGCATCCTGTTGCTGTTGTTTTGAGCAACAGATGGTCTATTCTTTCCTGTTATTTGAGAAATGTTTTTAAAGTGGTACAAAAAAGGGAAAATATTCAAAAATCTGTTCTCTTTTGAGGCCAGCAGAAAACTCTTTCTCAAGTAGCTGTCACAAAAGCAGAGATGATGATGTTTTCTCTTTCAACCTGGTATTTGCCTGCCAGTGGAAGCAACATTGGACACCTTTCTTTATGGTGTCTTCTCATGTCCTTTGCTGGGCAACCAGTAGGGCAGAGAATGAGCACAGCTTGAAGTTACCAAGTTATTTTGAGCTTTGGTATTTGTTGGGATGTTTGGGTTTTGGTTGGTGATTTGTTATTCTTGGTTGGTGGTTCGTTTATTGTGGGTTTGGGGTGTTTTGGTTTGTGTGGATTTTTTTGTCTGTTTTTATTTTGTTTGTTTGTGAGTTTTGTGGCAAAAAGGCCACTGTTGACTGAGGTTCACTTTAAGTCTTGGTTTGAACAAGAAACCAAATTTGTAAAATCTCTGAAACAAAAATTTCTCCATCGTCCTGTAAACCACAATGTCTGAGATAAAAGTAGGGTTTCCGCTCTTAACTGCTAAAACCACGAAACACACAAATAGTGGTAGAAGACTATCATCTGACAGTAGCTATGATAGGTATGGCGTATGATAAATGCAACAGCCATTACTTTGTATCATAGCAGAAACTGATATGAACTGATACCAATAGATAATGGCACATTTCTAAATGTAAAGCTCCAATGATCAGAAAAATATAACCCAAACCAAATGTAATTACCATACACTATAAATTAAACAAATAAAAAATATAAAATATATCTAAAAAATAAAAATTATAACAAAAATAAATAATAAAAAAATTATATAAATTAAACAAAATGGAAAACAAGTCAAAATGACAAAATGATGCAAAGTAGAAACTTTGCAATAGATATGTGTCCCAACACCAAGTTTCTTTGACTTCATCATAAAGTGGATATTGTAGCTTTCAAAAACCACTGTTTGGGTTGAGGACTGAGTCATCCAATGCCAAAATTCAGTGTTTATATGCCATTACATATTTCTGCTTGCTTTTGCTGAAATTGTTAATAGCTAGTATTGAGCCTTTCTGTGCCTCCAGATCCATGAGGTACAAAGCTCAAAGGTACATACTGCTGGGATGCCCCTCAGAATGTGAGGAGAGCCTGAATCAGGTGTGAAGAGGGAAGAATATAAAAGCTGCAACAAAAGCCAACACCGTTTTTAAAAATTAAAACCACAGCTTGGAATTGAAACTTAGTTATAATATCACTGGTTTTTATCAGGGATTAAAGCTCATGTGCAGTACTACCTAAAACCTTTTGGACTTCAGTCTTTATCTTGATTGGGTCTACTGTGCTGTCCATAACTTAGTATTTTTTTGTGTTTCTAAGCAATGGACAGCAGTAAATTCTCTCATCTTCTGTGTGCCATTTGTATTGTACACATTATTTTTCAAAAGCCAATGATCTGTTTCAGTGTGATGTACCTCTTGGCTCATGAAACTAAGAAACCATTAAATCTGATCTATCAGAATCCTTACCAATAGCTTTCAATGCTGAGTTAAGAGTATAATTTTTCCAGCAGCAGTGGCTGTTCATGGCTTCTGTATGCTTTGTGAATCAACAAAAATTACAAGGAATGACGCTTTCCCCCACCACTGATTTAAAGACCTAATAAGCTATTGCATGGTCATACCACAGAAAAAAATGACCTGATTGTGCAATTACAGCACCTTATTTGCTAGTATATGGTTCAGCCACCTGTGCTATCTTTTAAAATATCTTCAAATTCATATTTATAAAATAATGCTTATTTAACTTTATTGACTATTTAATTCCATTACATTGTAAATAAATTCAGAAGAACTTATTTTTTACCCCATGCCTCCTATTTATTCGAAAAAGCAATGTCAGTTTTGGAAGCATCCTAAGAACAGGTTGATGATGCAAAAGGTAATTTTCACTGGGATAACAGAACTTTCAAGGAAAATGTATTAATCCAATACAAAAGAACTTCGATTAAATTTCCTTGGTTTCTGAGCAGGAAATCAAGACCTTCGGGGGAGTTTTTACCTCCCGTTTGCGTGACCGTGTGCTAGATCACTTGTAAGACCAGGCTGGCCTGCTTCCCTGTGGGACAGGCAGGGGCATCTGGGAGAGGAGCTCAGTCCATCCGGGCTATTTAACCAGCCCAGGAGACACTGGAAAAGGTCGATCAAGGAGTGTGGTGAGTCATCTGGGCATGTCTTCCACTGTCTGGAGGTCAGTCTTCTGTAAACCTCTGGCAATGGTTGTAACTCAGCTGAGGGCTGCTGTTAGAAAAACTGTGGGCACCCAGGATGAGGCCCCACACAGACATGCTGGTTTCCAGGCCTCTGGCTGTGGAGAGTGCCAGACCCTGGCATTTGCAGTGGAAGATAGCGGAGATAATACCTGTGTCAGATGTGAACAGGTGAATGATCTGCTCTGTATGGTGGCTGAGCTGAAGGAAGAAGTCATGAGGTTAGAGACTATAAGGGAATGTGAAAAGGAGATAGAGTGGTGGAGCCAGGCTCTGCCATCCCTGAGAGAGGGGCAGCAGGTGAGGGGTGCATGAGAAGCAGGGGAATCCCATGCCCTCTTGCCACCTGCAAAAGGATGACCCAAGTGAGGGGGGGCGATGGAGGCAGGTCCCTCCCCAGAGAGGTGGGATAGGAAAGAGAGGCTCCTCCCTGTCTTCTCAGTCCCCCATACACCATAGGAATGGGGCCCTTGTGACAGAAGGCTGGGCAAAGCTGGAAGGCAGAGACTTAAATGAAACAGGTGGCTGGAGGAAAGTTGATGGCTGCAACAGAAGGTGAGTGCCTTCCTTGCCTGCCTTATTTCCCCCGATGCCTCTGAGAAATAGATATGAGGCCCTGCTGGAAGACAGCTGGTCTGATGGGGATGTGGATGAGAGGCAGTCTGTTTCAGAGGTATTGCCGCAGTCAGCTAGCCTTTCTGAACGTATCACAACCTCTTCCACAAAGGAGAAGAGTTGTGGTTGTTGGATACTCGCTCCTAAAGGGAACAGAGGGTCCAATATGCAGAGTAGACCCTCATTGCAGGGAGGTCTGCAGCCTTCCCGGAGCCCGAATTAGGGATATAACTGGGGAACTTTCCAACATGGTGCGGTCATCAGAGTTTTATCCACTACTGATCTTTAAGGCAGGTGGAGAGGAAGCTGCATCCTGTAATCTGAGGGAAATTAAGAGAGATCTCAAGGCCTTTGGACGGTTGACAAAAGGGTCTGGGGTGCAAGGTATTTTCTTTTCCCTACTTCCAGTACCTGATCATGATGTGGGATGGAATAGAAGAGTTCGGTCCATCAATACCTGGCTCTGAGACTGGTGTTACAGGCAGGGCTTTGGGTTCTTTGCTTATGCCTGATATTACTAGATAACAGGCCAGATGGTAGAAGGTGGGAAAGGCTTATCTTCCAGGGGAAAAAGGATACTATGACAAGAACTAGCTGAGCTCATCCATAGGGCTTTAAACTTTTAGGTTTTTTTTAGTTTTTTAGCTTTTAGTGCAAGCAGCATGGGAAATAAAAAGGAGGAATTAGAAATCCATGTGTGGTCAAGGGGTTATGATCTGATGACAATTACAGAGACATGGTGGGACAGCTCACATGACTGGAATGTGGTCATGGATGGGTATGTCCTTTTTAGGAAAGACAGGCCTACAAGGCGTGGTGGGGGAGTTGCTCCTTAATTGAGCAGTTCTGTCTGGAGGTCGATGAGAGGTGAGTTGAGAGTTTATGGGTGCAAATTAAGGGGCAGGCTAGCATGCGTGATACTGTTGTGTGTGTCTATTGCAAGCCACCTGATCAGGATGAGGAAGCTGATGAGGCTTTCACTGTATCACAGTATGTTAGGAATTGGAAGGGACCTCGAAAGATCATCTAGTCCAACCCCCCTGCCAGAGCAGCATTCTCTAAGACTAGGTCACAACGAAGCTTACCTGACCGGGAATTGAAGCCAGGTCACAGTGGTGACAGCGCCAAATCCTAACCACTAGACCACCCCCTCTCCAGGCAGCTGACAGTGGCCTTGCAATCACAGGCCCTAGCTCTTATGTGGGATGTTAACTACCCTGATATATGCTGGAAGGCCTACTCAGCCAGCCATTCACAGTCCAGGAGGTTCCTCCAATGCACTGAGGATAACTTCTTAATGCAAATGTGGATGAGCCCACTAGGAGAGGAGCGCTGCTGGACCTGATACTCACTAACAAGGAGGGTCTGGTTGAAAAGGGAGAGGTTGAGGGCAACCTTGTCTGCAGTGATCATGAGATGATAGGGTTCAGGATCTTGTGTGGTAGGAACAGAATACCTAGCTGGATCACAATTCTAGACTTCAGCAGGGCCAACTTTGATCTTTTCACAAAATTGCTGGAGGAAATCTCTTGGGACAGGGTACTAGAAGATAAAGGGGCCCAAGAGAGTTGGTTAACATTCAAGGAGCACTTCTTCCAAGCTCCAGGTCAGAGCATCCCAATAGGTAGACGGTCCAGGAGGGGAGTCAGGAGACCAGCATGGTTAAGTAGGGAACTGCTGGGCAAACTCAAGTGGAAGAAAAGAGTCTATAAGTCATGGAAGGAGGGGTTGGCCACATGGGAAGAGTACAAGACTGTTGTCAGAGGTTGTAGGGAGGCAACTAGGAAAGCTAAGGCCTCTCTGGAATTAAACCTTGCAAGGAAGGTCAAGGACAATAGGAAGGGCTTCTTCAAATACATTGCCCAAAAAAGGAATTCCAGAGGCAATGTAGGCCCCCTGCTGAATGAGGACGGAGCCTTGGTGAAAAATGTTAGAAAGAAGGTGGAGTTACTGAATGCCTTCTTTGTCTCTGTCTATACTTTTAGACACTGTCTTCAGGAGTCTCAGACCCCTGGGTCCCCACATGAGGCTAGGACACTGGAGGAGTTTTCCTTAGTTGAGGAGGACTGGGTAAGGGAACAGCTAAGCCATCTGGACATCCATAAATCCAACGGACCTGATGGGATGCACCCACAGGTGTTGAGGGAGCTGGCAGAAGTCATTGCCAGGCCACTCTCCAGCTTCTTTGGTAAGTCCTGGGGAGCAGGAGAAGTGCCTGGCAACTGGAGGAAGGCAAATGTCACTCCAGTCTTTAAAAAGGGCAACAAAGAGGAGCCAGATAACTATAGACCAGTCAGGATCACCTCCATCCCTGGAAAGGTGATGGAACAGTTTATTCTCGACTCTGTCTCTAGGCATTTCAAGGATAAGGGGGTCATTGGGAGCAGTCAGCATGGGTTTACCAAGGGGAAGTCATGTTTGACCAACCTNTGGGTAAGGGAACAGCTAAGCCATCTGGACATCCATAAATCCAACGGACCTGATGGGATGCACCCACAGGTGTTGAGGGAGCTGGCAGAAGTCATTGCCAGGCCACTCTCCAGCTTCTTTGGTAAGTCCTGGGGAGCAGGAGAAGTGCCTGGCAACTGGAGGAAGGCAAATGTCACTCCAGTCTTTAAAAAGGGCAACAAAGAGGAGCCAGATAACTATAGACCAGTCAGGATCACCTCCATCCCTGGAAAGGTGATGGAACAGTTTATTCTCGACTCTGTCTCTAGGCATTTCAAGGATAAGGGGGTCATTGGGAGCAGTCAGCATGGGTTTACCAAGGGGAAGTCATGTTTGACCAACCTGATAGCCTTTTAAGAGGACATTATCAGGTTAGTAGAGGATTGTAGAGCAGTGGATGTGGTTTATCTTGATTTCAGTAAAGCATTGACACCGTCTCCCACAGCATCCTTGCAACTAAACTGAGGAAGTGTGGTCTGGATGATTGGGTAGTGATATGGATTGTGAACTGGTTGAAGGACAGAAGTCAGGGAGTCGTGCTCAATGTCATGGAGTCTAATTGGAGGCCTGTGTCTAGTGGAGTCCCTCAGGGGTCAGTACTGGGACCAGTACTTTTCCATCTATTCATTAATGACCTGGATGAGGGAATAGAGTGCGCTGTCAGCAAGTTTGTTGATGACCCTAAACTGGGTGAAGTGGCTGACACATTGGACGGTTGTGCTGCCATTCAGAGTGATTTAGGCTGGAGAGTTGAGCAGGGAGAAACTTACTGAAATTCAACAAGGCCAAGTGTTGAGTCTTGCACCTGGGAAAGACCAACCCCATGTATGTGTCTAGGTTGGGGACTGAACTATTGGAGAGCAGTGAAGGGGAAGAGGTCCTGGTGGATAGAAGGATAACCATGAGCCAGCAGTGTGCTCTTCTGGCCAGGAGACCAATGGGATTCTGGGNCTAGTGGAGTCCCTCAGGGGTCAGTACTGGGACCAGTACTTTTCCATCTATTCATTAATGACCTGGATGAGGGAATAGAGTGCGCTGTCAGCAAGTTTGTTGATGACCCTAAACTGGGTGAAGTGGCTGACACATTGGACGGTTGTGCTGCCATTCAGAGTGATTTAGGCTGGAGAGTTGAGCAGGGAGAAACTTACTGAAATTCAACAAGGCCAAGTGTTGAGTCTTGCACCTGGGAAAGACCAACCCCATGTATGTGTCTAGGTTGGGGACTGAACTATTGGAGAGCAGTGAAGGGGAAGAGGTCCTGGTGGATAGAAGGATAACCATGAGCCAGCAGTGTGCTCTTCTGGCCAGGAGACCAATGGGATTCTGGGGTGTATTAAAAGGGATGTGGCTAGTAGGTCAAGAGGGGTTGTTCTCTCCCTTTACTATACCCTGGAGAGGCCACATCTGGAATATTGTGTCCAGTTCTGGACCCCTCATTTGAAGAGGGATAGGGAACTGCTGGAAAGAGTCCAGCGCAAAGCCACCAAGATGATGAAGGGGCTGGAACATCTTCTTTATGAGGAAATGTGGCATGCTATTGTGGGCTGCAGGGTCTAGGGCCTAGCAGAGGGAAAGCTGGACAAGGTTGAGGGTGTTGGGTCTCTTTAGCTTGGAGAAGAGGAGACTAAGGGGTAACCTCATCTATGCTTTTAAGTACATGAAGGATGGGTGNGGGTTGTTCTCTCCCTTTACTATACCCTGGAGAGGCCACATCTGGAATATTGTGTCCAGTTCTGGACCCCTCATTTGAAGAGGGATAGGGAACTGCTGGAAAGAGTCCAGCGCAAAGCCACCAAGATGATGAAGGGGCTGGAACATCTTCTTTATGAGGAAATGTGGCATGCTATTGTGGGCTGCAGGGTCTAGGGCCTAGCAGAGGGAAAGCTGGACAAGGTTGAGGGTGTTGGGTCTCTTTAGCTTGGAGAAGAGGAGACTAAGGGGTAACCTCATCTATGCTTTTAAGTACATGAAGGATGGGTGTCAGGAGGATGGGGTCAGTCTCTTCTCAGTGAGGCCCAGTGGCAAGACAAGGGGCAATAGTTGTGAGCTGCAGCATAGGGGGTCCGTGTGAATACACGTAGAAATTTTTTCCCAGGGAGGGTGTTGGATCACTGGAACAGACTGCCCAGAGACGTTGCAGAGTCTCCTTCTCTGTAAGTGTTCTAAACCCTTCTGGAGGCACTTCTGTGTGACCTAGTCTACTGAATCCTGCTGTGGAGGGGGGTTGGACAAGATGGTCTTTTGAGGTCCCTTCCAACTCCTGACATTCTGTGATTTTGTTACACTAAGTGACTAACAAAACTTCAAAAAGCATTGCATATTAAAACAAAACCCCAAAACACCTCTTGAATCTTTGTATCAAAAAAAATACATTGTAATGAGATACTATATATATTTATATATGTAAAGTTTAAATTATACTGTTTTTATGATGACGTCTATATATCACGACAAAATATGGACCGTTCTATTCTAAGGATGGAAATATTTTTTAATAAAATCATTAGGAATTTTGTCATTGGCTGCAGTGGGACTAGAACTATAGAAGTGTCATGCTTGTCAGAGACTCAGGAGATCTACAACTTTTGTTACTGCTTTCAACGATTTGTGTTTTATAGATGACAAGAATTATCAGCAGCCCACTGCTGTCTTTTTTGATTATTTTTTGATTTAGGACCAGAAATGTAAACTTTTCAGAAGTCCTGTTTGGATAGTTTTCTCTAAATGTAGTAAATAAATTAAATCAATTGCCAAAGCAGTGTGATTCCACCAATGTGATACAATTTATTACCAAATTTCTCGCGATGATTCACTATTAAAATATTTCTAGAAAGACATTAACAGAACATCTTGACTTGTTTAAAAATACATGCAGTAAAGTGACACCTTTTGGAAAGTATACACAAAAATCTTCAAAAAGAGCACTCCAACGAGTGATAATTTAAGGCACGTGATTAACTTGCAACAGTTGTTACATAAAACTCTGGCTAGACCACATATTTGTAAAATATAATCTCATATATTTCAATAACTATCTTCACAGCTCAGAGACAGAATTCCTCTGAATGCAGCTAACACTTTTTAACATTGCTAGGTCATAGTGCAGCAAACATTGTTAAAAAGAACCTTATCCATGGAGAAAATTATAGGGAAGGGATATAAAATATTTCTGCATTTCATCTTTTTACAGCAATGAAGGCCATAGTTACTTTCTCTATAAATAGCAGCTGTGGAATTCCCAACTTGCCTATCTTTGACAGAGCACATCACAAAATCTGAGACAGTTTCCAGCCAGGGAAGCAAGAACTGAACTGGCTTCACCAGAGGTTAACTAATTTGTCAACTGGTCATTCCAATTTAATTCAAAAGTGAAGAAGCTAATACATACAGCCGGATGCTCAGCAGCTCTCTAATCTATATTGCTGTGATGGACATCAGTGGTGCTTGTCTGATTAAAGTGTGGTGAAGAAGCAAGCAAACACTTACACCTACAGGACATGAAGTGAAATGTACATAGAAAGAGAAGAGGAAAAAAAATGTGAGACAGATGATGAACCCTTCTAGCCTTCTTTTTGTGTACATCATATATAATCCATTCTATTCTACCTAAGATTATATTCTCAATATAGAAACTGGGCATATGAAACTTTTTTCCACTACTTTTTGAATTGAGAAACTATGCTAAACAAAACCTTATTACAGAGGCAATTGGAAATTTTCCAGAGGTGTAAGAGCTTCAGAAGTTATGCAAACTGTTCCTGCAAAAGGTGTCTTTGCTGTCAGAATTGTCCTCCATCTGTTCAGCTATGGTGACACAACATACAGACAATGCCTAAGGCCTTTGAAAGTAAATGGAGAGTTAATCTACTTGTATTTAGAGTCTTTCCATTTCTTCTGTTAAAAATGGCATAGTATTCCTCCTTGTTTAACAAAAATTCCTCCAGCCTATGGCCCGCTCAAAAGCATATAGGATCATGCTGATTTTTCACAGACACTGCTGTATTTGTAAACACTGTGGTGTCTGTTAATTCTCCCATTTACATACAAGCATAAAAACATCAAAATCTTATATCCGGTGATTTAAAGAACTGCATACACTTATGTATGCGATGCTTATCTCTGACGACAATTTACAGGTGTTTTCTTGAAGTAGCCTGTACACAGATTAAGAATGCTCTAACAAGCATGCAAAAGCCACAGTTCACAGTGTGTTTTTTCTTCCAGTTGCTACACAGCAATGACTTCTGTACAACAGCAATAAGAAATTAAATTTTTAATTCAAAACCAACACCTGATGAACCTCTTGCCAACACACGTATTGGGTCTTCATCATTGTGTTGTCAGACTGAAGGTTAGATTTTTGGCATGTTTTGGTTTATGTACGCTAGTATTTGGAATCAGTCATGATCCTGTTATATATCTATGCCAACAACTAAGTACTTCTCCTAGTTATAATATCTGGAATACCATTAATATGTTCTACTTCACCAAAATAGTACCTTCATATGTACTTATTTGAAAAAAAAATAAAATCGTATTTACATTATTGAATTATAAAATTAGGATCCCTACTTGTGACAGCTTTATGTCTCATGACCCTCAGTAACAAGACTGCCTCTGGACGTTGAAGCTTTCCAATTAGGGACATTGATTTAAACCAGTGACCAAGATTTCTGAAAACAGGTACTCAGAGGTCAATATCGAAAAAACCAGTACTCTAGTCTCTAAAGGCATATGTTATGTATCTATCTAGGTACATGTCATTTGCCACACATCTCTGCAGTTTGCACTTGCCTAATAGGCAGTTTTAGCAAAGAGGACAAAGACAGGTAAAAGAAGTGGGCAATAATTTTCACACATTGCTCCAATCATTTTATGTGTCTGAGTAAATCTCAAATTTGACATCTGATATAAAATCACTTAAAATCTATTCAAAATCTGGGCATAAATAAAATTGTCCAAATAAGGTAGCTTTTGAATCTGCCCTTAAGCAATTTGGATACCTCTTTACTGGTGACCTGGCTCATTTACAAAAGGTGTACACCATATCATATCAAATGGAAATAAAGTACACATTAGGATCACATAGAAGCAGCTATGCTGTCATCTTCTATTGATGTCACAGACCCTCTGCTATTTGCACCTCTGAAGATTTCAAGCAAAAATTTCAAGGCTGGAATCATCCAAGGCAAAATACAGATAGAACAGAGGACTACACACCAGCATGTAACATTATAGTTGAGAAGCCTCAGAGTTTTCACTTTTATTTAGTAAATAGTCGGCTTTCAGTGACGTCTCCAGCTGTTTTCAAGGTGATGTAGATCAGATTCATGCATAACAGGAGACTAGTGCAATCTTAACTACTATCATTTAACTGAACACTGGCAACAAAAAAAATAAAGGAAGTTCTTAAAACAAACAGGTATATATATATATATATACAGTAAAACTACCTCTATGCAATGCAGTGAATCATCAGTATCCTGAGTACTTGAACCATATGGTAAAACACAGATTGGCATCTGAGAGACCATTATCCTGATCAGCTATTAAAAGTGATACACAAATTAACAAGATAATCTAATAGAGTGTTTGGAAGGTGTCTTCCAAAACAGCAGTAACAGTGACAAATATTTATACTTCTGAGCAAGGTTATGTTTAAAGTAGAGCAGCTTAATTAAGAATATGGAATAGGTTGCTTGGGACCACAGAAACTAAAATTCTGAGCTAATTCTGGATTTTCTTTCATTCCAGTGTTACTGAGTAGACGTAAAGAAGACGAAGGAAGGAAATGGCCATCCTGGAGCCCTTGATCAAATTTGAGATGCTAGGACTTTCCTCTCTCTGAAAAGTTTTCTACGAGAGTTAATAGACACAAATATTCAAGTGCAGGAAAATATTTTTCTTTAGCTTGCATTTATAAAAGGCACTGATCCATTTCAATCAGAGTAGATTTATCAGGCAAAATGCTAGATGTTGGCTTCAACATTAATTTCATACATCATAAATATTGAATTCGATTGCTGAAGCAGCAAATAGAGCTTATTTCTTTAAATTTATTTATGGCATAATGGCATAATAAAAAAAAAAACAACAAGGCCTTACTATCTGAAAAGATTCTTGTTTAGCCATCCAAAAACAATATTGTTTTTCTGTAACAGTCTACATGAAAATATAAGGGTGCACATTTTCCCTTCATTATGCACCCTTTCATTATGGATGAGAAAATCTCCAGTGTTTCTAACTTCATAGGACCCCACTCTCTTTCTATTTGAAACCATTCTAGAGCAGACCCCAGTAGATAGCTCTCTATTTTTAAGGACACCCTTTGCTCAAGGCATTCTCTCTCATTTTCTTCTTTCAAGTAGTCTGGGCTTAAAATTGTGTTTCCTCTTGTTCCAAAGAATGTGGAGGGACATGGCAAGATGCTGGAAGAGATGCTAGCTTCTGAAGCTTAGGGTGTTGCAGAGGTTTTGGCCTGTGAAAAGAACGTTGACTTTGTACACGCCTGGCTGCAGCAGATTGGTAATTTTCTTTTACATCAACCAGCATTTTCTTCTCTTGAGGCTCCTTCATATAAGAGTCTTCCAGCTCTTCAAACATAAGTAGAGAATTCTCTTCTTGTGAATTCTCTGACTTGTAGCTAACTTCAGAACAATAACCTGAGTTTACTGTCCATTTGTTACTGTTCTCTGTACCTGCTTCCCAGAAGAGACTAGGCATATTTGGGTCACAGGAAGCTATATAGTCAGAGGCAGCAGAAAGAGAAATGTTCCCTCTGTTTTCCAGTGAAGAATAGTTTTGTGTCCAAGGCATTTGAAGGCAAGATGGCAAGAAGTGGAAGGGAGTCACTGAAACACTTGGGTTTTGTTTTAGTTGGTCATCTGAAGAGGAGTATTCTGTCATTTCAAGATCATGGTCCACATCACCTATAGAGCACAGTTAAATAGAAACATTTGTAATACACACTTTCTATATTAGTATGCTGACTCTATTGCTTTGCTTTTGGCTATTTTTAATTAAAGTCTTATGAAAGTGGGTAGTGTAAGATGGCGTTTTTGCTGGGGAACTGTACCTTGTCCCAGTTTCTATCTTGAGTAACCTAAAGGGAGTTTATTAAACTTTTTATTCTTGCTAAGTATCAGGCAAAACTTTGTTAAGTGTTTGTGAACTGCCTGTTCCAGATATTTAGCATATGGAGCCATCATCTGGCCATTAAACTGCATCTTTATCTTGAAACATTTGAAACTTTTAGAAGAAATTATGTTCTTTCAAACAAGTAGCAGAAGGTATCACCAGGGACTCGATTTCTTACTGACTGAAGCCTATGATCAGTTTTCTACATACTTTAGACTGCATAGAGAAACTTCACATTTCCACTCTCGGATTCTAATTTATATTGTTTTAAAAACCTTTGAATTGTATTTTCGGTATCTTTCTCCTATTAGGAGAATTTTATTAGGAGATAATTCAGATGACTATTTCAGTCAGTAATCAAACCTAAGCTTATTGGCTTGGGAAATCTAACTTCCCAAAACACTTCTTAAGAGACGTAGCAGTCAAAATCCAGCACCACCAATTTTGAAATAGATACCTGCAAAAGAACTTTTACATACCAGTTCTTAATAATAAAGTGAATTACAAATATGCTAATAGAATGGAAGAAAAGAAGAAAGGTTCACAGGTATGTTCAGCAAATCGTATATCTACATTTTATGACAATGTTCTCAGAAAAAAAGTGAAGTTCAATGTGGTTAAGTTTCAAGGAGAAATTCCTTTTGGAATGCTGCTCATTGTTCAACAGATAATGAACAGATAATTGTTCAAACAGGATAATGAAATTTAATTCACAGTTCTTTAGTTATCCCAGTGTTCACTTTATAATTTAAAAATAATCTAAGATGCATTCATAAGGAATTGAATACCAGCCCCCGGCCTGCAGGCCACTCCAGTAAAGAAAGTGGTGTGCTTCCTATATTTACACTTGAACTAGCACAGCTTCTGCAGGGACATAGAATTAAAATAGAACTTTCTTTTCTATATATTTTCAATAGGTTATGATGCTCTTCCCAAGTCAAAATTACCAGCATTCGCTCTTATCCTGAGTTTGTGTGAAAAAAGTTTCATTAACTAACTACAGAAGTATGTTCAACTTACCACATTTCTTTATTTGTTGATACACAGAGTGTCCTACACAGAGTGTGTTGATACACAGAGTGTCCTAGGTCATACATTTGTGATCATGGATTCCACAAAAACGAATTCATGATCAAACTGACTATTGCATTTCAGTGCATAATTCCTGCAATGCCCTATGTCCAATTATGATATCTGAACTCTGACCTGACCCACGTCATTTACAGCACTTACTGTGTTGATTACAGAAATGAAGGCTGATTCTTATGGTGTGGAAAAATTCCACAAATCAAGAATTAGAGGGCAACTATGATATTATTCATTTAAACCCAGTGTCAATTTAATTTAAGCCTGTAACACATCAGAAGCAACAAGTTGTTCACTACATCAGAAAGCTAAGCATTTTTCTGGTTTCAAACTAAGGTATGGACTAGGGTAAACTCACAGTTTAAGGACAAAACACTAACCGAAGGTGGAATTTTTCTTCTACACAGTCTAGCTTTTGTGTAATTATTTCTACTTGTGCAAGGAAACTCTGATGCATACTAGTGAATGTTCTTCATTTTTAAACCCTTTAAACCCTTACTTATGTTATTTAATGATATGTGTAAGTAACAGTTCTCAGACGAGTAGTTAGTGAGTCATGGTTCCTGGTTGAGGAGTGCAGAGAAGAGCTCTCCCTACACAAGACACTGGAACAGGTTGCTCAGAGAGGTTGTGGCAGCCTCATCCATATCTGGAAGTTTTTAAGGCCAGTCTGGATGGGGCTCTGGAAACCTAATCTTGCGGAAGGCGTCCCTGCCAGGCAGGGGGGTTGGAACTAGATGATCTTTAAGGTCCCTTCTAACTCTGACATCAGCAGTGTTGTTGATTACCTGTATTGTAGCAGTGGGACCATTTTCCTTTCCTGGGCACTTGAATAAATAACCTGGACAAGTGTTCAGAACTATTTCAGAGCTTCTTAGCAATAAAGTCAAAAAATCATGTTCTAATTACCCTAAGAATGAGACACAGTACAGCTGATTACTCTTCTAGTCCTTCTGCTCCTATTGTAAGGTCCAATGTGTTAAATGACTCTTCTGACCTCTTATGAGCAAATCATATCCTTGGCATCAGTAACTGGGTTGTCCTTCTGGGACTTCAGATGACTTTGTTTACATTTGTAGACTGTATTGACAATGTTACTCAAAAAGACCAATCACTGTTTAAGGGGGTTGAATCAGAATTACCTGTTAGGTAATTCAGGTACAAGCTTTATCATCTAGAACTAACTAAGCAAGAAACCTGAAAATGGATGCATAATATTCTGGTATTGGGAATACTATTTCCTTGTAATTTAAAGTATTCAAACAAAAACAAAGAGCAGGACTCCAAATCGTTGGACCTTTCTTCTGCAGAAGGAAAATAGAAAGAGGTTCTGTTATTCAAGCTGAAGAAAAATAAAAAATACTTAGTTGTGCAAAGAAGTTAAGAAAGAAAGAAAAAACCAGAGAAGTAAATTTGCTTGTCAGTAGTCAGAGTGGATAGGAAGGCTGAATAAAGATAAATGTGACGATATTTTTAAAAATATTACATATGTGTTGATTCTGAGAGAAAAGATCTGGGTCGGTCATCTGGGCCATCTGCTAGCAGGAAGGAATCTATTGATTTATTGCTGAGTCGGAATGGAGTGAGCCTTCTGAAGTTGGTTGGAGAGTATGGGATCTGCACTCGGGCCCTTTGTGATGGTGCCACAGTATCTTCGTTAGATAACCATGGTGAGAACTTCATGTAGATGCTTTGATGATCATCAGCTGAAAATACTGGGTTATCAATTCCTAAAAAAAATTCATGAGTGACAGATACAGTTAATCAAAATAATTTCTTGGTAATAGGCGCTCTGTAAAAGGAGAATGGCTATAATGGGAGTTGGGGAGAAAAGCCAGTTCACACAGGTATCAGTGTGACTAAGCCAATACACAAACCATTATACACACATAGGTTGCTCTTTCTACCTTGATTATTGCTAGCTATTTTGGATTTCTACTAAAGAGAAAAATTGGATAAGATATCCAATATGCAGTTATGTTAGGGATACCTGGAGGTAAAAAATAAAATAAAAGAAGAAATCAGTCAGAAAATGTTAAGCATAATAGAGCACAATACTAAAATAACTGCAGAAAATTCAAATCAAACCCATAAAATAGAAAAAAACTTGGAAAAAGATGCTCAAGTGTAAACTGCACAACTCCATGAAGGAATGAGCTATGTGTGAGGGAGCTAAAGCAGACTACAGAACAGTCAAAAGTAAGTTACAGGAGTCTTTTAATATAGATACCAAATCTGTAGAGTTTGAACAGAAAAATAAGTTTTAAAAAATCACTCTAGGTCTGCATCTTGCCACACACTTATTTCTGTATCGATTTCTGGATATCTTTATGCATTCTAAAACAGAATTTGTCATGGAACGGTGAAACAACTGTATGCATATCTACCAAAAGAGTCCAGACACAAGAATTTTTCTTCATTGTATGCACCATGTTACATACGAAGCATACAGTGTCATGTTGAAAATTTAACCACAAAAGTGCTTAAAGGGAAATGCTAAAATTTAAAACTTTATAAATCATACGGTATAATTTCTATCTAGTGACAGACTTTCCATCTAATGTTTTGGAGCTTTCCAGGGCTTGAAATAAGTCCAATGGATGCTCCAGGAATGCTGCAAATCTGCCTTTATCAGTGACTTTTGTAAGCCTGTAAGGATCTGAGAGATCCTAATTTGAGAGGAGACATCCTGCCTGGAAGAAGCAGCATGAAATTTATCAGAGCAAAGTGCTTCAAACGCAAGTAGAAAAAAGTACTAGAGGACTAATATTGACTGAGCTTGTAAGGTAGGACCGCTCTAAAAGTCTGTTGCTACATATAATTAGCAGGTTTAGGGCTGGTTTAGATTGTCATGTTCACAACTTCTGTCAGCAGTAAATTTTATATTCTCCATACCTCTGGATATCTTAATTTGTTTCTATGTTAACATTAATGTTAAGCAGTATATTTTCTAATAGAACATCTTAAATTAAAACAACCTACAAAATGCAGGCTAAATCAGCAACATTTCTAGTGATTTTTTTAACATTTGAGAAAAAAAATTCCGTAGGTAATTAATATTTTTACCAGTAGGAGTATCTGTGAAATTTTGCTTTGTCACATTAGCCAGGAAGTCAACTCCTTTGCTTAGATGCAAAGTTTCATAATCATTATTTTCTTCTGATTCAGAAAACTCCAAATCTGCAAAGAAAAAAAAAAGGCAGATTTGATAAAAGATTTGTATTAGTTCTGATAGAAAATGTTATTTCATGCTGCTTTGATGCTGACATAGTTATCAAAGATAAAACTTTGACAAGGCTTTAGATAAGGGAAGAATTTAACCAGCAGTTATAGCACTGAAATGCAAATGTGAATGTATATAGAGTTTGAAGCTTAGATACCAATTACATCAAGAAACTTAACATAGCTTGCTTTATTATCTGGTGTTACAATAGAGATTTCACATTCTGGCTAAGCTTTTGACTAACAGAAATGTCTGCTTTCCTGGGACAGAAACAAACCAACCTATGACATATCGCCACTATGCTGCTGCGTTTTGTGCCTTAAATTCTCACATATTGACAAATGTCATCCCATTACAATGTCTGATCACTTCATTTCCGTCATTTGACAGAGGCCAGCATTGATTTATTTCAAACCTGGTGGTGTCATTGCTGCTTCTACTGCAGTAGAATGAGTTTTACAACAGCTGCTAAATCACTTGTTAGGACTGTCTTCCAGTGAAGTTTTTTTTTTTTTAAGTAGAGGATGACATGTATACACAATGTTCTTTAACAAGACATTTTTGAATGACCCACTTACAACTATTCAGAAAGCTCTTTCCATGTAAAAAGGTTCTAGAATATTACATTTATTCAGACAGCCTCTATGGCCCTTGTCAATCAAAGAAAAATAATGATCAGAAAATTATTCAAAACATATACATAAAGAAATTGTTTTCCCTGGAGCTATTACAAAAAGATTAATCCCTCTCTACTTCAATTCGGTTGCATGCATAAACAGAGAAAAGAACATAAATAAGAGTTAGTTCCATGGCTTTTAAACCACATTTCAGTTTTTAAGTGACACATTATAATTGCATAACCAAACTTAGTGCCCTTCATGTTTTGTTATGACTGACATCAATGTCAGAACACAGCTAAAACATGAGATGAAATAATTTGGGGCTTTATCTTGCAAAACCAACTTTTCCTTGGGATGCTCCCTAGGACACTCAGCTTCAGAATACACTTTCAAGGGCAACCTACTGAAACTGGTTTCTGGCTGTGTGTTTCTTTCAAAGCTACAGTCTCCTTGAGTTTTAACATCTTTGTTTAGCATCAGCTCTGACTCAGATCCTTCTATATCAATGAACCTTAAATCAGGTCAGAATGTCATCTCAGCTATTGAATTTTAAATGTCATAGTGTCCTGTGAAGACATATCCAGCCGTGATAAAAAACAAAATGTTAGGAAAAGCAGCTTATCCAAAAAGAAGCTGAAAGTTCATCTGTGTTGTAGCAGCTGCATTGCTTTGTTTTCAAAATTTCAATGTAATATTTTTTAAAAGTGAGTAAAAAGGCCACTTAAAATTTGGGTTGTTATCCACATGCCTAAAAAAGCAACTTCTAAATAATTGAGACAGCATTTGGTTATGAAGCTGCTCCCCACCTCTGAATTGTGAGTTATAGCTAGAAATCCCTTTTTCATAGAATCACAGAATCATAGAATCATAGACTGGTTTGGGTTAGAAGGGACCTTAAAGATCATCTGGTCCCAAGTCCCTTTGCCACGTGCAGGAACACTTTCCACTAGATCAGGTTGCTCAAGGCCTCATCCAGCCTGGTTTTGAATACTGGCAGGGATGGCATCTTCAATGTTTCTGTTGCATCACACAAAATCTGTCAGTGATGCTTTACTGACAATGTAGCAGGTAAAATGCAGTTAATGAAACTGGTCTAAGAGTCCTTTTACCTTTTTCCTTCAAAGTAAAATCTTGTACTGAATTTTGTGAAGGTATTCTTCCATTTGGGATTACACTGCTATTTCGCTGAAAGAAAACAGACAACATTACCAAAACCATCATCAGATAGCAATGGCTGTAATATCCTTTAAAATCAAAAGTTCAGCAGCATATGAAAACTGTTGTAATCTTTGGTTGAGAGTCAAAATGGATATCACTAATTTCCCCCCTACACTCCTACTGCCTGAAAAGAAGGAAACTTTGGCGTTTTGCATGCGGTATGTTCCTTCTTAGATGCATGCAATTTTGTGGAATATTCTGTACTACAGTGCTACTCTGATAAATCTACCATACAACATTTCCCCGCAATGTTGTAGTATGGCTCAACATGTTGTTTTTCAACTGATCAAAAATCTCTCACCTGGAAGAAGAGTCCCAAAGCAAACAGAAAAGCAGCATGTGAGAAGATGCCTCTTGAGTTATCTCATAGTTTAATCTCTTCTTGCTTAGGCCCTTTAAGTTCATGAAGTTCACGGGACAGAGGTAAATGCAGGACATAGGACTCTTCAGAGCCCTCCCTGCCCTCCCCACCCCTTAGTTTGTATAATAGGTGGCTACATCTGGGTCCTTGTGAAAGTGTTTTACCCTTTTTTGGCCCCGGTCTCGCTTGTGGATTTTATTGAGCTTCTTGGGATGGTTTATTCCTAGTTTGGTACTTTTGAAAGATTCTAAGCGCTTCCGCATTGTCCTATGGAAAATCTCCTTGTCTTGTTTCTCATCTTCACTGTGCATGATCTCATGTCGACTGTACAGGTGTTTGTGCTGTGGCCAGGAAAGGAAATTCACTTATTTAGAAATACAGATGGAAGCCCTGACTTAATGCATTCAATCAGTGTCAGGCAAACACAAACAACTCTAATAAGAAAAAACAAAGACTAGTCTGAAGACATTTATAAAACTCTTTCTTTCTAAAACTCTTTCTTTCTTTTTCTTCACCATGAAACAGGTGTAAATCCAGGAAGTTTAAATATGTAAGAGTGACTGCCATTCAAAGTAAACTTTTCCTTGTAAATGTCTGAATCACTTCAGTTGATACATTCAATTTAATCCTGCTTCAGAACCTATATTGCACCTGGTTCTGCATTCCACTGGGCTCAGTGAAATCAAAAGCACTAGTTTTGTTAAAGAGACACGTTCATAAATGAGAAAGAATTCCTCAAAGGTACATATTTTGCAGACGAATTCTTCCCTTTTGAGTTTCGCTTCCAAATTTTGGTTCCTAATATATGCTAGTTTTAGACTGGAAAACAGTCCAATGGTAGCCATCTGTTCTCACCTCCTGCCTGGGTTTATACAGGTACTGTTGTAGGGTGTGATGAGCTACTGTGTCTTCTGTGTCCCGGATACTTTTCCTCCTCTGTTCTAAAGCTTGCATGTCAAGGCAAACTGGCCCAGCTTTTTCTCTCCTAAAGAAAAATACAATGTACAAATAGCAGTTTTAAAATCAGTAATGGCTGAAGAGGAAGAAAACACAAGAAAATGGGGAATATCGGGGAGAAATGAAGTAAAAAAACCCCCAAAAAACTGGAAACATCAAAGTCAGATAAATGAGAATAAGTGAGCAAATACTTAATGGGAAGTATGAAAAGATTCTTGTTTTTTTTGTCTTTCATGTGGATGTAACATTAATTTCTTAGTTTATATGACAAGTAGTCTGCACTATCATGAAAGAGTTAAGGGAGAAGCAATATTTTTTTCCTTGCCAGTCCCCCAACTTTTTCTGGAGGAGACACGGAAATGACATTTAGCCCTGTTCTATAGAAGCAGGTAAACAAAAGGCACATGAAACAACTCTAATATTGGTATCTGCTTCATCTTACCAGAGTTTACTACAATAATTTGTTTGTGTGCAAAAAGGAAAAATATAACTGTATATATACCAATTTTATGTGGGAGAAAAAAACTGAAGTTCATAAAAGAAGTGAATGAAGCCTTTGTAATTTGCATTTTTGAAAATTATAACTGTTTCCTCACATATAGCATACAAAATCCCACAAAACCTTCCACAATCAGTCCACGTTACTTACAGTAAATAAGAGACAGAGTTTTCCACAGTACTCGGGCGTGGGGTGCTGAAATCCACATTTACCATGTTGTCTGTACTTGAAGAACGTATAAATGCCAATGAACCTCTACGTTCTCCCTGATCACAAAAAGAAACAAGACTCATTACAGCTTTAAGCACGTAGGGTAAAACTTGTATCACAAAATGCAGATAATTTGCAAGGCTACTGTATGCAAATGGCACAAGAAGTAGAGGAGAAGTTGTATTTAGGTAATGAATAAAAAACATTCTTTAGTTTTCAGTTTGTTTATGTTGAGTAACATTATCTCAATTAACAAAGCTAGGAGAAAAACTATTTCACTCTTCTAAATAGATTTTTATGAGATGAGTGATTTCTTAGGCCTCAGTCTGTTTGCAAATTTTATTCTTGTACTTTTGTAGTCTAACTTTTTTCACAGACTCTGTCAGGGATGAAGACTTTACTTTGTACCACATTGCGAACTAAGTACATAAGGATACCAATGCAGATTTTTATGACTCATCACATCACTACTGTAGTGTTTTCAAAGATAAAACACTAAGTTAGAATTCAAAGTTCTTTACCAGACTGGAATCAGCAAACATTAGAAGACAAGTAAATGGTGGTAGATGTCTACAAAACAGTCTGAAAATGGTTATGTCACAAAGAGATGAGATAGGGTAGAGACGAGATTTTCTTTCAGTTCTAAAACTAGTGTAACAGAAGGCAATTGTTGGAAAAACTCAGATTTATATCTTCACAGTCTTCCTTATCACTTGCATAATGTCTTGTTTAGCTGAGAGGCAGCTGTTGAGTGACATTGTGGTTACATAGGCTGAACCAATCCATGATTTTGAATCACACCAGAGAGAAGTCACATAACAAGTTTTTACATTTTAAACTGAACTAAAGAATACATCAAGAAAAAGCATATTACTTGCAGAATATTGAAAGACATTTTATCTACATTTCTACAATTTAAACTTTGTTGTGTCCCTTTTACATTTTTATATTCATAGAGCAATCAAACAAATGTTTCCTTTTACTGTGGTAGCCGGCATACCTGTTACAGTAGTATGTGTTGCATCAGATCAGAGAAAAAGAAAATAAATTCTGTGTCCACATCATCCCATACATTTTCTGAAGTGCATCTGACTTTCTTTTCAAATCAAGTTTAATGTTTCATACATACATCACAGAATCACATAATCACAGAATCATTATGGTTGGAAAGGACCCTCAAGATCATCTAATCCAACCGATAGCCCTACAACAACTCTTATCCCTAAATCATCCCCTGAAGAACTACATCAATCCGCTTCTCAAAAAACTCCAGGGATGGTGACTCCACCACCTCCCTGGGCAGCCTATTCCAATATCTCACCACTCTTTCAGTAAAGAAATTCTTCCTAATATCTAATCTAAACCTACCCTGGCACATCTTAAGCCCATTCCCTCTAGTCCTGTCACTAGTCACAAGGGAGAAGAGGCCAACACCTGCCTCCCTATAATGACCTTTCAGGTAGCTGAAGAGAGCGATAAGGTCTCCCCTCAGCCTCCTCTTCTCCAGGCTAAATAACCCCAGCTCCCTAAGCCTCTCCATACAATATAATCATGGAGGAATTTTAGCCAGAAGATGTTATGAACTGTAAGTATTTTAAGTTGCATCTATTTACTTGCTTTGCATTATTTTCATTTTGCTTGGAGTTAAGCTTTCCTTTCTCAAGTGAAAGGAATTTATTTAGGTTCAGACTGAACTCTCTCAAGCTCTTGTTTATTGTCTAGATGCACTGTAACAGCAGAGCTGGAAAAATAGAAAATTATTAAATAGTTTTTAAACTCCTCTTTTTCTTGCAAGTGAGAAGAGAGTGAGTAGCTAGGGGAGACAGAGCTTTATTCCTCATGGAAAATATAGTTTCAAGGTCAATGTTAGTTTGTAATTCGCAGATATTTAGCTCAAACGTATGTTTCAGAATTCAATTAATTTTTTTTAATCACTAAAGCGAATATTAACATGAGAGAAGTGAAATGACTTCAAGATTCACATCTCATGACTAATCAGGCATATTAACATAACTAATTTCCTCTGGAAGAAATAAAATTGAATATCCAGGACCAAGAATTGAATATCCAAGACCAAGAAAATTTCATCTGTGCAAAGCTGATGAAACTTGCCAGCTGCATTAAGAAAAAACATGTAGGATGTTAGTAATTGGGGACTCCTCACTAAGAGCCACTGAAGCACCCATTTGCCATTCAAACAACCTCTCCAGAAAGGTTTGCTGCCTGTCAGGGACCCACATTAGTGACATCATGAAGAAGCTACCAAGGCTGATAAAGCCTGATGAGCATCATCCAATCCTACTCTTTCACATTGGGTCAAATGAGGCTACAACAAGGAGGTTCCAAAACATCAAAAGGGACTTTATATGCTGGGAAAGATGTTGTAATGATTGGGAGTGAGATAGTGTTCTCTTCTCTCCTCCCATTAGGAGGCTGGGACCCAAGGAGAAGGAGACAAATAGATCAGGTGAATGACTGGCTGCATGGCTGGTGCCATGCTCAGAGTTTTGGGTTCTATGATCTCAGACATACCCTTCAGAGGCCAGGCATATTGACAAGAGGTGGGATGCATCTGACCAGGTCGGGGAGCAAGCTGGCTGGACTTATCAGCAGAGCTTTACACTAGATTTGTCATGGGGAGGCGATGTACTTCAGAGTGACTGGGAAGATAGAAGGAATGCCAACATGTTAGGAAGCAGCAAGAAAATGCCTGTAAATCTCCTCAAAGAAACTAGAGAAGGCTCCTCCCACAAGGTAGCAAGTCCTAAAGCCTAGCTCAAGTGACTTTACAGCAACACATGTAGCATGGTTAACAAGCAGGATGAGTTGGAGGCCACGGTTCAATCATGACCTGATTGCTATCACAGAAACATGGTGGGAAGATTCACACAACTGGAAGATGGCAATTGAAGGCTACAAGCTATTCAGAAGAGTCAGGCTGGGAAGGAGGGGTGGGGATATTGCCCTCTATGTTGGGAGGTGGATAGGCTGTGAAAAGCTGGCTCTGAGAAACAACCATGAACAGGTCAAGAGCCTATGGGTAGAAATTAAGGATCAGACCAATAAAGGTCAGCTTGTGGTTGGGGTCTACTGTAGGCCACCTGACAAAGGGGAGCCTGTTGAGGAGGCCATCTTGCATCAGCTACAGGAAGCATTTTTCTCGCAGGCCCCCATCCTGATGGGGGATTTTAATCACTCAGATATGTGCTGGAAGAGCAATACAGCAGGCTTCAAGCAATCCAAGGGATTCCTGGAGTTAGCTGAAGACAACTTTCTAGTCCAAGTAGTAGACAAAATGAACAGAGAAGAAGCATTACTGGATCTGGTTCTCACCAATGCAGAGGAACTTTTTATATTGGAGGCAGACTAGGTTTGTGACCCCAGATGATACTAAAAATGAACAAGTCTATGGGACCTGACAACATACATCCCAGAGTCCTGAGGGAACTGGCAGAAATAATTGCAAGACCACTCTCCATCATATTTGAAAAGTCATAGTAAGTCAGGTGAAGTCTGTGATGACTGGAAAAAGGGAAACATTATCAGCATTTTTAAAAGGGGAAGAAAGGAGGACCTGGGGAACTACAGACTGGTGAGTCTTGCCTCTGTGCCTGGGAAGATCATGGAATGAATTGTCATGTTAAGGCATATGCGAGAGTAGGAGGTGATGCTAGAAAGCCAGAATGGATTTACTTAGGACAAATTGTGCCTGACCAATCTACTGGCCTTCTATGATGGAGTGATGGCAATGGTTGACGAGGGAGGAGTGACCAATATTGTCTACCTAGATACAGTTCCACATGACATCCTTATCTCTAAATTGGAGAGATATAGATTTGAAGGGTGGACCACTTAGATGGATAAGAAATTGGCTGAATGGACAGGGGGCTGCAGTCAATGGCTCTATGTCTAGGTAGAGACTGGTGATGAGTGGTGTCCCTTAGAGTGCTGTCTTGGGACTGGTGCTCTTCAACATCTTTATTAATGACACAGACAGTTGGATTGAGTGCACCCTCAGCAAGTTTGCAGATGACAAGTAACTGGGTGGTGCAGTTGACACACCAGAAGGACAGGATGCCATCCAGAGGGACTTGGACAAACTTGAAAAGTGGGCCCATGAGAACCATATGAGGTTCAACAACTGCAGCTATAAGGTCCTGCACCTGGTCGATGCAATCCTAGGCATGAATACAGTCTCGGAGAGGAATTCATTGAAAGCAGCCCTGCGGAGAAGGACTTGGTGGCCATGGTGAATGAAAAGCTGGATAAAAGCCAGCAATGTGCACTTGCAACTCAGAAAGCCAACTGCATCCTGGGTTGCATCAGGAAAGGCATGACCAGCAGGTCTAAGAAGGTGACTCTGCCCCTCTACTCTCCCCTCATAAGACCCCCACCTGGAGTACTGCATCCAGTTCTGGCCTCTCGGCATAAGAATTTTAGGACAGGTCCAGAGGAAGGATCAGCAGGCTGGAGCACCTCCCCTATGAGGACAGGCTGAGAGAGTTGGGATTGTTCTGCCTGGAGAAGAGAAGGCTTCAGGGAGACCTCATAGCAGCCTTCCAATACCTAAAGGGGGCTTATAAAAAAGAAGAAATGAGACTCTTTACCCAGGTAGAAAGTAATAGGACAAGGGAGAATGGTTTCAAACAGAAGGAGGGGAGATTCAGATTGGATGTTAAAAAGTCTTTACTCAGAGAGTGGTAAGATACTGGAACAGATTGCCCAGAGATCTTGTGGATGCCCCATTCCTTGTAGAGTTCGAGACCAGGTTGGATGTTGCCATGGGCAACCAGGTCTAATGAGCAGCATCCCTGCCTATGGCAGGGTGGTTGCATTTAGATGATCTTTTAGGTTGCTTCCAACCCAGGCCACTCTATGAATCTATGAATGAACCTCTGAAACCATGTTGCAAATCTTTTGTAGAAACTGGAGAATTTCTTTGTCTATTATTATCAGATCAGTAGACATTTGACAATAGAATTTGTCTGCAAGATACAATATACACAAATAGTATTTGGACTAGTGTAGCAGAAGAAATTCCTGTGTTATCAACTGTACTAAGGTATAATGAAACAGGTAACTCCTCTAAAAATTAATAATCTAATTTCATCTGACTCTGTTATAGGAGATTCAAGACATTGTTAAGTAAGGACTCTGAGGCTAAATCTGCTGGGCTTAGTGACCTGTAGAGCCCTTCACATATGTTCAAGAGAAAAAACACTATAATGGATGTACAGAACAGATTCAGCAGTGGCTCATCAACATCAAAGTCATTATCTAACTTTTCTTCCTCTAAGATGTGGCCCAGAAAGCATCACAAGAAAGTAAATTAGTTCTTGAGCTCAAATGGTCTGAAAATGAGTAATTTAAAGTATCTCAAAAGGAAGTAGTTGCTTATCTTGTGAACCACTCCCCATCATTTTCCTATCTTGCAAGCCACTAACATAATTTCTGAATTTCATTTATTTTCTGAATTTGATCTTTGAAATTCCATATTTCATTAGAAGAAGTCTGCCTGGCTGCAGCTCATTTAAAAAAAAAAAATAAAAGAGATTAGTAGTAGTAGTAGTAGTAGTATCAGTCTTAGTAGTACTGTTTATTTTAATTAAAGAAATTAATTGGTGTATCACCCAGCTGTGAAAATGGGTTCACTTTGAGAATGCGGGTATAGACAGATTATCCCATCAAAGACCACTTTTTAAAATGTTCCATTTAAAACTACTCTTCATGCTGTATGAATACTGCACATTTGTGATGATTTGAACTAAGGTGGCCAACTTCATACTGAAGAAGTTAGGAATTCTTAAACAACCTGTTAACATTGTTCAAGTCTGAGAATGGTACTCCTGCAAAAGGCTAGTAAGTTTCTTCTATTCTATAACACTGAAAATTTCTCCTATTGTAAGTCTTAAGTATCTCTAACTTCACAATTCTGTAATCTCATTTGATATCTCTAGTATATCACATTAACCCTAATTATGTTAATTATTAGGGTTAATCATAACATTACTGTGTATGTTATGATTCCATTGATTTAATGTTACCCTTCTCAATTTTTTTTTTGTTTTGGTGTGGTCTGGCATGATTAGATTATACCAGTTCACTACTTTGTTCCTATATCAACACCATTTTTCAAATCATATTTTGTCATAACATCACAGTACTCTGCAGGAGCCAAACTCTGTTGACACATTTAAAAAGACAGCAGTTGGCCTATTCCCTTTGGAATGACAGTAGTTTTCTCCATGAAATTAATATAGAAACTAAGTTATTCAGTAAAATCCAACAGAAAAGTACACTGACATAAGTGCAATACACTAATACTTGGTAATCAGGCATAATACTAAGAGCTATAGACACTATAACAGGTGATAATGAGTCTCAAAACACACTTAGACAAAAAAACCCAGAGCAGTAATTAAAATAGTTCTCTTTTAGACTTTTCCTGAAGTGTATTATATTTAGGTTACAATATAAATTAAAACAAAAAAATCCAAAACAAAACAAAAAACTATTCTATAATATTTCAACAAGTGTTCATAAGTACCTCAGCCACATAGCTAATTGCATCCTTCAAGTTGAGTTCATGGAAAACATTTAGGATCTGGTCTCTTGATTTTTGAGCAGACCTTCTCATCAGTACTTTACTGAGGAATTTCCTATCAAAATTGGACCACCTGATAATTTAAACAAACTGTGTTAATTGCAGCAAGCACTTTTAGTTTCACAGCATTTTTAGTTTAGCGTAAATTATATTTTTGCAAGCTAAGCACTTTTTAAAAAATAGTGAACATAACAATGTGAGGGATTTTTGTTTTGGAGCTTTTCAATTAGCTTAAAAAGCATTTAAAGAAAAGCCTGATACAGTGTTATGCACCTATCACAAAGCATTTAATAGGTTCACTTACCAAACACTACTAGGGCAGCGAGAGTGCTATGATTACAGTATCTCATTTCAGAGTCACAAGGACATTTAATACTCTGGGATACCATGATACCTTATTTTCCCACTTCGATTATGCAGTTATATTTAATAGATTCATTCTAGAAGTTTGGTTTTCTTTCCTCCTTTGAACAGCTGGTCTAGAAAATCAGTTCACAACAACAGTGCCCTTCCAAAAGCACTTACAGGGGGACTTTTTCCTACCAGTGATATACTCCAGGGCATACAAGCGATATGTGGTTTCTGTAAGGTACACTTCCAAGCTTATCTGACAGTAGGTTATCTGCCATTTCATATTTAGGTTATAAAATATATATACAAAGGTTGCTTTACTTTCACCTACCTTCCTCAAGATTTTCTCTAAATGGCATGAGGCAGCTTTAGAAACTATTTTTCAAAGTGATTCTATCTGTCTTGCCCAATGGCTATTTTGAGTTTACAACTTTTTATTCCATTTGTTGAAATTTTTCTGATGTTAAAACATTATTTACGGAGTTGATAACTATTCCTCTTCTCTAGCCAGAACATATGACAAATGTGGTTAATTCAGCCTGCCACAACTGAACATATCAGTGAGTATCCTAGGGGCTGCCAATTATTGAGGAAACAGCACTTTAATGTGCATATAGTCCAAAAGAAACGTACTCATGGTGGTCTCATTCAAAATACATTAGTCATCAAATCCCACATTCATCCATGAATCTACATTAAACTACTCCTTCTCTTGTCAGTCAGGGAGATTACTTTTTGACATCTGGGAAGTCAAACTCTAATATGCCACTTTAAAAATACTTAGGCTCATCTTCAAGACAGTGTTTCAAAACTGGGGATGTATCCTCCTGTATTATTGCCTGCTGAAATACTTTCCCAAAAAGGAAATGAAAAACTTAAACTAAAAAAGGGAATGTTTTGTTTGAGACATCTCATGAAAATTCTTCACTTCATTAATGAACAAAAAGCAAAAGGAGAAGAAGGAGGAAGTCACCATAACACAGGTGAGCAATTCTGTTTGAGCTCAGATGCAATCTAGCTCCAGCTTAGGATTTGTATATTTATATGAGCATAATGCTAAATCTAAGCTAATATACTCAGCTTCTCAGCAAGGATTAGGGTAGTGCTTTACAGAAAACTAACACAACCACATGGCTTTGGGATTAGAATTGGCACATTGAGGCAGCAAGACATTAACAGGTCAGAATTGTAACTGTCTACACCTATGAAGTGACCTAACTCTAGGGAAAAAACTGCCTAACCTTAAACAGCATTCTTAACTATATCCAGATTTAATATACTTTTTTTCACATTTATTCATCTAGATTATGAAATTCTGCCTGTCATTATGGTAACTCTTCAGCGTAATTTAAAAAGAACGATGCCTGTATCTTTCAGCTGAGTCATTTTTCTTCTCTCAATATGAATCAACTATAAAGAGAGGGAGATAAAAATGATCCATAATTTTCATTATTGGTTTCAATCTAATAGGCTTAAAGTATCCAAGTCATTTCAAAGCATCATCTGCCATCCATTTCAGACTTGTTGAACGAATCCATTTTAGAAATTAGATAAACAAATAGCACAGTTGTAGTTGAGCGTTTTTAGTGTCTCCATACACATATAATGTTAATTAAATCAAGTATTACAGAGAAGGACCAACTAATATTTTAAGTTAAATTTTGTACAAACTAGTTCTCAGATCTTGAGAGACAGTATTCCTCGATGTGAACTATGGCATTTGCAAAGGCCTAATCTGAACTGTGGAAGAAAAATAAAAAGATTCCAATTGTAGGGGACAAAGATAAACTATTTTCACATTTTCTGTAATTCCAGTATTTTCACCATATAACTTTTAAAACTACATTTGACATCCTTGCTGTCCCTAAACTCACATGCCTAAAAAGTAATGATTTACAGATAAGATTTCCTAGCAGTATTTCAACATTCCAGGTTAACTACTACTTACTTGTCTCTCAGATAGTTATGTCCTATTTGTCCAGAAATGTCTTCTATAGCAGAAAGAATGTGATCAAAGGCCTAAGAAAGTGAAAATGGCATTAGTATCTTTACAGAATTAAAATGCATAATTAGAAAATAGCTCAATCTCTGTCAGTAGACCAGGTGACAATACAGAATACTTTTATTGCTGCTTAGCAGATATTTTTCCCCCATTTACAGAACTTCTAATTACTATAGACTTTGCTTCAAAGTCCTGAGCTTTCTAACCAGCTTTTTACAAATTTGCTAACTATTCTTGACTTACAAGGGTCTCAAGCAATAAGGTATGTAAGCCCTCAGCATTCAATTTGAAGTCTCTCTGTATCAACTCATTTTACCATCTATGAAGTACATCAGCCACTATTAGTGTCAGTGATTAAACCAGTTTAATAATTTCCCTATGTTTCTTTTTAGATATTTCAGGAATGCATACTTCCCTCAGAGTAGAAGTAGGCACCATTCTTTTGATATATAGAGCAAAATCCCATAATGTGTATTATCCGTGATGGCTGATAGAAAATGCAAGGTTTATAACTCTTGATTCAAATCAAGGCAGCTGCAGGTTGAATTTGGTCTTTTTCTGTATGTGGTTGTTAACATTTCACTCTGAACATTAGAGTGATTACTGCAGAATATAAACATGTTAGGTTTAGAACAACATGGACGATATGGATTATTCCTAAATATAATATTAGTTGTCTGACATGGAAGTTGAGAAAATTATACTATAAATAAGTTGTTTACCTCTTACTGCCTCAGAACAGACAATGCCCTCTCCCTCTCACTGAAGGCTGCAATTTTTACAGTTCTAGAAGCACTATGCCTCCTGAGACTGTATCTGCTAGAATATACTATGAATTGGTGAATAAGTACTTAAAACTTCACAAAATGTTAGGATTAACATTACTGCTTGGCCTTCACTGTTAATTATGTGCAAATGTGTATCCCATAAATGTAGACAGACCGTATTTCTTCACAGAGCGAAGAATCCTGATTTTCAAATAGTAAAATATTTAAACAGAAATGGAAATTTGTATTGCTGGACAACAAAAACATATCGTATTTATTCAGAAGTCTGTAAAAAATTCCTCAGAAACAAATCCTGTCCATCACTAACTTGTTGAATCACTTCAGGTAACCTCTGGCATAAAACCAGACAAGATTAGAAGCTCAAAGAAGAATGTATCAAAATAATTAGTGCATGATAGTGGTGAAATCTGAAAAGTTTATGAATTAAAGAAAGCCATAAAAATGTATTGTAATCTTCCATCCTTTATCTTATATTTGTATTGAAAATTTATGTTTTCTTGTACTGAATAAAAACTTCATATGTGAAAGTGATTTGGAAGAGATCATATTTCAAAATCACTTAAATGGTTAAAGAAATGTAGATGCACACACAAAATTCATACCGAATTAAAACTATTACCATTAATCTGGAATTTCAGTATGTAATTAACAACTGCACTGGGCAGCAAACATCTTTCTATTTAGCTACCTTTCTATGGTAGCTAAATAGAATATGGTATAAGCCTGCTATGCTTATACTTTCCATAAATAAAAGGAAAAATAAACTTACATCTACACACTTTTCATTAACTATCATTAAATATCTCTTTTAGATGAAGAGAAAGAAGCATATTCCACCCATCTTGTTTCCTCCAGTACTGTCTGCTCCACTGAATTTTCAAGTGAAAGATCAGAACCTTCAGCTGAGTATCCCCTCACAGGACTCAATTCAAAGACAAACTGCAGCCTACAAATAACTTTTGAAATGTTTAAAGGATTTTGCACCTGAAATTTGATTCTCTCCTCCCTTCCAAGGAGAAATTTTGTCTATTATTTTTTTCCTCTTAAGGTACTCACTGAAAATCCAAAAGCTACCATAATTGTGTTTTAAAATATCTTACTCTGCCATGAAGTTTCTCGTTCAATTTTGGCTCTCTGTGTTCAGTTTTCTTCACTTTCAGCCACTGTACTAGAGGTTTGATAGTCAGTCCCTAGGGATTGAAACATGATAAAAAATACTTAGGAGTTATCTTTGATTTTCCTCCAGCTGGTCATTCTTAAAAAGAAATAGAACATTTTTTTTAATGTTATATGGTGGTTCTTGTATTTCCTTAGTTAATCTGTGTCCTCTTTAGAGGATAAAATCATGCAATATCCTTAGCTCCTCTTATAAAGTTTTCAAAAGATACAAACTTGTGGAAAAATATATCCTCTGTAAGAAAATTATGGTAGTGAAAGGGTTAAAGTGTTTCCTATACCATTGAGTGTAATATTTTCATGACATATCAAGAGTTTGTGACCACAATTAAACTTTCTCTAATAAATTTGAGAAAAAATTCCAAGCAGGTTTATACTGATATATCTCAATTTTAGTTGAGCTTGTATTTTTTTCAAATAGAAAGTGCTATTTTATTTGGATGCTAAATACTTTCTTGGCCCACTGCTTACTGTTATATTTTTGAAACAAGTATTTAAGTTCAGGTAGATCAGCTTAATGACTGTGTTTGCCCATAAAAAAGACTGTTCCCTATAACTATTCACATGAGGTAAATGATGTCTAATCAGATATTAACTTGAGAACTATTAATACCAAGCAGCTAAGACTGAACATTTTTTAGCACAGAGGAAATTGTGTTTTGTCCCTTGTGGTGCCATGTGAAAATTTAAAATAGGATCTTTGTTACTAAACTTACAAATTCAATTATATTTTCAGTTCAGCGAAACAATATGTAACCTTCAGCTGAGAATGGCTTTAAACATTCAGTACTTTTGGGGCAAAAAAGTACTGCATAAGAACAAGCAAGCATGCATAAGAACTTGAATTACCTGGAAAATAACAGTAAAAAACACAACAATGATAGTTGTGCTGACAAACAGGTTTTTCTCTTTCACTTTGTCCTCATCCAGAAGTACAACCAGAGCAAAAGCAACTGCTCCACGAAGTCCACCATATGACATCACCACCTGGTCTATTATCTCCAGCTGGACCATTCTGTAGTGGTTAAGAATCCATGTCTGTAAAACTACACCTATAAAAAACAAATGCCAGCATGTCTAGGAATACTCTTACAAAACATCAACGTGCCAACTGTGTGTAACAGAAAAAAATACCACCAGTCTGCTTTGATAACAAATTCTCTACATCATCTACTTCACTCTCTGTATTGCAACGCTGCCAAGGAGGACAGGCCCACTTGGTACCTTTCCCTTTACATTTAGCCAAAATGAATAGATGAAGCTTCTGTGAACCAGCAGCTCTCCTGTAAGTACTGCTTTCTGGTATAGGCACTGCAGGTAAAATTATAAACTAATGTATGGATCTTTGAAATTCACAATTGAGAAAGAATAGAATTTCTAGCACCATAAAAAGTGATATGCACAGAGCACTTTAATAGAAATAAGAATGGATTGGAAAAGTGCTATTTAGTGAGTAAGTGTGGTATTCTTTACAAATCACTAAAACCGACGTTTATGTCAGTGCCTTTATGGAGGGTTGTGTGTTATGCTAACACGGTCTTCAGGCCTACAGGTGAGATACTGCCTGCTGTATGAGACTTAAAACTCTAGAAATCATAACGTCTTCCAGAGCTCCCAACATAAAGAAGAAAAACAGCTTCACCACTCCTGAGAGTGGCACAGCATGTGTGTCCCACTGCAGCAGGCCAGGAATTTTAACAAGTACAAAAGACAGATTTCTCTTTTTAGAGAATGTGGAACTTGTGCTAAGGGAAGAGTGTCTTGTAGTGGAGAAGACCTTGACAATTAATTCATGCTCAAATATAACTCCTCAGAAGGTATGAGAGTTCTACTTAGAT
The DNA here is from genome assembly GCA_013399015.1 of Galbula dea. Classification (NCBI taxonomy): domain Eukaryota; kingdom Metazoa; phylum Chordata; class Aves; order Piciformes; family Galbulidae; genus Galbula; species Galbula dea. The sequence continues at coordinate 38,375 of VWZX01007713.1, forward strand.
AAGGCCCAATATCATCAGGTCTTTAGTAATCTATCAATGTCTAAGCTCAATTGCTTTGGTGGATGCATATCGTTATTGCTGAATATTTACTATTTAATTATTGATCACACTTATTAAAGGATTGTTAACCATTCCTTCCAGGAACACAAGCTGTGACAAATTCAAGATATTGAGAACTTTTTTAGTTGTTACTGAGAAGTGGCTAAATGAACAACAGTTACAGAAGACTTAGAAAACCCATGGGGCTATGTCCTTCATTCAGCCCAGGAATCTCCAGAGAGAATAAAAATACGGAGTTTAGGAAAACTGACAGCTAGATTTATGTGTTATCTTTTAGTTGAATTTAATTCAAGACAAACAAGTGGAAAAAACCAATTTATTCACAGATGTAAATACATACACCAAATCTCTATATATGTGCTACTCTCCAGAAGTACTTCAGTCTACACCTTTTTTGCAATATTGACCTCTTTGTTATTTCATAAACCAGTGATTAAATAGAATAGTGGGGCAAATCATCACTGGTATTTTAAAATGTTTGGAAGCTTATATAAGCCCAGTAAATTGACACTAGGTAATCCATACTTGTCACAGTCTTATTTATTTAGTTTTTCACCAGTCCCTGAGAATTATTTCTTAAACCAGAGAACCTGCAGTGTAATTATGTATAGCCTTACATCATTGTGTCTCTCAAACCTGAAGTCAACCATAAAATTAGATTAAGGCCATCACTTTATTACCCAATTGAAAGAGTTGAAAGATATGGCTACTAGGACCCATATCTTCTGTTAGGCTGAAAGTTAAAGAACAAAGTCCATTTCACTGGGAGATTGCCAACACCATGTGCTGGGTCAATAAAGGTTAGCCACTGGGTGATTCATCTTAACCACTGGGCCAGTCATATCTTCACACACCATCGAAAGAGAAATCTTACTATATTTTCAGTGTATTACAAAATGTTTACAGTAGAGATCTACTTTCTTAATCCAGAATGATTAATAAATTCAAATATCAAAAGAATATGCAATTTCATCAACAATATAATGCAAGGACCCTTACCAATAGCTCTATATACTGAGATGAAGACCAGAGTCAACAGAATAAAAGCTGTATTCCAAGTCCAAATTTTTGGATTTACAGCTGAAATTCCCAGGAACATGAAGATAATAGTTTCTGCTCCACTGGCCATCATTTTCATGGTATATCTGACAGTTGTGGAAGATTGTTCTGATACATTAGCCTTTACGTATTTCTGACAGCAGATGCCACAGAAAGTTATCCTAGAAAAAACAAAACCAAAAAACCCCCCAAACAAACCAAAACCAACAAAAAAAGAAACACCCCCCAAACAAACAAAACAAACAAACAAACAAACAAAAACAAGGAAGCTATTGTTCAGAAAGTATTTGTTGTAACATTTAATATTATTTCTATCTGTTTGTCTCATAGTGATAAAACCCTATCACTAATTCCTAAGGAAAAAAATACACCTAGAAGCCATTGTGGAGTCCAATCTAGGTAAACAGTATATTTCAAACATTCATCCTAAGATGTCCCCAAGAGGTCAGAAGATAACATTTCATTAGATTGTAACAGATCTTAACTCTCTTCAGGTTACCATGCCGCTTTACATTCACAATTTTAATTTTTTTTTAGATTAGACATAAACTAATGAACTGCTTGCAGTTAGATTTTCAGATCTTGAATTTACTCAACTGCAGCATCTACAAAGATGACAAGCAAAACTGAGAAGAAAGGTAATCAAAGGATAATAATGCAAGAAAGACCAGAAGGGTACTCCAGCAAAACCAGTCAAAATTTAGGCAAACCTTAACAAGCCATGCAAGATACTATGAGCAGCATTCAGGTAATGCCTTAGAGAAATATTGTTTTACCTACAAATTATAGCAAAAGATGTCTATACTAAAGGAGAACTTTTAGTTACTGAAGTATTATTAACCACAATGAGGAAAAAGTTAAGTCTGTATTTTGCAAATGAAGTTCTTATGTTGCAAAACCTATACTGGAAAGTTCAAGATTTCTTTTAAAGGCTGAATGACAGTATCTGCAAACTATAATCTACTGCAGCATGAAGATAGTAATATTCAGCATAAGCTTCATGAGTGTCATTCTATAGCTGTCTTATATAATTTAGGTCTTTCATTTCAATGATTTAAAAATCATATTCCCTTCTCAACCTTTTTATTATTTCAGAGGTAGTAATAAAAAGAGACTTACGCAAGGATGGAGGAAAGAGAAAGCATCTCTGCTGTGAGGTAAGACAGGTAGGAAATTATAAAAACAAATCCAGGTTCAATGATTCTCACATGCTTGGTGAAACGACTGACCAATGAGAGCAAGAATGCAAAGAAAATGCCAACCAGTGTCCCACCCAGGCTCACCACAAAGAATGACACTGAAAAACAAAATGAAACACAGCTTAAACAGTAGAAAATTAATAATTTGAACTAGTTCTCTTCTATTGTATGGCCAGCATATTAGAGAAATTTTTGGAAGACACATCAAAAATTATTTCTAAAATACAACAATGCTAACTGCTTTGAGTACTTGGTGTGTGAATGCAGCATTCTGTAACAAAAAAGTAACAAGCTTCTGTAACATTTCTTAACAAGAAAGTAAGAAAGTTACTTTATGTTAAGCCTCACCATTTTGGCCCTAATCAAACCCACTGCATTTCTTTGAAATTTTTTCCCCCACACTCTGTAAACAAATGCTTTTCTAAAAGTATATTATAGATTATACCAAAGTCACTGTTAAAACATTGATTCATAAGATAATATATTATGTGATGATTGGAATGGGAAACAGTGACTAATTTTTTAGTAAATTAACATTTCTTTATAGTCACTGGCAAATGTTACGTGATGGCAAAACTAAGGACATGATCAAATACAAAGGACATATGTATAGCTGTCAGGTTTGCTGGTCTTAAGAACTGAACTCCACATCTATTGAGTCTCCTCAGAAGAAAGCAAATCTCACCAAATTTTCCAAATATTCAAGAATATTCACTTATTCATTTTCTTAAGACTATGGCTATGCCACAGGAGTGTGGGAATATAAGTGGCAAGGGAAAAAGCTGAAAAATAACTGCTACTGAAAGCATAATAATAAGGTTTTGCTTAAAAGTCTGCATATATACACCAGTGATGTAGATACGGAATTAATTTCTACTCACCTATACCTTTGACACATTGAATCCCTGTCACATTTTCTGCACCTATTGTAACAAAAGATTCAAACACATTGTACAGAACCTGAAAAAAAAGGTAAACTAATTTAATATTTGCTCCTGGATTCACCCTGTTAAAACCATCTCATTATGGGCCCTCAACTTTATTAATTCTGAAATTATGTGTGATTGAGGGAAATTCTGTGTAGAGAAATATTTAATTTTTTGAAATGGAAAACAATACAACAGAGCAAGAAGAAACAGAACCGTTTTAAAAATCCCTTGACATTTCTTATTTCAATATGATTTTAATCTGTAAGGAACATTGTTGCATCTAGATGTGTGCACATTAATCACTTTTTACTCTAAAATCCAGGCAGATTTATTTAATTGACTGCATAAGATAAATGAGATAATAAATAAAATAATAACAAGATGCTAATAATAAGATACTGGATTGGACTAGTTCAAATATATGCAAAATAAATTGAACATAAAAAGGAGTAATTTTACAAAAATAAAATAAACAATAAATGCAATAAAATACAATAATTGTACTAAATCTTTTAAAATAATTGATTAACAGTGATAGTGCTGACAGTAAAGAATTCAACTTACCCTTACCCCTTCCTGAGGAGGTTTGTAGAGAAATTTGGTGTGGCTTTCTCAGCTTTCCTTGTTACAGCTAAGTTTCTAAATTCTTAGCATATTTACCCCAGTCATGGCATACAAGTTGCTTTGCTCTTCAACAATAGTCTCTTAAACATTTGCATTTAAAGAATGTTTTTTCAAGGTAAGAACTGCAGTTGTTTCAAACTTTCTCATAGGCTGTGTTTTCTGACTCTTGATCATGCCTACTCTTCTGGATTTTCTTCAACAGAAGAAAATATTCTTTTATTTGTACAGTGGGTGTTTCTATTAATTTCGCAGTAACAAAAACTTCTTTCCTTCTAAAATCCAATGATGTTGATAGGTGAATTCATCAAGGTTTTATTTTCTTATTTATTTCTTGTAGTACCCCAAAAGTATTAACAAGACTGACATATAAAGCCAGTTAGGTTTCTCTGGAGTTCCTAAATGGCATTTTCAAACTAACGTGAACAGTTAGGCTGTTGCCACTGACCTTGCAGTGACTTTCTGCCTTGGTTTCAAAGAATTAAAGTCACTGAGACTTGTAGTTATATCTGTAGTTATATCACCTGCATATGTCCTCCTTTGGAGGAGAGGGGGAGTAGACCCTCTCCCCATCTATGAACCACACCCCTTCTAACACATGCCAGAATCCCATTTGCCCTCTTGGCCACAAGAACACACTGCTGGCTCATGGTCATTCTTCCATTCACCAGGACCCCCAGGTCTATTTCCCCTTCACTACTCTCCAACAGGTCAGCCCCCAACCTATACTGACACATGGGGTTGGTCTTTCAAAGAAATGAAAACTTTCAAAGAAACTTGGCCTTGTTGAATTTCATTAAGTTTCTCCCTGCCAAATTCTCCAGCCTGTCTGAGCCACGCTGAATGGCAGCACAACCCTCTGGTGTGTCTGCCACTCCACCCAGTTCAGTGTCTTCAGCAAACTTGCTGACAGCACGCTCTATTCCCTCATCCAGGTTGTTGATGAATAGATTGCAAAAGTACTGGTTCCAGTACCGACCCCTGAAGGACTCCACTAGACACAGGCTTCCAACTAGACTCCACCCCATTAACCACAAGTCTCTGGCTTCTATCCTTCAACCAGTTCACAATCTACCTCACTACCCAATCATCCAGACCACACTTCCTCAGTTTAGCTGCAGGGATGCTGTGGGAGACAGTGTCAAATGCTTTACTGAAATCAAGGTAAACCACATCCATTGCTCTACCATCATCTCTCAACCTGGTAATGTCCTCTTAAAAGGCTATCAGGTCGTTCAGACATGACTTCCCCTTGGTAAACCCGTGTTGACTGCTCCCAATGACCCCCTTATCTTTGATATGCCTAGAGACAGAGTTGAGGATAAAGTGTTCCATCACCTTTCCAGGGATAGAGGTGAGGCTGACCTGTCTATAGTTACCCGGCTCCTTCCTCTTGCCCTTTTTGAAGACTGGAGTGACATTTGCCTTCCTCCAATCCCCAGGCACCTCTCCTGTCCCCCAGGACTTACCAAAGACGGTGGAGAGTGGCCTGGAAATGACTTCTGCCAGCTCCCTCAGCACTCCTGGGTGCATCCCATCAGGTCCCATGGATTTATGGATGTCCAGGTGGCTTAACTACTCCCTAACCCAGTCCTCCTCAACTAAGGAAAACTCCTCCTTTATTCTAACTTTGTCTGGGGTCTCAAGGGTCTGAGGCTCCTGAGGACAGTCTCTAACAGTACGAGCAGAGAGAAAGAAGGCATTCAGTTAACTCCACCTTCATCTGTCACCAAGGCACCCACCTCTTTCAGCAGGGGGCCTACATTGCCTCTAGTGTTAGTTTTTCCTGCAATGTATTTGAAGAAGTCCTTTGAGTTAGGAAAAGAGAATTGAGCTGGAAAAGGGTTAGTAGGTTAGGACATTTGGCCCACAATACACAGGAAAAAACAGGGAGGAATAGAGTAGGTCTGCAAAGATAAGACACAAGGACTAAGGGGCCCCACTAGGAGATAATGGGAACCTAGCTGCAGGGTTACCAGACAGAAACAGTTCTCGTGACCCTGATGGCTGCCAACTCGGTAAAGCTGGACAAAGTTGAAAATGCCAATGAGACGATGACTTTGAGCCTTCCTCATAGACCACCACCCACGACCACCAGGAGGCAGCGTGCATGCACCAAGAGGAGGAGACTTATGATAATGAGTTTCTGGAACTAATTTTAATGAACCCACCTATTTCCTGGAAATCCACTGCATATGTATAGCCTAGTAATGCATATGTATAGATTAGGGCATTAAATAACAGTCAGTAACTTGTCTGGGTAGAGTGGTTTGGCGTAGCTATTCCCCACTCTCCAGCGCTGTAAATAAACATACCTGCTTTATAATCTTTCATGGGTTGTAAAGTTTGTTTCTGCAAGTCACCTTCTTATTGTCCTTGACTTCCCTTGCAAGATTTAATTCCAGAGAGGCCTTAGCTTTCCCAGTTGCCCCACTACAACCTCTGACAACAGTCTTATACTCTTCCCATGTGACTAACACCTCCTTCCATGAACTGTATACTCTCTTCTTCCACTTAAGTTTGCCCAGCAGTTCCCTGCTTAACCATGTGGGTCTCCTGGCTCCCTTTCTTGATATTCTACCTGTTGAGGTGCTCTGATCTTTTTCTTGGAAGAAGTGGTCCTTGAATGTTAACTAAGTGTCTTGGGCCTCTTTACCTTCTAGTACCCTGTTACAAGAGCTTTCCCCTAGCATTTTCTTGAAAGGGCCAAGGTTGGCCCTGCTGAAGTTCAGGGTTGTAATCTTACATAAATACTTGAAATTTCATTTTAAATGGTTTTTGCTCATCCAACCCAGGACTGTATATTTTTATGTGACTTACAGGCTCTAATTAGCTCTCATACTCAAACATTTAACCTTTGCAATGCATTGTTTACAAGCAAGATGGTGAACACCATGAGCTACACTACAGTAGTCCTTGAGTAGATACACTTTATACAGTATTTCACCTAATGTGAAAATACCCTTGAGAAAAAACTCCCTAGAGTCTAGGTGACTTTGGAATATATAATTTACTTACCACAGTTACAGCATCATTCAGAAGTGATTCTCCAAAAACAATGATGAATAGAATTTCATTGACATGAACTTCTTCAAACACTGCCAGAACAGCTACGGGATCCACAGCAGCAATTAAGCTGCCAAATAGGAGGAAGTCCAGCAGTCCAGTATTCAGGTCACCTTCAAAAGCAAAACAAAGTATAAGCAGAGTTAGGTCAGTATTTTTTATAACAATGACGGACAAATTATTATTTTTAATGAATAATAATAAATTATTATTATTAAAAATAATGCAAAATCCTTAAAAATAGGAGTCCTTAGGCATCAACTGGAAAGCATGGCACAGAACTACTTAACAGGTCTGCATTGTGTCACCTTACAACCTACAAGGTTTGTCGGATCAGCATTGGTCCATGTGGATCAAAGTTCATTTTGGGAGCAGTATAGTTCTGTTCTTACAGAAAAATGCTTGAGATATGTGTTGCCAGATCTAAACTGGCTTTCTATTTGAGTGTGCTATGGTTTATCTAACTTGAGTAAATTATCTCCGGATAACTGACAAGATAGTACTTACTCCAGAAGTAAATGTTTCAAAATGCTTGATGCCACAGGCCAAATTTGACTCTTGTTTGCTAAGAACTGCTACAGTGGGGCTTAACTGCACTCAGTGTAGTTAAACACTACTTCTGGCCTCCTTATTCAAGTACACATTCTTTAATAGGTGTAGTTAAGTCACTTGCATGGCATTACTGACTACTTTGCTGTGTGAAAGAAATGAAGTTTCCTAAATTATGACTCATGAGGCTACTGTTAAATTGTCCAAAAGTGGACCATAAAAACAGATGAAGAACTAAAATTTACTCAACATGTTTGTGCTGTAGCCCCTTAAGGATTTTGGTAATGACTGCAAAATTTTTTGGAACTACAAAAATCTGGTGACAAAGTAAACCATGATGTATTTATTTATTTATTTTAAATCTTCTTTTAGTTATTAAGGTTAGCTTGTTAAGTTATGAAAAGAGACTGTGGAAAGCACCATATCATTTGAAAAGTATCAGAAAAGGGAAATCTGCAAAGATCTCTTTGCTCAGTTTCCTAAAGATCTTACAAAATTTACCCTCCTTACCCTTGTAATCAGGAATGTTATAAAAAGATTTTGGAAAGAGTAAAGAATGATGAATGGAGGAGGAAGCAGGATTCATTAAGAGATGAGGAAACCCAAGATTATATGAGGTAGAGCAGAGGTCCATGCCCAAGATTAACAGTCAGTTTTATCAGGCATGATTTCCACAGGCGAGGGAGAAATCCATCAGATTAAGTGATTTGGAAGCATGAGTCAGACAATGACAGTCAGTAGCCATAGCCAAAGGATCAACAATAACCATAAAGTGCTTCCAGAACAGTATGACTACTCCTCTAGCAAGGACTCTTGTGAGATAATTTTTCAAATCTAGAATGTTTAGTGTTTGGAAAGTTACTGAAACAGAAATTAAATTCAAAATATTTTTGATACAAAATGACATGGGCATATTCAGTCAAGAGAAGGAAAATTACATGGGCAGATAAAGACAGGAGTAGACAACACCCTGTTGTATGTGATAATGACCAATAATCTATAGAAGCTGTAGAAGTACATACTCTCTTAGCTGCTGTCTGCCAATCAGAACATCTACAATGTTTTCTGTACAGTTTTATAAGTACCTTGGTAAGGTCTTGAAAACAGAAATTCATAGTTTGCCCAGACACATAGCTACTTTATATTTTCAAAAAGAGAAATAATCTTGTTCAGTCTTGGACAAATCAGGCTGTGAATGAGGACTAAGTCTATCCATTTTAACATAAAAAAGATAGGTTGAAGCAGCGAGCTGAAGTCTGTGCCAGTACTTCTGTGAACAGCAGTGAACCTGAATCTAAGTAATGGTTCCATCAAACGGTCCTTCTCTGCCATACTTAAGGAAGCAACAAATCCAACAACAATAACTATCAGTTATCAGGGTACAACAGAACATAAGCTTTTAAAAGAAATTGGCTGACTGACATTGCTTATCTTTTTTTATATGTTACCAATTATAATCATTGGTACATTCTTTGAAGACTTGCAAAGCTCGTGAGCAAATATTTATGGAAAGGTTATGACACATCTATAATTCCTACAAAACAGCATCAAGAGGCATGGGATTACTAAATCAGATTTTTATTCAGCTTAATAATGCAAGTTGTTTCCAAGAAATACATCAGAACCTGGAGTGAGTAGCTGCCAGTAGTGGCACCTGAGAAAGATATGTTCGATGAGCCCAGTTTAAGACTTCTACGTATATTCAGTATATAGTTGCTCTGACCTAGACTGTGCAGGAAAACTTTTCTAAGCATTAGTCACCACCACAATTACTTCACAGAAAAGTACTGCATTTGTTATTTCTCCATCAGATGGTGAATACTTAGGTGCAATCAGACAGGAAGATTTAAGATTAGATATTTCTCCCTATTGTGTGAAAAGACTGGTTATTTAATAGTTAAGGTGATGATCTTTTGAAGGTTTTGTTTGTTATTATGACCGTCTTTCTTTTTCTTCTTCAAATTATATCTGTAAGGATATTGAACACAAACAAAAAGATTCTTTTGTTTTTATTTGTGTAGAAAACCTGTGTAATCCAATTTGGTTTATGCACTGCCACATTGATGGACAATACCACAGGCCCATCCACTGATTAAGTTGGAATTCATTTGTTTTCAGTTTGTCTTATTCTGTAGTGGATATATATTCCTACATTTTCATTATATTATTTCTAGCATTATTCACTCAAGCTGTAGAAAAAGCGGGGTAGAAAAAAAATATGCCATAGAACTTCAGCTAGCGGCTGCTATGATCTGTTCCAGAAACAATTAACTTGGCTTTCTCTTATGTTCAGCAAGTAAGTAAAATCAGCAAGGCTTTTCACAAAGTGCGGTGCTTAGATCTTGCTGACATCTTGGACGTCAACACAATGTACTTAGTGGATTAGTAAGTATGTGTCATGTAGATATTTTAAAGTCCTATCTAGTTTTGCTAGAGCATGACAGGGACAGGCTTCTCTGGCCTTTTCCATAGCAGAAATTAGAATTCTAGTAGGTTTTAGTATGTCTTGGTGGTAGAGACAGATTCCCATAGTGTATGAATTAACACTCTTTCTAAACATGTAAATTTGCCAGACATGTCAGTGTATTATTTGCATTTGTTAATATCCCTGTTTTTAACTTGTAGAGCTTTAGCTGTGACCTGTGGCAGGGTCTGATTCTCCTGTTTAACTATAAGCTCGGAGTTCTAACATATACTGTCACTGCAAGATTTGCATAATGATGAAGCAAAACATGTAGCCATTAAATTTAACTTTTACAGGTAGCTGAGAATTCTTTACAGTTTGAGAGGAGAGAAAGAGAAAACTGGATTTTTCACTTAAAATATTTTTTTTGAGAAACACTTGACTTTGCTATTTCATATCTCATAAAGGGATTCATGCTTTTTGTTTAATGATTTTTGCTAACATATCTATAAAAGTTATTATCATTCATTGTATTTCCCAGAAGATGATATTAATAAAATGGTTTTGGTAATTTTTTTTTAAAAACTGTTGCAAGTATCTTGGATATTTAAATAAATAAATCCTTCCCCAACTTGTTGCAAAAGCAATATTCTTTTGTCTTTTTTTTTACCCTGAAAACACATATTTAACTGTAAGTGTGAAAATATGGATATATTTTCAGCTTACAGGCTGAAAGCACATAAAACATCTTACCTACCTGTAGAAGTCAATAGTGTTTACATCTGAGCTTTTACATGACCTTTGTATCTTCTAAAGAAAAAATGTTACTTATAAAATGTGAGTTATAATAAGGTAAATATCAAAAATGTAAGCTAAATCGATGATAGATATCTATATTTCAAACATCTGCAGTTACATAAGATGAGCCTCAGATGAACAAGTCTGTGGTCTAGTTCTTCCAGACTGGGATTTTCAAATAAGGACACCACAAGTTTCCCTTAAAATAGATGGAACAGATACCCCAGTCCTAGGCTAAGTTTTAAAGAATCCAGCCCCAAATTCTACTACTTCTCTGTGCAGGACAATGGAAACAGTTTTTAAGGCAGGAAAACTATGTTATCTTCTGTAATAATGAGTTTAGAGTTTAATTCTTCATCACAAAAATGTCCTCTGCAACACTTGAATCTTCTGCTATTTGAAGCACTCTTTATCTGGTCTGAAAAGGAAGTCTGTGGTAAATTGCTGAGTTGATTTTGCAGCACTGTGGTTAGAGAACAGCCCCATGACTAGCTTTTGAGCCTTTTGTATAACACAACATAACCCTTGAGATCTTAGCCCAGGATCTCAGGATACTTAACTCATTTAGCCCAGGATCTCAGGATACTTGCTTCAGAGAAGATTTCTTAGATCTTTCTTAAATTTGGTAAAAATATGACAAATTGCTCCCCTTGAAATTGGATTTTTCTGCTGAAAAGGTTTGTTAAGTTGTAAAGTATCACCCATCTTACATCTGGCATAAAGTAGCATTCACAATTGTGCCTTCACAGATCAAACTTACCCATTAATCCTGTCCGATAGACACCATAGAGAGATAAACCGGTTGTGGCAGCATTCCAGACTGTCCCAATGACAGCATACAAAAGGATGGAACCAAGATTTCCAAAGAACAATCTATTTGGCATAAAATATCCAGCATCCAAAACAATGGGAGGCAGCAGATAAAAGAAGAATACAGTTGGTGTAAGAGCAAATGAGGCAATGTGATCTGCTGCCCATACAATGCCACCCAGGAAAAGACCAAGAACAATCAGGAGAGCACTCTCTGGAACCACCCGAGTGACTTTGTGGGACAAGTGGAAAACTGCAAGGAAAGAAGAAAACAGTTTGTCAGAATTGAAACTGTTGAGCAACAACTGTCATTAGCTGATAATTCTGACTTCACACAAACTTCTTGCTTTCACTGTTATTAGACCCAAAAAATATGCATGGAATGCATGGGATACAATATCAGAACCCAGCTACTTATAAAAAAAAAAAATTCATCTCCAAATTCTATACAGCATATTTCAACCTATGTGAAACCAATATTCCATGGCATTTATTTCCTTTATTGGGTTATCTTCTCCATACAAGATCTGTTTAGGAAAAGATGGTGCTCTATGCAAAGCAGTAAGTAGAAAACTGAAAAGAAATGGTAAAAGTGCTGGAAATTTATGACTTTATAATTTACTTCTGAATCTAAAAATACACATCTGACCTCCCAACTTCTGCCTTTAAAACTGATCAGCATACTAGCAGGTTTATTGGAGAAAGGGAGTTACAAGACAAATTTATTTTTATAATTATTTTATAATTTATAAAGAATATTATATAACAGTGTAACCTGCAGCAGGAGCAGAATGGAGCTGATGTCATAGGAGACCCCTTTTGGGCCTTTTCCTCAAAATCTTCCTAGAAGGATTTCAGTTACTTGAGAGACTTTCAGGAGGAATGTGCCCTTTTGTTATGCCATCTTCACATTTATTAGTGGGAAATGGTCCTGCAACAGACTACTTTCTTTTGTACAAACAATATGATAGAATCTGTATCTTCTGTGAAATCTATTAATAAATATGAACAGTATATGGTATCTATTATAGAAAAACACGTAATAATATGATGTGGTAAGACTATTAAACTATCTGATAATTAGAAGGAGAGAAAATTAGAGCAGCATGAGTGAATCTAAAGAAATGGAAAGATGGCAAAGCCAAGACAGAAAAATAGACTGTTCAAGGTGACAGAAACACAAGTAAAACTGCAAATATATGTGGCAAGATATATTTACACTGCACTTGTCAGGTAACAGATAAAAGGAAAAAAGAAGCAGAGGAAAAAGGAGAGAAGTTTGCGAAGGAAGACAGACCATGAAAAAGGAGGAGGTGGCAAAGGTGATAATACAGAAGCACTGGTGTTCTAGTTGCCTTTCTTGGGATTTCTGTGAGCCTTTTTTTGGTTTATCTTAAATGCTGATGTGTCACAGATGATCTGAACTCTAGCACTTTATGATACTGTCCCAATAAATGGGATTTTATTTATACAGCTTTGTGTAAAAAATTTGAGTTTGACTTCAGGAATTAAAATAGAAAACCATAGTCAAGACTAAAAAAGCCACTAAAAGCCATTGAGTTTCTCCAGGTTTGAGCATCAGCTAGCACTACGTTGAAGCTTTTACAATACTCACACAAGTTATCTCAAAACTAGTTTGGATAAGAAGATATCATGAAGAATTGAATGAATCTTTTCCATGACTATGTAGAGACCTTAGGCCAGGTTACTTTACTAAAAGACTGTTGTTTTTCCTTTCAGCCAAGTGTTTGTCCTAGTCAAACATTTACTAATTCCGTTTTAGAGCATTTTAAGGACCCCATTCCTGAACTGCCTTTTTTTCATCTTGGCTGCATCTACACAGGCAATGTTAGATGCATAACCTATCTTTACAGTAGCCTCACAAAAAGATGGTTCCTACTAATTGTATAACCTCCATGGCCCCATTGGCATAGAAAACACAAAAGCAAAAAATAAAACGGCCTGCTTATTCAACTATGAGCATATGTATGTTAATAACTTTTGTAGACAAGACTTGAAAACTAAATTATGTTAAAACGTAGCCTCAGTGGAATTAATACAGTAGCATCCACACATGGAAGCAAACTGCATTCAGTGATGTTGGCTAAACCATGCCAGTTCTCTGTTTAATGTAATCAATAGCTAAATAATATTTCACAGAAAAAAAAATATGAAGAAAATAAATTAAAAAAAACCCCAAAACCAACAAACAAAAAACAACAGCCAAAAAGCCCCAAACAACTAACCTCTATGTGTATAAACTGTAACATTTAACCTCTCAAAAGTCTTTCCTACTGGTAACTCTTGATTCCTTGAATTTCCAGTCAGTGAATTATTAACTAATTTATCACCTCACAAAGCAAGGATTATCTCCTTATCCCAGAAAATGCATGTTGCTGAGTCAGTCTTACTAACCCAAGTCTGTTTTTCCTACTCATGTTTGCAGGTAGGCTTTGACTTGAAGAATTGACAACAAGAATTTAAAGTTAAAATAAAACCTCTGAAGACTTTTCAGACCTAGACACCTATTAAAAAACCCCAACATCCAGATAAATATTTATATTCTGTGGAATTCTCACCTTTACAACCAAAACTGAGAAGCCGCATGCTGGTTTTAACACTGTCTCCTCCTAGAAGTTCCATGTTTCCAGTGAATCAGCTACATTATATCTGTGTATTCACTTTTAACTTAAATCAACTGATTAGTTGTGCCAGATTTTAATACTCTCAGCAGTGGACTCTTCTATTCTGTTAGATTTGGAATGCAGACTGTAGATAGGCAAGTTATTGCATGAAACGAGGCTCTAGAGAAGTCCTCTTTTTTGAACTTCGCACAAAACCCCTGAATACTACACAGTATTTGTTTTAAGGTGACTGCCTAGCTTCAGACCAAGATATATTTGGAACTTGATCGATGTTTGAGTTGATGTTTGCACTTGCAGTGTTTGCTATTTTTTCTGACTATGTGCATAAAACATATTCAATCACAAATGTGCATCGATCCTGGGCTGCATCAAGAGGAGCGTGGCCAGCAGGTCAAGGGAGGTGATTCTCCCCCTCTACTCTGCTCCTGTGAGACCCCATCTGGAATATTGAGTCCAGTTCTGGAGCCCCTATTACAAAAAGCATATTGAAGTGCTGGAGCGAGTCCACAGAAGGGCCACAAGAATGATCAGAAGACTGGAGCACCTCTCCAATGAGGACAGACTGAGAAAGTTGGGGTTGTTCATTCTGGAGAGGAGAAGGCTCCCAGGAGACCTTCTTGTGGCCTTCCAGTATCTGAAGGGGGCCTACAAGAAAGCTGGTGAGGGACTTTTTAGGAGGTCAGATAGTAGTGATAGAACAAGGGGAAATGGATGTAAGCTAGGAGGAAGTTCTTCACCATGAGGGTGGTGAGACAGTAGAAGAGGTTGTCCAGAGAGGTTGTGGAAGCCCAATCCTTGCAAGCTTTTAAGGCCAGACTGGATAGGGCTCTGGGCAACCTGATCTAGTGGAATGTGTCCCTGCAGGGCAGGGGGGTTGGAAGTAGATGATCTTTAAGGTCCCCTCCAACTCTGACAATTCTACGATTATAAGTAGTTATTACCTTTATAGAAATTGATATAGATAAATTAATTCCTAATCCACTCTGTAATTGTTTGTTTGTTTTTTTTCAACAATTAATTATCCTGACGTTAGGTCCCTAATACTTTCTGTGTGTCTAACAAATTGACATAATGACAGGACATTAATTTCATAAGGTCTGTCTTGCTTATCAGAAATAGTCCTACAAAATTAATTGTCTCCCCATGACAAAGCAGAATTGTAAGTTTTAATGACATATAAATATCTAGCATGATCAAGTATTTCACCTAACTGAGGAGTAAAATACAGTCCAACAAGGAGTTCAGTTCGATTCTGTTGTGAAAGAAATTACAAATATCAGGAAGGATAACATGCAGCGCAGCTCAGATAAATTACTCTTACTACTGAAGAGTACATTAATATGTTTTAGTGAAATGAAGGAAAGACCAAAGGAATTAAAATTGTAGCTATTCTATGACATAAAAGAAATAGGGCACAGGGGAATCTTGTGAACTATAAATTTTAACATTTATCATTTAGATTTCCTCCACATAAGTCTATGCACAGTATTAGTGAGAAAGTTAAACATATGCTTTCCATCTACTACATGCTAAACCTGGCTTGAAAGTGGGTTTGGAATGGCTATTGGGTAGTCTGTATTTAAAGTCAAGCTGAGCATCACTGAATTAGAAGCTTTCTACAAAGTTAAAGAGTTACATAGCATAAAATTCCTGTGAAACCTTTCAGACTTCATTTAAGATCCAAGAGAGGGACCATGACATTTAACATATCTGATGAGTAAGACAAAAGAAATTAACAACCTGTGATTTCATGGTGGGAAACTGTTCCACCTTCTTTGTATCATCTGTCACCAAGGCACCCACCTCATTCAGCAGGGGGCCTACATTGCCTCTAGTATTCTTTTTTTGGGCAATGTATTTGAAGAAGCCCTTCCTCTTGTCCTTGACCTCCCTTGCAAGATTTAATTCCAGAGAGGCCTTAGCTTTCCTAGTTGCTTCCCTACTACCTCTGACAACAGTCTTGTACTCTTCCCATGTTTCCAGCCTCTCCTTCCATGACTTATAGACTCTCCCACTTGAGTTTGCCCAGCAGTTCCCTACTTAACCAAGCAGATCTCCTGGCTCCTTTCCTCGATTTTCTATGTGTTGGGATGCTCTGATCTTGAGCTCGAAAGAAGTGGTCCTTGAATGTTAACCAACTCTCTTGGGTCCCTTTATCTTCTAGTACCCTGTCCCAAGAGATTTCCTCCAGCAATTTTGTGAAAAGATCAAAGTTGGCCCTGCTGAAGTCTAGAATTGTGATCCAACTAGGTATTCTGTTCCTACCACACAAGATCCTGAACCCTATCATCTCATGATCACTGCAGACAAGGTTGCCCTCAACCTCTCCCTTTTCAACCAGACCCTGCTTGTTAGTGAGTATCAGGTCCAGCAGCCCTCCCCTCCTAGTGGGCTCATCCACCATTTACACCAAGAAGTTATCCTCAGTGCATTGGAGGAACCTCCTGGACTGTGAATGGCTGGCTGAGTAGGCTTTCCAGCAAATATCTGGCTAGTTAAAATCCCCCAAAAGAACCAGGGCCTGTGATTGTGAGGCCACTGTCAGCTGCCTGGAGAAAGCTTCATCTGCTTCCTCATCCTGATCAGGTGGCCTGTAATAAACACCCACAACAGTATCACCCATGCTAGCCTGCCCCTTAATTCACACCCATAAACTCTCAACTCACCCCTCATTCATCCCTGGACAGAACTCAATGAATTCTAGTTGCTGTCTCACATAAAGAGCAACTCCCCCACCACACCCTGTAGATCTGTCTTTCCTAAAAAGGACATACCCATCCATGACCACATTGCAGTCATGTGAGCTGTCCCACCATGTCTCTGTAGTTGCCACCAGATCACAACCCCTTGACCTCACATGGATTTCCAGCTCCTCCTGTTTATTCGCCATGCCACATGCATTAGTATACAGGCATTTCAGGGAGCGAGCTGAGCATGCCAATTCTACCCTAGGGTGGTGGGAGGCCTTCCGGTCTGTATTAGTACTAGCACTAGAACACTGCCCCACTGGTGCAGACCTGGCAACAACTCCATCTCTCTTCGAAAATAGTTTAAAGCCCTGTGGATGAGCCCTGCTAGTTCTTGTCCTAGAATCCTTTTTTCCCCTGGAATATAAGCCTTTCCCACCTCCTACCATCTGGCCTGGTATCTCGTAATACCAGGCACTATCAAAGAACCCAAAGCCCTGCCTGTAGGACCAGTCTCAGAGCCAGGTATTGATGGACCAAACTCTTCTACTCCATCGCATATCATGGTCAGGTACTGGAAGTAGGGAGAGGCCTGCGTTTAGTGGAGTCCCTCATGGGTCAGTACCGGGACCACTGTTTTTCGGTATATTCATTAACAACCTGGATGAGGGAAAAGAGTATACTGTCGGTAAGTTTGCTGATGACACTAAACTGGGTGGAGCAGCTAACACACCACAGGGTTTTGCTGCCATTCAGCAAGACTTAGACAGGCTGGAGAGTTGGGCAGAGAGAAATCCAATGAAATTCAACAAGGCCAAGTGTTGAGTTTTGCACCTGGGAAAGACCAACACCATGTACCAGTATAGGTAGGGATTGACCTGTTGGAGAGCAGTGAAGGGGAGAGGGATCTGGGGGTCCTGGTAGATTGAAGGATGACCATGTGCCAGCATTGTGTTCTTGTGGCCAGAAGGGCCAATGGGATTCTGGGGTGTATTAGAAGGGATGTGGCTAGTAGGTCAAGAGAGGTTCTTCTCCCCCTTTACTCTACCCTTGTGAGGCCTTATATTGTGTCCAGTTCTGGGCCCCTCAGTTTAAGAAGGATAGGGAACTGCTGGAACGAGTCCAGCGCACAGCCACCAAGATGATGAAGAAGCAGGAACATCTTCCTTATGAGGAAAGGCTGAGGGAGCTGGGTCTCTTTAGCCTGGAGAAGAGGAGACTAAGGGGTGACCTCTTCTATGCTTTTAAATATGTGAAGGGTGTGTGTCAGGAGGATGGGGTCAGGCTCTTCTCGGTGAGGCCCAGTGACAAGACAAGAGGTGATGGTTATAACCTGAAGCACAGGAGGTTCCATGTGAATACATGTAGAAATTTTTTCCCAGAGAGGGTGTTGGAGCACTGGAACAGATTGCCCAGAGAGGTTGTAGAGTCTCCTTCTCTGGAGGTGTTCAAAACCCATCTGGACGCGCTTCTGTGTGACCTGGTCTAGGGAATCTTTCTGTGGCAGGGGTGTTGGACTAGATGATCTTTTGAGGTCCCTTCCAACTCCTAACATTCTGTGATTCTGTGGTTTAAAGAAAGAAATATACTTTAAGGAGGAAGGGTTTTCTTCTCCCTTTTAAAAAATGCAACAACATATAAATCTTTCAATGGACTTTACAGCACTGATTTAACTACCTGTTGCTTTCTAAGGCTACCAAAGACTACTTTGCAAGAAGTGATTGAACAGAATAACCTTTTTCTCATTCTCTAAATGAAAAGACAGTAAAGACTTGTTAAATAGAGAGAAGAATAAATAAAATAATAATAAAGAAATGCTAATGTACAATTCATGCTCAAGTCACTTAGTGTTTGTAGACACAAACTGAAAGGTTTCCCACATTTCTTTCCAAATTATCTCTAACAATACCTGTTTTTAACGAATACAGATTTTTGCTTATCAAACAAAATATTTCAGTGACTAGGTTTTAGAATTTTGTACTTTGTTTCCAGCTGAAATGAACTATTCAAGACAGATTTGCCATCTTTTGAAGAGTACTGCAAACATAAAAGTCTGAAATCACCTATTTAATACACTGTTAAATTTTAGGTCATTTCAACACTATCTCAAGTGACTAGTGACATTTCCATTAACTTAGTTAGTGTAAAATGAAGACCTTGAGAACACGTAAATATTTTTTTCACCTAATATTACTGTTCCAGTCAATCACAAAACCTATTGCATGTGCACAGTACGCAACAAGTCATCCAGAAAAAAATCAATAACTGACTCATAGTAATGCTAGTTTTTCTCCGTTGAAGTTTCTTTTCCTTTTATCTTTGGGTAAAATCCAAGAAATCACAAAATATCTCAAGCTCTTTTTTCAGAAGTATCACTTCCGTAGTTCCCACAAAAGCATAGACAAGAATTCGCAAACATGTTTCAGCTTCTTCTACCACTGCCAATGACAGGTGTGAGGTCTATCATATACATTTTTGCTAGTGGGTCAAAAACGCAGTGATAGTACGCTATTAGTCTATTTTTCCATCTTCACCTATTTTCTCTTATTAAGATGAAGTTATGATTTTAAATCAAGCCATGAGTGCTTTTAATTAGAGATCAAAAACTTGATTTTCTGTAACTGGTAAGAACCTTGCTGTTGATCAAACAGAGCAAAAATTTTCTTCATTATTATTTACATTTACTTTACAGAGATGCAGGTCTCTCCGCAACATAGAAGTTACTTAAGAGAAAGAGTGAATAAAAAAAAATCCAAAAAAGAATATTCTGCCTAAGGGGAATTATTTCTTCTAAACATCTTCCAGCAGCTGGACTCTGACTGGCAAGCATGAAATTTTTGTTTCTTATCTTATTTACCTGTTCATTTTCCCCTTATCGTAACAAAGGGGGATTTTTATTTAAAAACTCTTTAGTTCTACCCTTTGTGCAGGTCTGTCTTTTATTTTGTTTTTTTTTTTCAGTAGTGCCCTCTGCAGAGATATGCTATTACTTAAAAAAATACAGTTAGAAAGAAAAATTGGAAATATATTCCAATAGCACACATGGAAAATTCTGCTTTACCTTGTCTGTGTAAGTGTTCAAAGTATAAACAAATATCATTTTGTGAACTAAATTGATCAACTGCAGCTGAGCAGCAATGCAGACCAAAAGCGTCTGGGAAGTCCCAGTCCATTCCTATAATGTTGGTCTACTAGACTAGCAAATGGCCACACTGTCTAAAATATAATCTGGAGCATACATCTTCAAGAAGGGACCATTTTGTTTCCACCATTGCTAAAAGGCATGCACACCTAGGTACTCTCTTGCTCCATATCTCTGTGCACTAGTTGCAACCAGTTAGTGAATCACAGCTCAGAATAAGTAGCTGCATATACCAAGAAAGAAGCAGCAGTGTCGAATACATGCCTACAGAAGTCCCTGAGCAGAGACTGTAGCATTCATGGAGTAGGAACTGTGTGCAGCTGATGAGGTAGAGAGTACTGTGTATTTTCTGTCATTTTTTCCCCTGGTCTTTTTCTGCAAACTCCTTTAGAAATTTAGTTTCGATTCTTAATGTTTGACAATTTTTTCTCATGAAGATGTACATGGAGGAGATTCAGATACTCTGATCTCCCCAATATCTAAAAAGAGGCTGAACAATCACTGTTTTAAAATTATTTCTAACTCTTGGTTTACTACGATCTCATATACTCTTTGATCTTTACTGTCTGTCTGTAGTATTCACTGTGGTCTCTCACAATACTGAGGGGAAGGTTTCTTAAACAACAGACAATACAAAGTCCTTAGGAAATGTCACTGTTAACACTAATAATGAAAAACTTTTTTATAGATTTGAAGCTTTAAATTAAAATTTCTCCAGGGGTTTTGTTACTTGTCCTTGAGTATTTGTTGTTAATTGCTATCTATTTCATACATTTGTTCAAGAGTGTGCTCTTTTGGCAAGTCCACTTTCTATTTCCGTCTTCTACTAAGAGAAGGTTTTTCATGCAATTTCCTGAGTAATGAAGTTTCCTCTATTTATATTCCTCTTATCTTTTGTTATGGCTCCCTTTACTTCTCAACAGTCCTGCCCACCTACTAGTTCGCTAATAAACTTTCTGCACTTGATTTCCTTACATCCGCATGTCTTTCATTATCTGCTGTAACCTTGTAACCCTTATTTTCACATGCCATACCAGTTTTGCCTCCGTGTGCGTCGACCTCAGTTGTAGTGATCTCTTTTTAAAGATCTCCTTCGTGACTTAACTACATAAGTTTTGTACTCTTGCCACATTACCAAAACCAACATTTCTTGCCTGTATAGCTGTAGGTGTACCTTCCAACAAATTATAGTTGCTTATGTAGACTGCATAGAGGATCTAGGAATTTTAATTATGACCAAAAACCTAGAAGAGCTATTTCTTCATGTAGCCAGGCTCTCCATTATCACAGCACCACATTAAATGATCCCCATTTCAGAGGATTTTTGCTCCAGCTAAGCCTGTGTGAAGGCATACTAGCAGCCCTCATTGTTAGAGATTTCATTCTGATTTCTAGCCTGAACTTGTTCACAGCTACTTTATATCCATGTTCCTTTGTGACAGTGGTATAATTTTTCTTAAATAGTTCATTTCCCGAATGTTAAATCCTTAATTTCCTATTATATAAGCACAGAAAAAAACATTCTTCTTGTTGCTTGTCTTCGATTTGTTAAACTAAACTAGTTATTTTCATTCTTCACTTTGTCTGTGTCTGTTTCAGTCTGAATTCAGCTTTGTGGAATCAGAGTCATCAGAAATACAGACTACATGCTGTATGAGTCACAGTAGAAGCAGGTCCAAAAGCATTAATAATTTCCCATCACAGCCTATAGTTCAGCTACATCCTGGATCTATTATCACATTGGTGACTCACAATCATCCTATATTCACTTCATATAGATGTGTACCTCTCTTCTCTTTCATAACTTCATGTCAAAATTCTTGTCATTAGTCTCTGAATTAAACTGCCCTTGGTATTACTGTATTTCATCCCTTCCCCAAGTCCTCAAGCTTCTATGGTTTTTCTAGTACAATAGCCAGATCTACATGAATACTGATAATGCCTAGGGAAATATGTCATCAGAAACCTTCAGTAGGATATCTCTCTTCTCTGCGCAGTGATAAGTAAAAAACCTGAACAAACAGAAACCTGCATAACACTAGTCCAGAAACTAAATTCTAGTGACTTTCACAAATAGGTTTCTTATAGTTTCATACTTTCTCTTGTTCTTCCCTTACCCACCCAGTAACTGTTCTACCTTCTGTCTTATTAACAGATTAATTAGGCCAAAATAAAGAAAAAAAAATCTGTTGTGTTCTAAAAGTGGATCCATTAAAGCACGGATTCAAAACATTAGGGAACTGCTTTTCTAGTCTGTCCAGGAAGTGTTTGGGCAGACTCAACATGGCTGAGGCTGTTCATTATTATTGTATTTGGCTTTCTAATCTTCAGCAACAAAGTGTGCTCAGTTTTCATTTCCTGGTCAGGAGACTGATAGCGTATTTTATAGTCCTTTAGATTCTGTTCTGTGGACCTTACAAGAATGGAATTCTGCAAGTGTCATGAATTGATTTTGTCATTTTGAATTATTTATATACAAGTAGTACAAAACCCTTAAGGGAAAGCTTTTACTAATTTCTTCTAAACAATATTACTAAGACAAGTATTGAACGATTTTATTAATCAGCACCTTATATTTTTACCAAATCTAGAAAAAAAATAAAAGATTTATTGAAAAAAGGTCAGAGATGTATATCTATTGCGTAACGAGCAATAAAAGCTGGGTTTTGCATAGGACCTTGACTACTGTTTTAAAATATACTATATGAACAAGACTATTAATACTGTTCCTACTGAATCTGACATACTGTTCCTAAGCAAGGCACAAAGTCCTTCATATTTGACTTGTTTAGATGAACTGGTTTGAGTTGGGTTTTACCCAGCTCAAGAAAGCTTTCTTTGCTTGTCACATATGTAATGTTCACAATTTACACAGTGTACAGCATTGTAATGAGCTCATTAAACAGGAGATTTTAGGCTGCCATTCTTTGTAGGTGAACAATTAACAAAATATGTTAGCAATTAAAACTGCAACCAACAACAGGTCAAGGTTCCCCGTTGATAGGTCATAACATAGCAAGATAGCCTGAAGTCATATTCAAAGAAGTGTGTGAGTAAGCAACTATTACCTCTATAATCATTTAGAAAATAATGAAGTTTAAACGGTCAGGTACTGTTTATCATAATTATGCCAAAAAATCCTCTTTTGCAGTTCTACTGCAGTGTAAGCGTGGTAGCATTTGGCCTTTATGGAACTGAAATTAAAATGGGAACAGTTGAAAATATTTCCAAATGAGAACAAAGCCCTCATTAGAAATACCTAGAAGTATAGCAGAAGATATAAAATAGAACAGACAAAGTATCACAAAACTACTTAATTTCCTTTGCAAAAGTATTAGAATTAAGTCTGAAAGACAATCTTCTTTCTCAAGTTCCTCACAGATTGAACTCAGTTAAGGGTTATTATGAGTTTTCTGTGCTCTGGATGCTGTCAATTCATGATTTTACATACTGAATACCAATATAAAGCTGAAGACTATTATATACTAGAGCTACGCTGTATACAAAAGAATAAAAATAGTAGGTTTCTGTCATAACCTCTTCGAGTTATATGATAAAGGGTCAGCAATAACTAAGTAGAATAAGAGGCAATTTTCTGATCACTAAGGTAGTTTTGACTAAAATGATTATCTGATGTCTAAATAAGACCTCTCTTTGGGAATACTTTGGCTTTTGTTTATACTTATAAAGAGCTGTAAATGTCTTTATACTGATAAATGTATTGCATGGAAAATAAGTTTCATGTTTTGAAAGGGGTAGGAAAGTGATAATGAGACAGCTCTTTCAGGTATGTATTTGTGTTTTGTAGTTCTTTTATGAGGAAAATGAGAAAGGTTAGCATGCAAAAGGAGGTTCACAAAGAGATTTTAAACTGATTTTGTATGGTGCAGAAAGTAAAAGGAGGGGAAAACCCAAACTGGCTAAAGCTGAATTTGACATAGTTCAGAACTCAAACCTTTTTATTACTAAAGATGACTGGTTGTTTCAAGAAAAAGGAGGGTATATATCAGAACAAATCTCTTCCTAACTAAATGACACCCCAGAATGTCACACATGTAGGCTAGGCATGATACACAGTAAAAAGTCATATCACAGAATGTTAGGAGTTGGAAGGGACCTCAAAAGATCATCCAATCCAAGACCCCTTCCAGAGGCTTCCCTAGACCAGGTCACACAGAAACGTGTCCAGATGGGTTTTGAATACCTCCATAGAAGGAGACTCCACAACCTCTCTGGGCAGTCTGTTCCAGTGTTCTGTCACCCTCACTGTGAAAAAATTTCTACATGTATTCACATGGAACCTCCTACGCTTCTGCTTACAAGCATCGCCCCTTGTCTTGTCACTAACAGAATTCTGTTCTTTATAAGGAAAATGTCCTTTATATAGTCAGGTCCCTTCCAACATGGGATTAAGATATTGTAATATTTCCTAAGAACATCTGTGCAAAAGTTCATTTTAAAGAAGCAGCAAGAATCCAACATGAATCAAAAGTTACATCTACTATATGCACAGTAATGTCTCTTTTTGTCTTGTATTACCACATATATATGAGTTAAACTTCAGTAGAATCATAGAATAGTTTGAATTGGAATGGACTTTTCAAGTTTATCTAGTCCAACCTCACCTGCAATGACTAGGGACTTCTTTAACTGGATCAGGTTGCTCAGAGCCCCATCCAACCTGACATCGAGGTTTTTTCCAGAGATGGTGGATCTACCATCTCTCTGAGAAACTTATTCCACTGTTTCACTACCAACATCATACAAAAAAATAAAATCTTCCTTATATTTAGTCTACAACCATCCTCTTTTAGTTTAAAAATATTGCCCCTTGTCCTATCACAATAGGCTCTGCTAAAAAGTGTGTCCCCGTCTTTCTTATATGCCCCTTTAAGAACTGAAAGGGTGCAACAAGGTCTCCATGAAGCCTTCTGTTCTCCAAGCTGAACAACCCCAACTCTCTCAGCTTTTACTCATAAGAGAGATGTTTCATCCCTCTTGCACTCCTCTCGACCTCCTGCAACAGGTCCATGTATTTCTTGCACTGAGGACTCCAGAGCCAGAGGCAGTACTCCAGGTGGGGTCTTGCCAGAGCAGAGTGGAGTGGCAGAATCACCTTCCTGGAGCTACTGGCCACTTTTCTTTTGATGCAGCCTAGAGTACAGTTAGCTTTCTGGGCTGCAAGCATACATTGCTGGCTCACGTCCAACAAAGGGACTTAAATTATTTACACACAGATAAATTCTAAGGGAGAGAAAGCTTATCACAGAATCAAAGAATCACAGAGTCATTATAGTTGGAAAGGACCCTCAAGATCATCTAGTCCAACCGATAGCCCTACACTACTCTTATCCCTAAATCATCCCCTGAAGAACCACATCTATGCTCTTCTTAAAAACCTCTGGGGATGGCAACTCCACCACCTCCCTGGGCAGCCTTTTCACTTATAAATGAAAAAGAATCATATATGTGGACTTGACTCTAAAAGAATTAGTTTAGCTTTTTTATATACATGTAAATGCCTCGATAGGTTCTGAAAAAAAAAATGCTGCACTGGAAAAGCATCAACCTGACAGAAAGACCTATCTGAAATTACACTGCTTTATATCAACTTATAAAATAAAAAAAGGTAAGCAGGTTAGTCCTGTTTTTGTTCTAAAACAGAAAGTGTTGTGAATAGTCAAGCTTCATAATTTTCTCCTAACATTGTTTTTTTCCATTAATCTCTTGAAATCCCGTACATGAAAATACTGCTAGTCCTGATAGGGAGGAAAAATAAAAATGGACAAAGGCCAAGAGAGAAGCCAAG
The DNA here is from genome assembly GCA_013399015.1 of Galbula dea. Classification (NCBI taxonomy): domain Eukaryota; kingdom Metazoa; phylum Chordata; class Aves; order Piciformes; family Galbulidae; genus Galbula; species Galbula dea. Next base: position 64,153 of record VWZX01007713.1, read on the forward strand.
CTTCACTTGAGTTTTCCTTAAATCTACGGATTCTCTACTTTCTGCCATGTTTAGTAACACCTATATATTCATTAACACCGATATATTTTATTATTTTTATTTCAGTTATGAATGTTTAGTTTGTCAACAACTGAATTGGATTGATGATTTATTTACACTCCCATCATATTCTTAACTGATAAACAGTTTCCAAAGTATGGGTCTCTTTACCAGGCTTCTTTCAACTCCAGGTACAGATACTGTGTTTTAGGTACTACAGCATGAACACTACTGTACTGGCTGTATTTCATACTGTATGTATGTAGTTTATATATATGTAGTTCATATGTAGTTTCTACTTCACCTGACTGTAGTCATAAAACCTTTATCAGATGAGGGTATACAGGCAAGATTCTACTGACTTTCAATACATTGAGTTCTTCTATCATGTGACAGAGAACACATCCTACACCAAGGAGTAGGAGGTAAAAATAGCTATAGACAATTCATCCTTACTTGGGGGTAGGTCTTTCCTGATATAAGAGCTTCGGTACCCATACACAAGCTGAGCTTCCACCTACAGTGACAGGTTTATCTTGGATTGGTTTTAATCTTTACTTCTAGATCACAATGAACAGAAGGAAACTTCATACTTCCTCCTCATACTTCCTCATGCTGTTTTCACATCCTCACACATTCAAACACCAAACAACATTATTCAAGTGAACATGCCTTGAAAATTTTTAAGTAAGGTCAATTATGTTGTATTTTTTAGGAAGTGCTGAAGTATTAAGATGCCCTATTGAATGCTCAGCAAGAATAGTTTTGTCTTGAAGAAAAAACTTTAGCTTTTCACTTAATTATCATTTTCTTTAGTATGAGTATTCAAGGCAAGAAAACAAGATGTACTTCTGTTCACTGAAATGTTAGGGAACATGAGTACTGTGTTACGTAAGAATGAGCTGCTACTCCCCTTAACACCATAATAAATGTGACACCTGTTTTTTAGACTCTTAAGACATGTAATAATGTCATCCTCAGATCAGAGAATGTCAACTAAGTATTCCATTCTATATACATCGTATTTGATATAAAACTGTTCCTTCTTTTTCTCTTCTTCAATAGCCAGCATCTGAGGAGGACTGTCTATTCTGCCTTCAATCCCAATCCATAAGGTCCTGAATCCAGTTCAAGGATCTGAGCCTAGTTCCCATTTGCTGCTGAGTCTCTGACACAATACCATGGTGATGGTGAGCAGCTACTATGGAGGGAAGGGAGGGATGAGGCGGGGTGTAGGAGGAGAGTGGGGGCTTGGGTTCAGAAAGTAGCTTTAGTTTTTTTCTCCAGTCCAAAAGTCTATCTGTCTATACCTCTCTCTCTTATTCCCTTTCCCTTCCTGTGGGGGAAGGGGGAAGAAGGGGCAATAGAGAATGTCTGTCACTGGATTAGTGGTTGTCCCAGCCCTTACCCTTGACAACACTTCAATTAAGTACCTAGATAAAATACTAGTTCAATAGTCAAAATGTCCTCCTATCCAGAGTCAGACCTTGCCCAGTCTTTTGTGAAGTGAAATGAAGATAGGAGACAAATGAGTGTCATATAAGGATTATATAGAGGACCCTGTGTCTTGGTTTGAGTTAGAACAGAACTAATTCTGTTCAGTGATTTTATTTTTTGTCTAAATCTCTTCTAAGTAGCTGCACTTTCTGCGATTAACAACATATTCTTGCAGAAAATGTCCGCTTCTAGTAGTGATAACGCTCAATGTTTATGGTTACTACCAAGGTCATTGCTAAATCTTGTGTACCACATTGGGGGTACAGAAAGTAAAAGGCCATACCTGAAGGGAGGAGTGAACAGGACAGTTGACCGTAAACTGACCAACAAGGGATTCCATTCTGTAAATGTAATTTTTAGTATAAAGCTGAGGGATCACCAACGTCAAGCTCTTTCCTCAGTGGCTGGCATCCAAGGAAGACTCTGTCCATTCTGCCTTGAATCCTAATTCATGAATTCCTGAATCCAGTTTCAGAATCCAGCTCCTGAATCCAGTTTCAGAATCCAGCTCCTGAATCCAGCTTTGAGTTCTCAATTTGCCACTGTGTCCAGTCTGGGACTTCCGCGGTACTTGCCTGCAGCATCAGTGGTAATGGTGATGTAATTGTATCACCAAGGCAGGCTTGGTTCAGTATTTTTAAAAATATATTTATATACATTTTATTTTATTGTTATTATTTTCATTAAAGTAGTTTCAATTTTCTTTTCCAACCCACAAGTCTCTCTCCCTTATTGCCTTTCTCTTTCCCTTTGTGAAGAGAGAGAGTCTAACAGAGAACATCTGCCACTTGTTTAGTGGCTGGCCCAGTCTTAATCCTTGACAACCACATAGCCATAACTATAATGGACTCAAAAATTGCCTGGTCCTTCCTTTAATAAAAGAAAGAACTGTAATGATGAAATATCTACCACATAGTTGCCTGAGGGGTTTAATTTTGTTGGTTTGAGGTTTTTATTTATTTTCTTTTTCCGGGAATAAAGGCAATCTTCTTGAGAAAAAATGTATTAAAAAGGGGAAAATTGAGATAGGATGTGGAAGACCCAGAAGTAATACCTACCTAGTACAGAGAAGGACTACAGAAGTGTGCTTTCTGATATACATTTGTAGGAAAAAGAGAGATTTGTAGGAAGCAGATCTATCACCTTGTTCTGTAGGAAGCAGGCAATACTGCAACAACCACCTCCACATTTACACATGTTCCTGCTGAATCAGCTAGCTACTGCTTGAGCTTAATACTACCCCTTAAGAGATCTCACTGCACATTCCCATTAAGAAAAACTATTCATTAGAATATCAGTTTATCCTGAAGAATTGTTCATCTAAAATCAGACATGGAATTCATATTGTATCAGCTAAGAGAAGGAAGAAGAGTGGGTGATACACGAGTGCAAGCTATTTGGATCAGAAAATTGGAGCCATTCTGATCAGAACACCCAGGATGGAGGAGAACTGAACTTTATACTGGTACCTTGTCATTCCTTTCTTTAATTCATGGTGGCATGACCATAGTGGCCACCATGTATTCTCCTCTCCTCTGTACTCTCCTCTGTCACATAACTTTGTTTCAGTTAATCAAAGAATACTGGTTCCACCAAAACAGCATGAAGAAGTGTTGTTTTCTTTTACCAGGTAGTATGTGGATAAAGGTCCATCCATGTATGAACACTGCTAATCTAAAGACCAGGACCAAGTGGTTAGGATTCCGTACTCTCACTGCAGGGACCTGGGTTCAATTACTGGTCAGGGAAGCTTTGTTGTGACGTAGTCTTAGGGAATCCTGCTCTGGCAGGGGGGTTGGGCTAGATGATCTTTCAAGGTCCCTTCCAACTCCTAACATTCTGTGATACTGTTATCTGCAGTTCTAACTAATACTGGAAATTATTTACAGGCACATGAAGGACTAGAAATTCCTCAGGAGTAGTCAGCGTGTTTTTACAAAAAGAAAGTCATTCTTGTACCACCTGGATGACTTACATGATTAAATGATAAGCCTGGTAGATGAGGGGAGAGGGATGGTGGGATTCTACCACACCTTCAATGAGGCCTTTAACACTGTCTCCCATAAGAGCCTCGCAGCCTCTCAAGCTGTTGCTCTAGGGGCTGGATGATCAAGCAGTGAGGTAGATTGGAAATTGGCTGAATGGCAGGGCCCTGAGGATGTCAATGAGTGGTGTAAAGTCTAATCGGAGGCTAGCAATTAGTGGTGTACTCCAGAGGTCGGTACTGGATCCAATCTTGTTCAACATCTTCATTAATTATCTGTATGAAGGGCAGAAGGCACCTTGAGCAAGTTTGCTGATGAAACAACCTTGGGATAAGTGGCTGATAGGCCAGATGGTTGTGCTGATATCCAGAGGGACCCAAACAGGCTGGAGAAATGATCTGACAGGAACCTCAGAAAGTTCAGCAAGAAGTGCAAAGTCCCACACTAGGCAAGAAATAACCTCATGCATCGGATATAAGATGGGGGCCACCCAGCTGGTGAGCAGCTTTTCAGAAAGGATCTTGGGGGTTCTCAGTAGACTCCAAGTTGAATGTGAGCTAGAGATATGCATTTGAAGCAAAAAGTCTAGTAGTATCCTGGACAGCATTAGGTGAAGTATTGCCAAGTGGGCCTAGGGATGTGTTCTTTCCCCTACGCTCAGCACTGGTGAGGCCACATGTGGAGTACTGTGTTCAGTTTTGGGCTCCTCCATATCAGAGAGACATGGATGTACTGGACAGGGTCCATCAAAGGGCCATGAAGACTGAGAACCACTAAGACTGTAGGATGGAATAGCTAAGGACCAGAGTTATTTCAGTTGAAAATGTAGCAACCTAACTCTTATGACAAGTCTTAAAAACAGGTCTTAAGTTAGTTTAAACTCTAGACTATGCATTACAATAGAAAAGCAAACATTCAGATAGTGTTTCATTCACTCTGGGATGAATATTCCAACCACTTAAACCACTAATTAATAGTTACTTAATTTGTTAAGCATAAGTCTAAGCTGTCAAGGCCTGAAAATCTACATCCAGATATGCATCAGTACTGCTATTCCACTGAAGTATAACATAGTAACTATACCTCCAGAACAACTGTAAGTACTGATGTAAGTACTTACATTAATATAAAGTCATGTTATATCAACCTATGTCATCTGGTCCCTGGAACACAATTATACCACCAAACCAATGTGACAATATTCATTTTAACAAGAGATGTAGAATACTTTAACTGTGACAAAATAGTTAACATAAAATCAGGTTTGTGTTTGTACAAGTCCCTACATCAGTTTACAATCAGTTTGCACCTGGGAGATTTTCTTTATGAAATCTTACAGGCTCAAGATCTTTGCAGGTTTCTGAATGTTTAATATTTTCCTCAAAGTCCAGCCTTTGTAATCAATGAACCCATAAAACTTCCACTTTCTACTTTTGTTCCACTTACTTACAAAAAATTGTAATTGAAGCAGAGAAAATAGTAACCAAATATTTTCAAAAATCAGTCAGTTGATCTACTTGAAGATTTTCTTTCTTGGTGTCTGACTACTGCTATTTTAATGTTCAGGGCTGACAGAAGACAGGCATTTTTTCTTTCAATAAATAAAAGCAGAAGAACTCACCTAAGCACATATTAGTGAATCCAGAGTGACTTCTACTTTCGATTATTGGAAGGAGAAAACTCTCCAGATAAATCTACTTAAAGCATCTGCTTTTGCATAAGCCTTTCAGAATATCTTCTAGATTTCTTTTTCTGTGAATGAAGATTATATATTCATGCCTTAATTAAAAGTGTTTCCACTTGAGGTCTTGCATTCTATTTCAATAGTTTCAGTATTTGTGGCTTTACAATGTTTTACATAGCAGCCAATTAGGTATCAAGTCACTCCTGTCCCAGGGATGAATACTCTGTAAGCTGTTTTACAAAAGGAATTGAAATATTACAACACTGCCAACTGGCTATGCTCTGTAGTTTACCAATACCGTTTTAATGGTCTGTAATTTTAAATGGGTGCCACTTTTTAACAAACTGAAGAATAATTAGAGCTCCTAGTTCTTTGGGACTTAAGTTTAACTGCACTACTGCAGAGAAAACCGAAAAAAACAGAATCTCCTGAAAAATCAAAAAGAATATTCAGATAAGAAATATTCTTCTATGACTTTGGACTCAACACTTCATCCTGAAATAGAACAAGCCATATATAGAAGGTATAGAAGAACTCAGTAATCCACTACCCCATTACTTCAGAGCAATATAAAAGTGGCAAAAAGGAGAAAAAGGAGTTCTGTGTTTGAATTTAAAACACTTCTTTAAGAAGACTGGTAACAAAACTCACTTTTGGTAGTCTTCTGGTGGCATGAGTTTAAACAACTAGAAAAACAACTTTCTTACTGCCAGATCAAAGTAATAATTCAGGATTTCCAATACCAGCTTTCCTGCTAAGTATCTCTAACACACAAAGCTCCACAAAAACAAAGCCTTTCACTTGAAGAACCTGTGTACACCTGAAAGGGTTTGCTGCTTGAACTTATTACTTGCAGCCGTGTGGTTTGCTGCATTACCACATGAGAGATTTACAGTCACTTCGGGGGTTTGTAGATCACTTTTACTGGCTTAAACTCTGAGGACTGTAGATCAATGGTTTCGACAATCCCAAGACTACAGTATGAAAAGGATTCCATTGTTCTACGAAGAACGCCGAGCACTTTGCACACAGGTGCCCGAAAGTAATTTATGGCAGAGATCCTTTCTTAGGTATGCATGCCTGAACTGTATTCAATTCAGGGCCATTCTCAAAATGCCATTGTTTTCTTATGTAATTCACACAAGTTGCCATTGTGCATTTGCTATTCCTCAGGGGATGTAATCTGAATCTTGTCGAATTATGCTGTCCTGATATCTTCTTCCCTACTCTAAATAATTAAGACCTGAGACCTGCAAGACTTGGAGGGGGAGGGTAGAGAAGGGATGTGTGTTTCAGCGAGACAGGGAAAGGATGAGTAAGGTGCAAGAGTAAAATGGGAAAAAACTGTGGAAAAAGGCATCCATTTGCAGATCATAAATTTAATAAAGACATGATTTATACAGTGCTTCTAGGAGAGGAAATGTTAAGCTATTATTATATATTGGCAATGCTCTTTTCAGCTGCCTAAAATGTTGCCTTGTCAGGCAGAGATTTTACAGTACTTAACGTTTCTAGCTCAGAAGTATTCTAAACAGCACTGTGCAAGAGAAAATACATCTTTCTACATTGAAGACACCCCAGTTATATAACAGAGCTGCCAGGCAAATTTATATAATTTCTATGTAATTATTCTTAAGTAAGATAATAAATACTATATCCAGGAAGGAAATGCATATGCCTCCCTTATAAGTACACCAACCTGCTCCACCTTCTACTGATTTCACAATAAAAGGAAAATATTTCTTTTTTCCTTGTTGTCCTGTTCAATATGTGGAGGAAGGTAGCCAAGTCCAGGCTTCTTAGTCACAATACAAAGTCCTTTTTCATATTATCTATTGCTATTGAGAACAGATTTTAAGAAGCACTACAATCATGACAAGCCTGGTAATTTAAACTTTACAGGGTCTGGCAATATCCTCACATTTGAGTCTCTGACTTCATTTTCAGCTAATACTTCCAATACAGTTCTGCTAAGCATCCCTCAACATTTCTTCCTGAAGATGTTATTTACTGAAGAATTGCCAACAGAAGAGCTAGTCTCACATTTTTAAATTAAAACAGTATCCTAAATCACTTTCTCCAAGTAACTGACATTTTTCACTAGTGCTGAAATGCATGAAGAGAAACTTGGGAGTCAAATGGGCTTTCGTTTTGACGTTTTGTTTTAGAGGGAAGGATATTGATTTCTTCAAAGAAAATATCGCCCCAGGGGTCTAAATTGGGTGAGTTGTTAGACCTGCATTTCACAGTTCCTTGCTAGCCCATCCCTAACATGCTTAAAATTCTCCACAGCAATTGTTTATGTTAACAAAATACTCTGAAGAGCTCATTTCTCAGAGTACTTTGGGACAATGTGGAGGGGGGCTGGGCATGCAAAAACTAGAGCATTTGTAGGAACCCCTATCTCCGTAAGCTTAGAGATACCGTATGGTTTACAGCCCATGTCCTCCTGGGGTCTCAAGAGCTGGTGGACTCAACAAGTCTATCTGACACAGTATCTTTTTGAGATATCACTAGGCCAGCCTTCTCCTAAATGTTTGTTCATTTTTATTGAATCACTTCTTCACCCTCCTTCAAATCATTGTTGCATTCCTAAAGATGGATTTACCAGCTGCCCTGGATTCCAATTTCACTCCCACTTTTAAATTTCTAATATAAAAGCCTTTAGAATTTGTTCACAGCAACACAAACATTTGTTTATTTATTTTTAAAAAAGCTTTTCTGACATTCTTAGGCTCAGCATATGCTGTACTTAGAAAAACAGCTGGTAAGAGGTTAGACTCACAGATAATGAAAAGGCTATGTATGCTTCCTCATTTCTGTTCATAGTCACTCACTTTCCTACCATTTCTTATAGTTGCTTATCTGCTCCACTTTGAGCAAGTTCAGGGGGTTAAACAGACAGAAATAATGGCACTAGTTTAAAAAGTTTATTTTGGGACAAGCCATAAACTATCCTTCTGAAATATGTTACACAGAAGGATTTAAATCACAAGTAGGAATTTTACAAGTTCCCCAACATAAGCTCAAATAAAAATATAAATCCAACTTGTTACTGTCTCCTAGGGTTTTGAACAAGCACAGAAACATAGAGTGGATATCCTCCAAGTAAAAAGCATACTTCCCCCCCCGCCCAGTAGACATGGCCTCAGTAATATCCTCAAAAAATTATAAAAATATATAAAATATTCAGAGTTTAAACTCTTTTTTCTGTTGCCCATTTGTATCTCCTGAGCTGATTTCCTACTTGTTTCCAAAGTTGTTTTCTGATCTCCACCCTACTTCTAGCTTTTTCTGCAGCATATTTTTATGCTACCGTTTGTGCCTTCTACATATCTGTTGTTTAAAGTGTTATTTTCAAGATGTGATCTATTAAAGACTTGTATAGAAGGAGCGGAGTACATGAAGAAGTGAACTAAGAAAATGTGCAAGGCTGGTCAGCATGCACATCTTTAATCTTAGAACTATACTGTGCAAGTGTGTTGATTAAAAATGTTATATATTTATTACATAGTTACAGTAGAAAATGCCCTAGTCTACACATATATATATGTTTGGGTTTTTTCAGTAGTATTGTTTGTTTCATCTGGAGAACTGAGTACCAGGGAGTGGGCACTTGAAGTCCACTAGGAGAATTCTCAGCTGTACCTCATGTACCCTCTTCATGTAGATAAGATGTTTTTCTGAATTAGCTTTACACATGTAAGTGGTTTATTTGCCTTATCCCATAAGGATACTCATTTGTAGTGATAAGAAAGCCTATCAAATGAGGAACTACAGATCATTACCCGAAGTGGAACACTGTGTACCTTAGAATGAAGAGTTGGAACATTTCAAATAAAGAGGCTCAATTAAAATCAATATAATAAGTATCAATATAGTATGTGAAACAATACACTATGATGCATCAAAAGTTTCACAGTAGACATAGACTAATGAATTTATTTCCTACAGTGCATGAAAGCCATCTATATGAAGGCTTTACTTCCACAGTTTCATTTGTAGCAATACTTACATTTACCTGTCCAAGAAGTGTACATATTACTCAGACAAAAGAAAAGCAAATAAAAGAGCAGCTTCTTTCACATCAAGCCCAAAACACTATGCACTTGGGACACTTATGAGATTTCATATACAATAGTTTATGTTGCAGAATACCTTGTCAGCACCAATTTACATTCTGAACGTACACAGCATGAACATCAAGTCCCAGAAAATCCACAGAATTTCCTATTAAATAAACAAACCAAACAAACAACTAAACAAAAACCCTCACTAAACTCTAAGGTTGCTCTAATGCAAGAGTTGGCAAGGTATTCTTATCACATTTTCATCTCCAGCTACCAAGTGCAATTCCCAGAATACCCTTTGTTGACCAAACTGCCTATCATCCACCAGTAAAGTAGGTCTCCCAAGTCCTGTAGCCATGAAGAAGTGAGCTTGTGTGTATAAGAACAGCTCATCCCCTGCTGAAGAAACAGCAGCAAACCCAGCATTTTGATTCCACTACCTTTAGCCTTCTTCAGGTAGTAAAGCAAGAGACACAAGTGCAAGTGTTCTATATTTTCTTCCTCAGTTCATTTTTGTCTGTTTTTTGAATGTATAAAGCTTCTTTGAAGCAGCATAGCATTTTTGCCATTCAAAATCTTCTGACAGGTTCCTGGTCTACTTTCTAGAACCCTTGACACTCCAAGGCAAATAGCAGGTTGAGAAGGTGTGGGGGTTTTTTTTGGTGTTTGTTTGTTTTTTCAACAATTCCCTTTCTCATTCACTTATATGAGCACCTTGTTTTTTTCTTCACTAATACACTGTTGAACACTGACTACACCCTTCTGCTTTCCTGTATTTTATTTGTGACTGGTGGGGAAAGCAGTAGCATTCATAGGTTCTCTGTGGAATACAACTGTTGTCCATTGCTGCTTCAGAGACAATGTCCACAGTAGCTTAATACTGAAATTTAAATTTGAAGCAAGAAACAGAATTATGCTTAAGAGTTTTGTGGAAGAAAAATGATAGATTTTATCATAGATACTATCCACTAGTAAGTGACATGCTCCATGTAACTGTGAAAGAAGTGCAAATGATTTAAAAATAGAACCAGCAACATTCAGTACCTGAACTCCCAAAGACAATTAGCACTTTACAAAGAGTGTATACTGAGGACTTCATGGTAAAATGGCTCAACTTAATCCAAGCTAATCTTATTCCAGGCCACTGCAATTTAAACATAGGACAATCTAGAGTCCTGTTAGCTTTGTTGTGTTTCTGACAGAGCACTGATATGGTTATGCAGCCATAATATTACCTCTACAGCTGTGCCACCTGTACAAAGCAGACAAGCCTTAATAACATAGAGGGCAAATACTTATTTAGAAGAGTATCTCAAAAAGAAGTTTCAAATGAGCAACCTGTGCATTAGTTCAGTTAGTAAAATTTTATAGGGACTCAGTGTTGTCACAGTTTTTTCCTGTATCTGGTTTCCCCAGCTTTCTACTACATATAACCCCAAAATAAATGTCAATTAAAAAAACCCCTATATGTTTATGTAATCTACATAATGCAGTAACCATCTGAAAACAAACTGTTTGCAAGACGTAGTCCAGCAGTGATTCAAATAGAGATATTTAGTTACATTATCTATGGTTAAGCAAGTGAAACCCAAGATGCAGGCATCACCAAAAACTGTTTTACAATACTAACTTCTTAATAAATTACTCCTCATTCTACAAATATTTTATTTGGATTTGGAGATGGCATTTTCCATCCAAGTCTTACTGTGTTTATCTTATGTGTTAGACAAAACATACCTAACTACAATTTTTTGCATCTTCCATTCTCTGTTACATGCAAAATCCACGGAATGTGATTATGGTATCCCAAATTCATATTAACAGTACAAGTGCAGAAAAATATAAGTAGGATTTTCAGCTAATCAAACCTTCTGAGTTGAGACTGATTTTAGAAATAATTTATTGAAAATTATATCTGCAAAATCAGCCAAACTGGAGGTCTGATTTTATATCCAAAGGTCAAAGAACTGAAAATAATAGCATCAAGCAAATCAAATACATTCCTATTAAATTGTGACTTTTCAAATCACTGTAAACAGCATTATCAATATAATATTGCTTTTGGAAAAGCCAAAGTTTAGAACATAAGTGTTAGAGCATTCATATAAAGTCACTTAAACTGTACAGAAATTAGACTATGACCCTGATTTTCACAGATTCAAATTTCTTAAGAAAATTTTGTGTGCTTTAAAGCGTGCAGTACTTTAATTGCAGCAGATGGTCTGATAATATGTATTACCTTTATAAAATATACTCTTTCACTAACTCAGCAGTCTACTGCCAAGCAGAGAATGTCAAGTTCATATGTGAAATTTACAGTGGTTATTTCTGATGGTGCTAGTTAATATAGCTACCAATCATAATCAGGAGAATAACATATCATTAACTGGCATAGGTACTGTATAAGCAATAAGGCACAATTTCTGTTGCAGTTTTGTAAAAACTTTTTCCTGGGAGCAACAGCAATGCAAGGTTTCCGGGAATTGCAAGAGTTTGCACAGAGAAGCCACAATCCTAGGCGCTGAAAATGAACTGGGTAACCCACTGGGGCAGGTGAAAATCACACTGCTAAGCACCGTGTAGGGCGGTATTATGAAATCAGGACAGAGTACAGTAAACCCCTGAAAACAGGTCAGTGGACTTATGATAAGCTTTCTTCATTTATGTTGGGTGGGAGAAGGGGAAGAGGAAGAAAATGTATTAATATATAACTCCAGACTCACCGATTTTGGCCAAGCTGGCCACAAGTATCCACAGTGTAATGATATAAGGGTCCTTTACGTGATCCCATTTGAAAGAGACGATGGCAAAGCTTTGGGACTGGTTGCTATTTAAAAGGCTTCCCGAGCTTCTCTGTCCCAGCGCCGCTGGGAGAGCCATTAGTCCCAGGAGGAACTCCACTCCAGACACCTGTCTCATCTCCAAGACACACAACAAAATACTGTTTCCCCTTCTCAGAGAAATAGCGACTCTTCGGAGGTCCTTGGGTCTGAGGTCCTTGACCCTCCACAGAGACGCGACCAAAGACTCCGGGCAGCGATACAGCTGTGCGTTCAGCAGGAGGCGGAGAGGGTCCTATACCGCCCCCGACCGCACAGCTGCGGCGGCTGGCCCAGGTAGCACTTTGCACAGGGTGGCCAAGGAGCAGTCAGGGGCTCATTGCATAGACAGATGCTTCTAGCCGGGGTCCTGCAGCTTGCCAACACCTGCCTTTATCGGGCTGTTCCCGAACGGTCGGAGGCGGAGCTTTCCTGCCGTTCTTGAAGAGGCTGCAGTGCGGGGACAGCGATCCCCTTTCGCGATCGGCAAGGGAGTTCTGTTCTTCTTAAGGGATAGCGGCAGGCTGTGGGCTGTGTCCTCCCTTCTGTCTCGGCTCTGGGCACTTGGGGGTTGGAAGAAAGTGGCCTTGAGCTTCTGATGCTCGGGGCCGAGGTTTGTGCGCTCCTGCGAGCGTGTCCAAAGCAGAGCCCGAGATGAGTGCTTACATCGGAGCCGGATAAGCAGGAGATCCACAGGTGTCCGTTTGAGTGCTTTGGTTGCGCAGCCCAATGGACCAGACTCCCTTCCTCAGACCCTCTATGGTAGCCGGTTGCCACAGAGGAAATGCTTCAAATCGCGTTAGAATTTATGTCATCGAAGATACAGCAGATACCTCAAAATAGATTTTCCTTCTGTCCACCAGAGAGCACCGCTTCCCACGGTGCTTGGGGAAATGACACCTGCAGGCAAGGTTTGGCTTTTCACTTAGATCTGCTTGCATCTCATTTTTAAGATGAGCTATATTAAAAACGCTACATGGTTACTTTTTTTTTTCTTTTATTTTCTTTTTCTTCTTTTTTTTTTTTTAATAATCACAACGTGAAACCTTTTAGAAGGTTCTCACTTCCTCCTGAAAACCTTATTTCTTGCTGATAACATTTGCCTTATATCCTAGATGGTCCACATTGCATGTTGTAGGCAGGTGGACTCATGATAATCATCACCCTGCAGTAAAAAGGCAGTAAAGCAGCATGTTTCCAGCAAACAGAGCTGAGTGCACCTTTCCACACCATACAGCAGCAACAGCTTCTGTCCTCTGTTGTGCGCTCTGAAGCAATCCAGCTGGCCATGTATGCAGTCCACTGCTTCTGTGACTTCTAGCAGAAAAATATTACCTTTTTGTTTTACTTACTTAACAGTTGGTTTTATCAAGTGTTCAAAAATGAACATGATAAAGCTCTGCTTTAAAAAGTTTGGAAGATTAAGAAATTATTTTAGTTTAGTCATTTGAGAGAAAAGCTAAGTACTTTTTCAAAGTCTAAGTAACCTGCACAGAGGCTCTATAAATCAATTAATAGGTTAATTGAAATAATAAATTTGCATGGAATGTCATTGTTATAAAGCATATCTATCACATAATTTATTTAGCTAAGGAACTCAAGGAGCAATGTTTTCTTGAGTTACTGTACTGAAGATTCAGTGACTATTACCTCAAGTCAAGTGCAGGCTCATTGAACAATGAAACATCTTGGGTTTTTTATTTCTCCTGCTTATTAATTACTTAAGGGAAAGGACATTATGTAGGAGTTTTTTAAACTAAGAAGTAATCTGAAGACAGAATTGGCAACTCTTTAGGAAGCATAACAGGCAGAAAAATATTGTCTTTGTATTTGGGAAATGTTTTAGACAAAGCTCCTAAGAATATTTCAGTCTTTAACAAATGAAATACTATCTGTATTATGTCTTAGGCACTTGTATGTCCTTCAGAATTTGCTCTCAAGTTTTTTTAAGGGTTCTGACCAATGTGAAAGAGACATTTTTGTTCATTGCTGTTACAGAGTGAACTACAGGTAGAAGTAGCTACTGATCATCTGTGTAACTTGTTGCTGAGCCCTGTGGATAGTAGTAGTTCCTAGACGTTAATGTCAGTCAATGAACTTCAGTAGAGACAAGCTGTCAGCGCTGTTTTTATTATCACAGCTTATTCCAAGTACCATCACATCACAGTTAAACATTTCGGCTGCAGCTGATAAAAGGGCACCACAACTGCCACAGTATCCCATCTTACGTGTGTGATTCTTCCAAAAACTAGTTCACAAAATGATAGCTGGGTTAGAAATAATCCTTACTATTGAAAGTGATGAAGCTAACCATATTTTTGGGACGTATGTGTCATAGGTCAAGAATACCTATCACTATTCTAGAAAAATGAGAATGCCTTCTCTGGTGGATCTTTTCTACAGATAAACAAAGGCATACACTAGACTCAGAGGACAAGAGATCTTGCAGCCGATAGCCCTAGGGTAATGTTCTACTCATGCCAATAGAGACAACAGCCACCAAGTTACGTGACAATTCTGAGTTTGCTGGTGGAGGTAAACTAGTATTAACAAACAAAAATGTTGGAAGTAGTCTTAGCACAGACAAGCTAATGTTAATATACGCCACAGTTGAAAGTATACTGCCTAGCAACCTACCTTAAAGGGATGTTGTGAAAATTTTAGAGTGTGTAAAGATTTTTAAAGGCCTTGGTCCAAACTGCTACAAAAGTATATTATTTTGCTTGTCACAAAATCTTCTCAAAACAAGGTTTACAACACTGTCAAATTGCCAACACTGTGTTTTTGTTTAACAACGAAAGTTAACAATTTAAGGTGTATCTGTGACATTTGTCCTATAATCTGACTGTTTATGGAATATTTTAACTAGGCTGGCTACATATCAGGCTGACTGTACATATCAGGGAATTCTTAGGTAATTCATTAATATGTTAGTATAACACAGAGAGGACAGAGGAAGGAAATACTAATGCTGTTGGTACGTGAATACATGCTAACCCAACAGTCCACAGGATATACATGAACTCATGTACAGACTATATAGTTGTACAAGAATATATTTGCATTTATGTATTTATTAATAGATTCCATTTTCTTGGAGGTTCTTTATGGAAGCCCTTATGTAGTTTCCTATGACTTCTTTCTGTATCAGTAGCAAAAAGCAGTAGCATGAGTACTAGCTTTGCAATGAAGATAGTATATGACACAACAGCTGTTATTTCCTGACTTTCCAAAAAGGACTCA
Organism: Galbula dea; assembly: GCA_013399015.1. Taxonomy (NCBI): domain Eukaryota; kingdom Metazoa; phylum Chordata; class Aves; order Piciformes; family Galbulidae; genus Galbula; species Galbula dea. The sequence continues at coordinate 79,490 of VWZX01007713.1, forward strand.
CAAGGAAGATTTCTACTCACTGTGAAATAATGGCTCTGTCTCCTGAGTGACTTTCCCTCACCCTCCCCCAACTTAAAGAATTGTCATGTTGTTGCTTGTGGAAATGTTGTGTAAATAATTGCTTAGAGAAAAGAGCTAATAGTATCTTATACACCCTTCGCCTTGTCTTTCCTCAGGGAAATGCACTGGTTTTATATTAATGTCTATTAAATGTGTAGTCAGGTTAAGGTAAGATTTTGAAAGGAATATATTTGCGGTGTATATTTTTGTGCCATAATACCAACAGTATACATAGTTAAACAGAACAGCAACTATTGTGAATGGCATTGTACCAATATAACTGTATGACTTGGTGAAAATTAATGTGGTTTCTATGCAGATGAATGCAGAATCATATAAATTTAAAGTGAATTTATCTGATTCAACAGCTGATATTTTGCCAACTTTGCTCTAAGTGAAATGAATGTAGCTATGCAAGTTAGACTGAGAAATGTTGCAGACCATTATGTTATGGCATGATGAATATGAACCTCTGAAATAGCTTTGAGAAGCAATTAATTAATTCAGCTCACACACTTTGCTATCAGTTTAAGTGAATAAAATGAAAACTACGGTGAGGATGAATGAATAAGAGTGGTAAGTGAAAATCCATTTGTCTGGGACATAAGCAGGCAGAGGAAATTAGCTGGATTTTTCATGACTCGTTTTGTGACTGAATTTAGGACAGTAGAGGGGATTTATACCAGATCTTTCATTTGTATCCTTACATCTTTTTGAAAATGGCAGACATTTCAGGCAGATTGCAAGATTTTTCTGTTTTGTTGTTGTTGCTGCTATTATTGTTTCTAATGAACCCTCACATTAATATTAGATTAGCAAATAATCTAGTAGGAGTGGGAAAATAATTATGACAAAAAAATTACCCTATTTATGACCTGACTTAAGGATGGCCTCCTCTATAAGAGATTGTATCTGTGTGAGCTCTTAGTGCGATAACCAGTGAAAACGGATGCAATAGAGAAAGAAGCATCAGGTACCTATTACAATCTATCATACTATGGTACAAAAAAAAATTATTTTTATAAAGCACTATAGGTATTGAATTTAAATTCTTCTTTAAATTCCAATTTCATTGAAAATTTGAAAATTCTTCTATTGTGATTTAGGACTCTTCTAGGCTTGCTACTAGCCAAAGATGACCACAGAGATTTTAATCTGTGACAGCCTGCACCTTCTACACTTTCCCTTTTGTACGGTTTCCATTACCATGTTTTTGGCATCTCACTGATATTCTATTTCTCTGTACTACTGGTCTCTATCTTTCTTTCTTTGGATGCATGTCTTCTGTCAATACTCACCAAAAATCACAAATACTGAGACCTAAGGAACACTCAAAATGCTATCTCAGTGCTTAAGCTCTCATATGAGTCTATTCCTTAAAATTCAGCTTAGAAATGTTTTACCACATATTCTTCTTCCAGGTACTCACACCATCCTGACCAACATAAATGTGTATGCGAGACTCAAGAGACAGGTCACTACTAGTCTACTAATTTTCCTTGTCATAAGGGAGATTATATTTGCTGACCTTTCAAAATCAATTGTCATTTTGATGTATGTTAAAAAAGTTGGGGGAAGACTGTGTCAGAAACCATAACTACAGAGATTAAGTGGGGGGAAAAAAAAAGGAAATATAAGTGCATCTATCTGAACTGTTTCCATGTACAAGTATTCAGCTTTCTGTAGCTTAACCTGAGAGGGAAAGCAAAACGAACAGCTGAATTGATTACGGGAAAAACAAGTCACCCTTAAATAACAAAGGCAGCTAAATAGAATACTTTCAATATCTACCACAATTATTTTACATTTATCTCTTCATTTTGTAAATAGGTTCAGATACTTCTTGATCTTAGATTTTGGCTGAATCTTTTGTTTTTCTGATTCTCCAACAGAAATCCTCTCTGAAATCCACGGTTCATGTGGTTTAAGCCCACCCAGCCAGCAACAGAACAACCACGCAGTCAGTCACTCAGTTGCTCCTCCAGTGGTATCGAGAGGAGAAATACGACAAGTGGCTTGAGGGCTGAGACAAAGGACCAGGAGGGCACACTCATCAGTTATGGTCATAGGTAAAAGACAGACTTAACCTGGGGAACAAAATCAGTCTAATTTAGATAAAACCACCAAAACATTACCAATTGAATCAGAGTAAGACATTGATAAATACAACTGAATCATAACCATACCGTCCTCCCACATCTCCCTTCTTGCTGAGGCCAGCTCTGCTACCTTCTCCCCCTAAGCAGAGTAGAGGGGCAGGAAATGGGGGTTGCAGTCAGTCCTAGACCCTTCCATGTTGTTTCTGCTGCTCCTGCCCCTTAGAGGGGAAAACTCCTCACAATCCTCCCCTGCTGCAGTGTGGTGTTCCTGTCATGACAGACAGTCCTCCAAGAACTTCTTCAGACAGAGTAGGTCTCTTCCACAGGCCAAGGTCCTGCCAGGGTCTGACGGCTTGGGCACAGGCTTCTTACAGAGTCACGGCCTTTTTTGAGATCAGTTCCCTGCTCCAGTGTGGGCCTCTGCAGGCCACAGGCAGCATTCTGCCTCATCGATGGTCTCTTGAGTGCTCAGGCTGCCATATTACCAAAAGCTAAATGGAATTGGCTGCTCTGGCTGTGCCTTCCTTCTTCCTTCCTTCCTCACTGTCTTTGGTGTCTGTATGGTTGTTTCTTGCCAGTTCCACTCCTCTCTCAAAACAAAGAAATCCTAAAAGAAAAGAACCTACCCAACAGGTTTTCCCCTTTTAAATAACTTATTGCATAGGCACTAATTGACTCTGTGTTGGCCAGAGGTGGGTCCCACTTGGAGCTAGGAGAGTTTCTAAAAGCTTCTTACAGGAGCCGTGGCAGTAGTCCACTCTCCCATTACAAAAACCCTGCCAAACATAAATCCAATACACCTTCCCTACCCAGTTTAAAGCGTACATGTTTGTATTAAAAAACGTCACTAGGTTTCATCTAGAGTAGCTACAGAATTCAATATATCATCCTGAGAGCTCGTTTTTTGACAGACACATAGGACTTGTTCAAAAGCATCTATGATATCTGCAGCTGGAGACCCTCCCTGCCCCCCATAAACTGAACAAGAGTCTCCTGTGCTCCCTTCCTCCATAAATTAGATCACAGAATCACAGAACGTTAGGAGTTGGAAGGGACCTAGCAAGATCATCTAGTCCAACCCTCCTGCCACAGCAGGATTCCCTAGACCAGGTCACACAGAAGCGTGTCCAAACAGGTTTTGAACAGCTCCATAGGAGACTCCACAACCTCTCTGGGCGCTGTTCCAGTGCTCTGTCACCCTCACTGGGGAAAAAATTTCTATGTGTATTCACATGGAATCTCCTATGCTTCAGCTTACAACCATTGCCTCTTGTCCTGTCACTGGGCTTCACTGAGAAGAGCCTGACCCCATCCTCCCGACACACACCCTTCACATGCTTTAAAGCATAGATGAGGTCAACCCTTAGTCTCCTCTTCTCCAAGCTAAAGAGACCCAGCTCCCTCGGCCTTTCCTCA
>VWZX01007713.1:83409-97424 GCA_013399015.1 Galbula dea
GTCCTTCAACCAGTTCACAATCCATCTCACTACCCAATCAGCCAGACCACACTTGCTCAGTTTAGCTGCAAGGATGCTGTGGGAGACAGTGTCAAACACTTTACTGAAATCAAGATAAACCACATCCACTGCCCCACCCTCATCTATCCACCTGGATATGCCCTCATAAAAGGATATCAGGTTGGTCAAACACGACTTCCCCTTGGAAAACTCATGCTGATTGCTCCCAGTGCCACCCTTATCCTTGAAATGCCTAGAGACAGAGTCAAGGATAAAGTGTTCCATCACCTTTCCAGGGCTGGAGGTGAGGCTGACTGGCCTATAGTTACCTGGTTCCTCCTTGTTGCCCTTATTGAAGACTGGAGTGACATTTGCCTTCCTCCAATTGCCAGGCACTTCTCCTGTTCCCCAGGACTTATTAAAGATGATGGAGAGTGGCCTGGCAATGACTTCTGCCAGCTCCCTCAACACTCCTTGGTGCATTCCATCAAGTCCCATAGATTTATGGATGTCCAGATGGCCTAATTGTGCCCTAACCCAGTCCTCCCCAACCAAGGAAAACTCCTCCAGTGTCCTAGCCTCATGTGGGGGCTCAGGGGTCTGAGGCTCCTGAGCAGTCTCTTAGAGTATAGACAGAGACAAAGAAGGCATTCAGTAACTTCTTTGTACCATCTGTCACCAAGGCACCCACCTCATTCAGCAGGGGGCCTACATTGCCTCTAGTGTTAATTTTTTGGGCAATGTATCTGAAGAAGCCTTTCCTATTGTCCTTGACCTCCCTTGCAAGATTTAGTTCCAGAGAGGCCTTAGCTTTCCTAGTTGCTTCCCTACTACCTCTGACAACAGTCTTGTACTCTTCCCATGTCGCCAGCCTCTCCTTCCATGACTTACAGACTCTCCCACTTGAGTTTGCCCAGCAATTCCTTACTTAACCTTGCTGGTCTCCTGACTCCCCTCCTCGATATTCTACCTATTGGGATGCTCTGACCTTGAGCTTGGAAGAAGTGCTCCTTGAATGTTAACCAACTCTCTTGGGCCCCTTTATCTTCTAGTACCTGTCCCAAGAGATTTCCTCCAGCAATTTTGTGAAAAGATCAAAGTTGGCCCTACTGAAGTCTAGGATTGTGATCTGACTAGGTATTCTGTTCCTACCACACAAGATCCTGAACCTTATCATCTCATGATCACTGCAGACAAGGTTGCCCTCAACCTCTCCCTTTTCAACCAGACCCTCCTTGTTAGTGAGTATCAGGTCCAGCAGCCCTCCCCTCCTAGTGGGCTCATCCACCATTTGCATCAAGAAGTTATCCTCAGTGCATTGGAGGAACCTCTTGGACTGTGAATGGCTGGCTGAGTAGGCTTTCCAGCAAATATCTGGCTAGTTAAAATCCCCCAAAAGAACCAGGGCCTGTGATTGTGAGGCCACTGTCAGCTGCCTGGAGAAAGCTTCATCTGCTTCCTCATCCTGATCAGGTGGCCTGTAATAAACACCCACAACAGTATCACCTATGCTAGCCTGCCCCTTAATTCGCACCCATAAACTCTCAACTCACCCCTCATTCATTCCTGGACAGAACTCAATGAATTCTAGTTGCTGTCTCACATAAAGAGCAACTCCCCCACCACACCCTGTAGATCTGTCTTTCCTGAAAAGGACATACCCATCCATGACCACATTCCATTCATGTGAGCTGTCCCACCATGTCTCTGTAGTTGCCACCAGATCACAACCCCTTGACCTCACATGGATTTCCAGCTCCTCCTGTTTATTCGCCATGCCACATGCATTAGTATACAGGCATTTCAGGGAGCGAGCTGAGCATGCCAATTCTACCCTAGGGTGGTGGGAGGCCTTCCGGCCTGTATTAGTACTAGCACTAGAACACTGCCCCACTGGTGCAGACCTGGCAACAACCCCATCCCCCTTCGAATCTATGCTGAGGTCTCCACAGCTGACAGCAGCCTCTGTCTCATAAGGTTTCACAATTGTTTCCGTTCGTAGGCCATGGGGCAGATGTGGACGGTTTAACTAAAGATGTGAAAACCCAACAACACGAGTGAATTTGCTTACCTGATGCAATTAGAATGTTATTCCAGCAGAGGGAGTGACCCTGCAGTCTGCCTGGGCTTGAGGGCACCCAGTAACCTGGCGGGGACAGAGTTTGCCGGATCTGATGTCTGTTTAAAGCAACTTCAGAATGCCTCCTAATGTCAAAATTATCAATCTAAGTCTCTTCTCTGTCATTACACATAAAAAATCTTTTCTCTCGAATGTTTTCAGAAGGCAATTGAGATTTTATGAGAGTAGTATTTTCCCTTTTTTTCTCTTTTTTTTCTTTATCTTCTTATAAAGAAAACAGTGAACCTTGGTTGATGTACAACTGTAATAATGTAATAATTAGCAGTTACACTGAACTTAAGTCAGGTAAACCAAAGAGTCAAGTAATTAAATTCATTACAATACAAACAAAATCTGCCAACATAATTTATGCTTTAAGGTATTGATTATCACAGAATCACAGAATATTAGGAGTTGGAAGGGACCTCGAAAGATCATCTAGTCCAACCCCCCTGCCACAGCAGGACTCCCTAGACCAGGTCACACAGAAGTGTGTCCAGACTGGTTTTGAATACCTCCATAGAAGGAGGCTCCACAACCTCTCTGGGCAGTCTGTTCCAGTGCTCTGTCACCCTCACTTGATTGACAAAAAACCACATAAATGACAGTATGTACTTCCTTTTTGTTGATCTATAGTTTAAGACCTGGTGATATTTAAGAAGGATACATTAGAAGTGGTGGTGAGTCTTGCTGGATAATTTCAATTTATTAAAATCAAAATATTTAGACATAACATACGTATTGTGATGAATCTTTCTTTAGGAATTTTTCACATGATCAGAATGGTATTCCTAGTCAAAGCTACAGGGGAAGGAAAGACTTCAGGTCAATGATAGTATTAATAATCTGCTTAATTCCATGAAAGATGTAATCTTGAATCTCATACATTTCAGGTGAGTACTCTGATATTAATCATGACTCAGAAGAAATTAACATGGTCCTGATTTAATTTGTTCTGTACTGAAGAAAAAACAATTGTTGAAACTTCAATTTTTAAGGAAAAAAATGAAAAAAATATTATATTTTTTGCACTGACTGTGCCAGAAGTTACAATCAATTTAAAGAAGTTTGCAAGTGGTATTTCAAATGTCAGTTTAAAAGGAATGCAGTATATGTTTTATAGTCAATTGAACAGTAGTGGGGTGGAATGGGAAGAGATGGTTATTTTCTGCTGGTGTAAAAAGTGATAAAGATTCTTTGAAGTTGAAGGGCTCTCTGCTATGAATTGAAGGAATCTGAACTGGATTGCTGTTTATCTTACTGAAGTTCCAAAGGCCACGAGGTGCAGCATACATATGGCATGCATTTCCACATTACCAAAATAACAGCCATAAACTAACTGACTAAGATCAGTAAATAAATGTGTAAACAGGAAGGGGGATATTTTCCAAACATGTAAAATAATGTGACACTGTTGTATTTAATGATTAACTACATCAATCTGCTTTAATCTGGAAGCCTTAATCAGAGTTATTATTACTGAATTTTCAAGAATTCTTTTTAAAATCAAATAATATATTGAAAAAAAGTATCATAGCATTATAATACTGACTGAGCTGGAAGTAACTTTATCATGCTAATTTTAAAGTAAAAGCAAGAAAGAAACTGATTAGAACATTGTTCTGTATGTTCTAATCTAATTTAATTAAAACTTTGATCTTCATACGTACATGAAGCTGTACAAATAAAATTACACTGTGGATCCAGGTTTTGTCAGACTAACGTATTTTAAACTGATGCTTCCTACAAGGTCACACTTTTGGAAACACTGAAAAATAAAAAGTACAGCTGCAGAAAGAGTTATTAATTTTATCTGTTACATGAAAATAAGAATTGGCACAGTAAGCAAGTAATTTGGAAAACCTTTCTAAATTTTAACTGCTGTAGCCACCGTGGAAGCACGGTTCAATATGATGACACAGGGATGCAATCATCTTTGGATGGTGCTGGAGAATTTGTGTCTGGGAATAAAGATTTAATACTGTTATTTGCCCCTTGTCTGCACATTCTTACTACTTTCCTTTTATTTCCTTGCTGAACCTTTTGATAAATCATTTCTGCTTTCAATTCACTGCAGACCTTAAATGAGGTATTTGTTCTGAGAGGTCCCCATCAGCCTAATCTCGGTTCAGGTCATCATCAAGTTTTATGTACTGCATTCTAGTCTTAAGAAGTGATGAAAAATGCATGGAAATGTAGATAATACTGAAGAAAGATACTGGAAGATGTGACTGTAATGGCTTTCCCGGTCACTAAATCCAGTCTCCTTGGATTGCAGGCATCACATTGTATATTTTCTGCAGAAAATTACCACACATTTTTTTGAAAATGTTATGTTAAATACTTTCTGCTGGTTACAATATTCACATGATTTCTAGCCTGATTTCATCAGAAAGTTCAATCTTGTGTGAGTATTGTCCATAACCATTGTTTCCTCTTCTGATTTTTTACCCTATAAAATTAATCAGACTGTCTTTCAGCATTTTGTTTTAACCTAAACTGAATTAATCTGTACTTATACATGGGGATACTTTTTTCCTAACCCCCTGAGCAGTCCTTCTTTGAAAAGCTTGAATTAATCCTTCTTGAACAGACCCCACCAGGACACACCACAAGTAAGGCTTTACTAAGCCTTGTAAACTCACAACAGTACTTCACCACCTCTGAAATACATGGCCTGAAACACAGCAGAATGGTATTTGTTTTTAACAGCTGCATCTCAGAATGTATCACAATAGCCATCCTGAAATCAAGTAATATACCCAAGTCCTAGTCTTTTTCCACAGGTTTCGAATGAATAGGATTTTAGCTTACTGATAATTGTTTTGTTATTATTGCATTATCTTCCATTTCATATTGTGGTATTTGATTATATCAATATTACTCCAGTCTTCAGTATCATAATGTCCTTTCAATACGGTCTTCCTCTGTATTGATGGTGACTCCAAACTTTGCATCATGAGCAAATCCATTGTTGATGCTAAAAGCATTGATGAATATATTAAACAGGGTGGATCCTAAAGTATAACCTTCAGGTATTCCTCTTTTGATCTCCTTCCAGCCTGATTCTCTCCCCCTATTTTCAATAGTTGTCTCCAAGATCATTAGAATATAGAAACAGTAGCTTAACACCTTGACAAATAGAACACCCAGAATGTGGTATTCCTACATGAAGTTGTGGTAAACATTTGCATATTCTAAAATATGAACATCATCTCTGTAACTTTGCTGCTTATACATGACAAAATTCCAGTTATATGAGGTCTTGAGGGACCACGTAACGCTGTTGCAGAATGGTGTACACTAACACATGAGACAAAATTTCCCCCATGATTGTTAACTTAAAAAAAAAAGGTAAGATGTTTCATATTAAGGTTAATCTTCAATAGGTTCACATTTTTCAAGAATTGTCAGCTCAATAGATTTAGCTATTTGAATTTTTGATATATTTAATTGTCTACACATAGAGCCAGCAACTCTATTTAAAAACAGCCTTTCATGAAACTTGAATTTTTAAACTAAATCAGAGTTTGTGGCAGTTTGGCACACAGTCAGCAAAAGTTGCTGTGATTAAGTTGAAAAACTCTGATTAGGCTGAAGACCTGTGATTTCCTATAAAATTTTCAGATATATGAGAAAGTTTGGAGTTGGATTTGAGAATAGACATCAAGCTTCATTTGTTTATTCAATAAACTAAGCCTGCAGTTTTTAACCCAGAGAAAGGTTAAGTGGAATCTCATCAATGTATAAAATACCTGAAGGGAGGTTGTAAAGAGAACAGAGTGAGGCTGTTTTCAGTTTGTGCCCAGTGACAGGACAAGAAGCAGTGGGCACACACTATATCTGCTCACTTTCTCATGTGGTGGTAGCTGAGCGTTGGCACAGGTTGTCCAGAAGGGTAATGGAGTCTTCATCCTTGGAGAGTCTCAAAATCTGTCTAGACTTGGTCCTGGGCAACCAGCTGTATTGGTTGAGCAGGGGAGTTGGAGCAGATGACTAACTTCCCATATATGGAACACAAAGCCTAATATAATCTTTGCCATTCTTTTCCCTCTTGGACGTTTTTGTATTGCTTTAGGAAATCAAATATAGTGACCATCCCACTAAAGACATTACAGAGGATTGGTGAACACAGACTTAGCAAAAAGATATTTACTTGTAGGATTTTTTATTCCTCCTGCATGTTATCATTCAGAAGTCATATTGTTATCTGACTTATTTAAAATATTTTAGGAGAAACACAAGATACCATTCAAAAGAAAAACTGCTACAGACCTTGACCTGTCATGTCATTTTACCCAGAAAATTTGCATTATTGCACTTGATTTTGTTTTGGAAACATACGTACATTTCAACATGACCATTAAAATCCTTTCTGTAGAAAATATGTTTTCAAAGTAGACTGATAGCTCTTGGCAGAAAAACAAATGGTTATTCTGCACGTGGGATTCTGGGAAGGCAGACAGCAGTATTTTTACTTGTGGAACTAACATAATTTCCTTTAAAATAATTCATGTTGCATTTAACTATAAATAACAAGCACAAAAATGGTTTTCATATGCAAATTAATCATTATCTTTACTCTTTGAGTTTATTTATTATTGGTGCTGAAATAATTTTCCCTAAAAGAGAATTTGAAAGCACATCTTTTTTTTTCTTTTTTTTTTCCCCTGCCATGAGTTTTGGGTTTTCAGTACTGAACTATTAATCTATTAATAAGGTAGATTCTAATATAAAGTAATACTTGACTGGAACCCAGATTTCATTTCTATTTTCACTAGTTTGTAAATATTGGATAAGTGGGATAAACTGATCTGATGTTGATTGCTCTGTACTGAGTTCATTTTTGTCAAACATAATTGGCAATCATAATTTGGCAATCAAAGTGTTCCAGCATCATTCCACTGGGTATAATAGAAAACAATGTTTCCCTGTTATTGACTGTAATACACAGGACAATAGACAAAATTACACTGATCAATAGGAACTGAAATATTTGGAAACCAAACTTACCTTATATTAATCCTCTCACAAGCATCCTGTAATTTTTCCAACTTACAACAGTTCTCTGTTCAAGTACAACTCATTATTCTGGTACAGTAACATATGAATAATCACAGAATGTTAGGAGTTGGAAGGGACCTCGAAAGATCATCTAGTCCAACCCCCCTGCCACAGCAGGATTCCCTAGACCAGGTCACACAGAAGCGTGTCCAGACAGGTTTTGAATATCTCCAGAGAGGGAGACTCCACAACCTCTCTGGGCAGTCTGTTCCAAGGCTCTGTCACCCTCACTAGGAAAACATTTTTTCTTGTATTCGCATGGAACCTCCCATGCTCCAGCTTACAACTGTTGCCCCTTGTCTTGTCACTGCCTGACCCCATCCTCCCGACACACACCCTTCACATATTTAAAAGCATAGAAGAGGTCACCCCTTAGTCTCTTTTTCTCCAAGCTAAAGAGACCCAGCTCCCCCAGCCTTTCCTCATAAGGAAGATGTTCCTGCTTCTTCATCATCTTGGTGGCTCTGCACTGGACTCTCTCCAGCAGTTCCCTATCCTTCTTAAACCGAGGGGCCCAGAACTGGACACACTGTTCCAGATGCAGCCTCACCAGGATAGAGTAAAGTGGAAGAAGAACCCCTCTTGACTTACTAACCACACCCCTTCTAATACACCCCAGAATCCCATTGGCCCTCCTGGCCACAAGACCACACTGCTGGCTCATGGTCTTTCTTCCATCTAGTAGGACCCCAAGAAGTGAGCTAAGTGTTAGCATATCAGAGATTGAGTTAATTTCAAAATGTTAATGTACAGACTATGCTAGAGTAAAACACAGTGCATGCTGAAAGAGATGTGAAGTACAAGGAGTTGTCAACTTCACTGAAAACCAGGGTTTTCTTCCTCTTGTTTACATTTGGTCTGAAAAGGCCTGATACTTTAGTTAGTTGTATTTTCAGAACCTGAAATTCTAAGGAAAGCGCCCCAGGTGCCCTGCAGCTGCTCAGGGAATTTAAAGTTGATGCAGCTATCAGTATTCTTCTAACCACCTATTTATTGGAACTGACAGGTGTGACAATTTCTCTGGGCAACTACAGCAACCTGGGTGAAGCCACAACCCATGAAACCTATACAAGCGCTTCAGGATTCTATGTGGAAAGACGTGTTCTATGTGATAGAACTCTCAGGACTATCAATGGCAAAGAAATAAAAAATATTCATGTTCTGGATCAAGAAATCAGTATTTCTCTGACAACTGAAAGGTGTGTTACTAACTGAAGTGTGAAGAGTTTGTATTAGGGAGTGAGAAATGTCTGTGAAATTTCCCTGAGAGATCCTAGGATCTAGCATGCCTCTCTGTCACTATGAAAAAGAGAACACTGCATGTTCCTCTTTACAAAGAATGGTAGGGATGTAAGCTTACTCTTCCTTTGCATCTCTGCTGACCAACCATAGGGCATCACCTATGTATGCTGATTGTCTACTAGAGATATAAATGAAGAAATAACACAATGTCATTATGTAACAATGAAATAACCACACATTATATATAATAAACATCTTGCTGATATTTCTGGTTTTGTCAGTCTGGATATACTTGACTAATGCAATATAATTATTACTTTCTCACTTACCAAGTTTTAGGGATTTTTTCGCATGAGTGGCCTCAGATTTGCTGTCAAGGTAAAACCACAGGATACTATTTTACAGAAATTCTAATAATGCAAGAAGATACAAATGAGGCAATGTTAGAGACCCTATTTTTAGGTGTTAAGGAAAGTCACAGTATAGGCAGTGTGAATAATGAAGACAACTGGAAACAGTTGAGATGAGAAAAAGACATGATGAGCACAGGGCAAAAGAAGAGCACAGCAAGACTCTGAGTGAGTTATTTTTTATGTGGAATAGTAAGGAAATGCCCTGAAATAGAAAGAGATGTGCATAGTAAACCAGGCCTGTGGCCATGGTTCTGGCACACATTTTATATCTTGATGCTTCGTCATAATTTTATCTTTACTAGGAACCAGTGTTCTTCTCAGATCCATATTCATTCTTATATCTGGCATGAATCTTTTGTCTCACAGTAGGTCAATGATGGTGGATTCTGTAATGGTAGACACTGGAAGCTAAGAACAGAGGCAGGCATGACAGAACAAGAAGAAATCTTTATTGCTACTCCTTCCCTTTCACTGTAAGATTTGTGAAAGTTTTATCACTTATTGCAGTTCTACACCTGAATTCCAACATAACATAATCAGACTTTGATAGATGAGAGAAATGACACAAATTCTCTTTTTTGTTTTTTTTGTTAACTTTCTCATATGTGTAAACGAGAAAGTGCATATCTTTGCAGATTTAATGAAACCAAAATTTGATGACTCAAAAAATTATATGTTCTTTCTAAGGTGAAGACAATCCATTAAGATAAAACTAGTATGCTAGTGGTAGGAAAACTAGTATACTACGATTAGGATTCTACTGCAAGGAAAGTCTGCCTCAAAAGTCAATACATATAGTTCTGATTCTTTATTATTTATATTAAGTTTAACTGACTGTAAACTCCAGACCGAATATGCCAGTTGTTTATTTCTTATCAGCTATTATACCATTGCCATCCTGTCTTTCTCCTCTGTTTTACATCCTCCCACAGTTCTGGAGTGACACTGCAGAACTCCTTCCCCCATGATATACACTGAAAAGGAATTTGTATCTGTGACAGTAGCTGGAATTGAACTACATTTTTCGTGTTGGCTTTTTGTTTTGTTTGGTTTTGGGGTTTGTTTGTTTGTTTGTTTTTCTTTTTTGTGGGTTTTTTTTGGGGGGGTTTGTTTTTTTAATTATTTTTGTTTGTTTGGGATTTTTTGTTGTTTTATGTTTTGGGTTTTTTTTGCATGAGGCAGTTAGGCTCTGCTGACTACATCTTCTACAGCAGTAGTTCACATACAGAGTGGCAGGGGAGCCCATTAAGAGCAGCTATTACTGAAAGCAGGATAATTCAGCTGTCCCATTAGCACAATTCACTGAATTTTGTGAGGAGTTTTTTGTTTTAGATTTCCTAGCTGGTGTAGTCATAGACATGAGGACTTGTCTTTAGTAGACATTGTTGTTCAAACTCCTTCTAACTGCCACTCCCAGGATAGTTCAAATTTCATACCTGGGTACCACAGACATCCAGAAATCTGGTTTTTGAACTGAAAAGCATAGTGATTAAAGCATTTCTAGACAAGATCATTCCTGTTTTCTTGAAGAACAGGATAGCATTAATAATAAAAGAATGAAGGCAACAAAAGGAAGAATTTTATATGATCATTGAAATGTTAAAATCTGAAAATTGTAATGAAAACAATAACTTCAGAAAAATATTATTTCATTACTCATTGATCAAACAAAATGGGGTCTTATAATGTGAAAAATACTAAGTACAGATACATGTTAGTCACTATTCACTTATCCATTTCAGTCTACTGAAGTTTCATTTTAAAGCTACCTTAAATTTTCTGAGGCAAAACTTGTTGTATATTGTTGCTTTTCCAGAGGCCATATTCACTACTTCTGAATCTCTGATGCACCCTTACTCATCTGAGGGTATAGCCAAGTCAGAATTTTGAACTGTAACAATAGATAAGAAATTACTGCCACTAAAGAAAGGGGAGTGCACACGTGGTCTGCTATAACAGAAAATAAAGAGCACTAAGAACCATGAACTTAAAACCTTCCCAGTGGCAATTTTCCACACACCCCCCGCATTGCTTTCACACAGTAAGAGCTCAAATGACCACAACCTAAGTCAACAATATATCATCTAACATAACTTAGAGATGGATATCATGAAAATACACTAACTAGACTGAGGTTTTGACTGAAATATCTTCAGATTAAGTCATTTGTCTCTGATAAACCTAGAAGACATAAAGCACATGTATCTCACCTTCCATGTACACTCAAACATTTACCTTAAAGTAATAGTATAAAAGTGTCTTGGCATATGTAAGTATACTGGGGGAGACTGCAGCTAGGAAGGAGTAGTATCTTTCCAAACTGTTGAACAGATACAGAGGAATATCAGTGAGTGCTTTTCAAAAGGAAAAAGAAAAAAAAAAAAAGGTCCTGCCAGACAGCAAGACACACAACTGGAACACCATGTAACAGTATGGTAACAATTAGCTCAGTTTCAGGCTATCTACAATTCTCGCTGCCTCCCTGCACTGTGCTCTTTAACACATCTGCTTCTAACAGTATTTATTGACAGACAGAAGAGTTGTGCCCTGTGATGCAAGTGGAGAGTCTCTTTATTTGGGCCTTGTGCCCATGTCTTACTCCTGTGAACCACTTATTAAGAAACAAGTGGGAATCACTTTTACAAAACATATATGGTTGTCTTTATACTCTGACCAGGAGGGAAAATACTTCAGTGAATTTTTTCTACAGGAACAAAAATCACACACAGAGAATCAAAAAATATTAGGAGTTGGAAGGGACCTTGAAGATCATCTAGTCCAACACCCTGCCACAGCAGGATTCCCTAGACCAGGTCACACAGAAGTGTCTCCAGACAGGTTTTGAATAGCTCCATAGAAGGAGACTCCATAACCTCTCTGGGCAGTCTGTTCCAAGGCTCTGTCACCCTCACTGGGAAAAAATTTCTACGTGTATTCACATGGAATCTCCTATGCTTCAGCTTACAACCATTGCCTCTTGTCCTGTCACTGGGCTTCACCGAGAAGAGCCTGACCCCATCCTCCCGACACACACCCTTCACATGCTTTAAAGCATGGATGAGGTCAACCCTTAGTCTCCTCTTCTCCAAGCTAAAGAGACCCAGCTCCCTCGGCCTTTCCTCAGAAGGAAGATATTCCAGCCCCTTCATCATCTTTTTGGCTCTGCGCTGGACTTTCTCCAGCAGTTCCCTATCCTTCTTAAACTGAGGGGTCCAGAACTGGACACAATATTCCAGATAAGGCCTCACCAGGATAGAGTAAAGTGGAAGAAGGACCCCTCTTGACCTACTAACCACATCCCTTCTAATACACCCCAGAATCGTATTAGCCCTCCTGGCCACAAGACCACACTGCTGGCTCATGGTCATCCTTCCATCCACCAAGACCCCCAGATCCTCTTCCCCTCACTGCTCTCCAACAGGTCAGCCCCCAACCTAGACTCATACATGGGGCTGGTCTTTCCCAGGTGCAAGACTTGACACTTGGCCTTGTTGAATCTCATTCAATTTCTCCCTGCCCAACTCCGAGCCTGTCTAATTCTTGCTGAATGGCAGCACAATCCTCCAGTGTGTCAGCCACTCCACCCAGTTTAATGTCATCATCAAACTTGCTGACAGCACACTCTATTCCCTCATCCAGGTCATTAATGAAGAGATTGAAAAGTACCGGTCCCAGTACTGACCCCTGAGGGACTCCACTAGACACAGGCCTCCAACTAGACTCCATCCCATTGACCACAACTCTCTGACCTCTGTCCTTCAATCAGTTCACAATCCATCTCACTACCCAGAGCCAGACCACACTTGCTCAGTTTAGTTGCAAGGATGCTGTGGGAGACAGTGTCAAATACTTTACTGAAATCAAGATAAACCACATCCACTGCCCTACCCTCATCTATCCACCTGGTTATGTCCTCATAAAAGGCTATCAGGTTGGTCAAACATGACTTCCCCTTGGTAAACTCATGCTGATTGCTCCCAATGCCCCCCTTATCCTTGAAATGCCTAGAGACAGAGTCAAGGATAAAGTGTTCCATCACCTTTCCAGGGCTGGAGGTGAGGCTGACTGGCCTATAGTTGCCCGGTTCGTCCTTGTTGCCCTTATTGAAGACTGGAGGGACATTTGCCTTCCTCCAATTGCCAGGCACTTCTCCTGTTCCCCAGGACTTATTAAAGATGATGGAGAGTGGCCTGGCAATGACATCCGCCAGCTCCCTCAGTACCCGTGGGTGCATCCCATCAAGTCCCATGGATTTATGGATGTCCAGACAGACGGATTAGCTGTTCCCTAACCTAGTCCTCCTCAACTAATGAAAACTCCTCCAGTGTCCTAACCTCATGTGGGGGCTCAGGGGTCTGAGGCTCCTGAGGACAGTCTCTTAGAGTATAGACAGAGACAAAGAAGGCACTCAGTAACTTCTTTGTATCTTCTGTCACCAAGGCAGCCACCTCTTTCAGCAGGGCGCCTACATTGCCTCTAGTATTCTTTTTTTGGGCAATGTATCTGAAGAAGCCTTTCCTATTGTCCTTGACCTCCCTTGCAAGGTTTAATTCCAGAGAGGCCTTAGCTTTCCTAGTTGCCTCCCTACAACCTCTGACAACAGTCTTGTACTCTTCCCATGTCACCATCCCCTCCTTCCATGACCTTCTTCCACTTCAGCTTGCCCATCAATTCCTTACTTAACGATACACTGAAACCCCACAAAACACATAATTGTATTTCTTACAGTTAGTACCCAGACTCCTGAATAATCATAGGTTCATAGGATTTTTAGAGTTGGAAGGGACCTCAGAGATCATCTACTTCCAACCCCACTGCCTGGCAGGGACACCATCCACTAGATCAGGTTGCCCAGGGCCCCTTCCAGCCTTGTCTTAAAAGCTTCCAGGGATGAGGCTTCCACAACCTCTCTGGGCAACCTGTTCCACTGTCTCACCACCCTCATAGTGAAGAACTTCTTCCTAATATCCAGCCTAAATCTACCCTCCTCTAGCTTACACCCATTTCCCCTGCTTCTATTGCTGTCTGACCTCCTAAAAAGTCCCTCATCAACTTTCTTGTAGGCCCCCTTCAGACACTGGAAGGCTACAATAAGGTACCCTTGGAGCCTTCTCCTCTGCAGACTGCACAATCCCAACTCTCTCAGCCTGTCCTCATAGGAGAGGTGCTCCAGTCCT
>VWZX01007713.1:97565-129833 GCA_013399015.1 Galbula dea
ATGCCACTGTCCATGTCTCTGACAGAGATGGTGAACAAGACTGGTGCCAGTACTGATCCTTGAGGGACTCCACTTGTCACTGGCCTCCACTTGGCCTCCACTTGGACATGGATCCATTAACAGACACTCTTTGGGTGCAGCCGTCGACCCAATTCTTTATCCAGTGTGTGGTCCATCCATCAAACCCATATTCCACCAGCTTTGGACCAGGATGTCTTGTGGGACAGTGTCAAAGGCTTTGCTCAGGTCCAGGTAAATGACATCCGTTTCTCTTCCCTTGTCTACTGATGTTGTAACCTCTTCATAGAAGGCCACCAGATTCGTCAGGCACAATTTACCCTTGGTGAAGCCATGTTGATTATAACCAATCACCTCTTCATTATTCTTCTGCCTCAGCAGTTCCCCAAGGAGGATCAGCTCCATGATCTTACCAGGCACAGAGGTGAGACTGACTGGCCTATACTTTGCAGGATCATCCTTCTTCCCCTTTTTAAAAATAGCGGTTGTGTTTCCCATTTTCCAGTCAGTGGAGATTTCACCAGACTGCCATGACTTTTGAAACACAATAGAGAGTGGATTAGCAACATTGTCCGCCAATTCTCTCGGTACCCGTGGGTGTATTCCATCGGGTCGCATGCACTTGTGAACTTTCAGGTTCTTCAGTTGGTCACGAACCTGATCTTCACTTATCACGGTCAGTTTAACCTCCCCGTCCCTGCCATTATCTTCTTTGACTTTGGGGGTGTGGTGGGAGCCCTTGCCAGTGAAGATTGAAGTAAAGCAGCTATTGAGAAGTTCAGCCTTCTCCATGTCATCAGTCACCAGTTCTCCCGTTTCTTTCTGAGGGGGCCCATACCTTCCCTAGTCTTCCTTTTTCCATTAATATATTTGTAGAAGGGTTTACTATTCCCCTTGATTTCCCTGGCTAGATTTTACTCCCACTTTAGTTTTCGTAACCAATTCCCTTGCTCTCCTGACAGCTTCCCTGCATTGGCAGATGCAATATGTTCTTTCAGTATGTTAGTAATTGGTCAGTAATTACCAAAGGAAGACATTAAACCAGTGTCTTTGTTGTTAGACCACATTTAACCATTGTGAAACCTCTTGAGTGGAGTCACTTTTTAAAGATTATTCACACTTCACAGACACATATATACTCTTCCTTGTTACAGGATTATTAAGAGACAGTGAACAATTTATTTTGTGTGGCCTTCTGCTGCCATTTTAACAAATCTACACAAACTTGTGATAAGTATATTTATTTGTCATGCCTTCTCACCCTTTTATATTTTTATAGACTTCATATGAAAAGCATTTGCTTAATGGGGTAGATAGTTGTTTAATTATTTTGATATCAAATTGAGATAGACCAGAAATAATGAGTATATTATTAATCATAGCCAGGACAAAAGAATAGGAAGCTGCTTTCCAGATGGTATGAAAGATTAGCATGTGGATATTAACCCATGAGGAACATGTGTCTCTTCTTGCATTACCACATACTTGTTCATAACTGTTTAACACTTGATTACCTACTGTATTTCAAGATACAGGAATATTGATATTTCTCATGAATGAGGGTGTTCTATTGACCAGAGCCTATCACTAACCAGGGAGATCAAAGGGCCATTTCATGACCTTTGGCTCTTACCTGGGAATCTTTCTGCATAAACTAACTGAAGTAATGTGCATGTGTGGAGGATTAATAACCATTTCCAGGAAGCTCTGGGCTGCTCAGTTCAACATTAATCATATTTATTTGTGTCCTGTAAGTTCCCTAATTGTTAATACATGAAAATATTATGATATCTGAAATCCTCTCCACCCTACTTTCTCAAGAAGAGGACTTAAAATGCACCCCAAAGTTTAAGTGGAGATATGCAAACTGAAAAATATAGGATATTCCGTCAGCTGTTAGTCTTGTGCTATTGCCTGAAGTAATCATCGGCTAAGGATATCCAAGAAAGTGCTAGTGGTATTGCAGATAAGAAGATGTAGGACTTTCTACTAATGACTTCAAGCCATCCAGTATCCTTGAAATGCAGAACTGTAGAATCACAGAATAATTTGGGTTGGAAAGGACCTTTAAATTCATCTAGTCCAACCCCCTGTAGTGAGCAGGGACTACTTTAGTTAGATCAGGTTACCAAGAGCCCCATCCAATCTGACAGATATTTCCAGGGATCTACCATCTCTGTGGGTTATCTGTTCCAGTGTAACTAGCAGGATTAAATGAGCGCTGAAGCAATTAAGAAGACTATACTTGCTTCCTAGTTTAAAGCAGACTTATAATGCACTATAAAATTCATATAATGCAGAAATGCACCACAGAAGCCTTGTAGAAATTTATGGCAAACAAGTGATATTTACTGAATACCCTAAGTAAGAAATTATACTGGTAGAGTACTATTCACATTATTTTAGAACTTTCTTTGGTCATATATAGAGACAATCAAACAGCCCTAGAAGCTTTTCCCACATACATGATGCACTAAGTAACAACATCACATAACAGCCCTGAGATATACTACTACATGTACATTAGCAGCCACGTTCAAATCTGAGAGAATATTGGAAAATTCTAGTTACAAAAATACATTCATGCTGCACAATCACACACATACAGGATGCAAAACAGGATCAAAAGACCATCATCCAATAATGCATGCTTTAGGGAATATGCAATCCCTTAAAGAATAACTTTTTGGCAGCCCATTCTACTCACTATTATTTTGAATTGGCTATCTGCCTCATTGAGATTCAAAGCTCAGCAACAACAAAAATATACAGTGAAACTAAATGCTGTCTGCATCTTTATGAAACTAGAGTCCCAGAAGCCTCAACATTTCACCCACAACCAAGTAGAATGATAGAAAACTAATTCAGGAGTATCTGCATACTGGTCAGCATTTGGCTTACAACACTGTGACAACAGACAAGGCCTCCACAGATACACCCTACCCCACTCAGTATCTTGGTTGTCTGCATACAGTTAAGGCCAGAAATAAAAACCTGAATCTGCTTCCAAAAGATTGACTATACTTCTTGGCACAGCCTTAAGCAAAGGTTGGTGTTTAACCTTCAATATGGGAGTGGGAGTCCCAGGAGCACTATGTCCCAGAGACACACCTCAGGGGCAAAGCGTATACATCATTTCCTCATTGCTTCAAGGGGGTAATAATTTACTTCTCAGTCAGCAGTGTTGGTCATCATCTTGGGGTATGTCTGATGTAAGGCTTAGGCTGCTTCTCCTCCATATTTTTTCTCTGTCTCCATGCCCTGAGGTGGATGTTGACACGGAAGGCAGCCTGGACAGGAAAAGGAAATAAAGTGTGTATGAGATAGTCGTTCTTCCCCAAAGCCTTTTGTAAGTGCCCAGTCCAGATAAGTCACTGGACAACTAAATCTCTGACTGAATTTATATAGAAATTCTGGCCTCCACACAACATAGTATTTACCTTTTGATGCTTAGTTGTATTACTTTTATTACAGTTTCTTTCTAATTCATTTTTTATCTAGTTGTAGGCAAAGGACTAGAAGGCAGGATTTACAAATGAAAAAAGGTGACCAAAAAATGTCTGAAGGGAAGAAAAGCACACTTATTCTGCTTGTTTTAATTATTTCTTACAAATAACCTTAAAACCAAGACTTTATATGTTGGGCTTTATTTTAATGATATATAAAATCATTTGTAAAATCCTAGGAAAATATGATTATTGAAAATAACAGGGAAATGTTATAAAAGGTTGCTGCCTCTACTAGAACAAATGAAATAGTTTGAATCCCAGAAGCCTTGTTTTAACGAAGATTTTTTCCAAACAGCCAGACATAGCATCTAGAAATTTGCTTTCCCTGTAGGTTGTGTTTGTATGCTTGCTTTCTTCCTTAGTTGGTTTTCACTTTGAAAATAGACAACACATAAAAGTTCCCCTGTACAAAGAGTGCAATGAAGAAAAAAAATGCTTCAGTTTTACAATAAAGTTGTATATGTGCTTCACATTCTTTTTCTATTAAAACTGAAGCACTCTCCCTTTGTTGTATTTTTAAATTTCTAATAGTACACATGCATTGTTATTTTCAAAGTAAAGGAGAAAAATTTTTTGAAGGGGTGAAAACAAAATGTTTTCTACACTATGCTCCTGGACCAGACTGGATACAGATAAAAAACTATTTCCTATTTCCTTGAAGAAAAAGCTGACTTTGGGCTCCTTCTCTATCACATTTTTGTTGGTTGACAGGGTCAAACTAGGCTAAAGAACTGTTTTCTCTTACAGAACCTATTACAGCAAGTTTTTTTCAGAACTCAACATCTGGCACTGGTTTTAGACTTTCCCGCTCTCCCGAACTGCCCTCTGTACTAATTCTGACCTCAGCTCCTTGCAGAAGGGACCTTAAAAAAAATCATCTTGTTTCAACTTCTGTGCCATGGTTGATGACACCTTCCACTAGACCAGGTTGCTCAAAGCCTGATCAAACCTGGCCTTGAACACTTCCAGGAATGGGACATCTGAAAGTTCTCTGGTCAGCCTCTTCCAGTGCCTCATCACACTCACAGTGATGAATTTCTAATCTAATCTGAATGTACCTCTTTCAGTTTGAAGCCATAACTCCTTGTTCTATCACTACATGCCCTTGTAAAACATCCTTACCCAGCTTTCTTGCAGGACCTTTTCAGGTACTGGAATGTATTAGGTTGCTGTAAGGTGTCCCCAGAGTCTTGTCTAGGCTGAATAACCCCAACTCTCTGAGCTTGTTTTCATAGAAGAGGTGCTCCAGTCTTCTGATCATCTTCACGACCCTCCTCTGGACTCGTTTGCAAAATCTTAATTACGCTTGTTATCAGAGAGTGTAAAAAGTGAAAAAAACCTCTTCATTTTGGTTTCAAATTCTAATACTAAAAGTGCAGTCAGACGAGAGAGATGTTCTTCCATTTTATTGTCTTCCTTCAAGCACATAAATCCTTTCCCCATATCAGGCCTGGTATAAGGCAGGAAGTACTCTATTACATTTTGCCTAATCTCACAATGCACTAGTAGCCTTAAAGCCAAGATTCTTCCAATAGGCAGATCATAAGATCACTGTTAAAACTCCAAAAAGACAGTATTTCTTTTATATTCATTTGCCATCTTGAGACAAGCAAACGTCAAAATCCAACCAACAGATACTTGAAGTATATACTTCTGAAAAATAAGTAAAATTCAACTTTAAGCATTCTGAACGAATTAGTGCTTCAGGAAAGTACATATATATATATTATAACATACTGTAAAGAATAGCTTTGACTAGAAGAGGTTAGGGCAGAGGGAGAAGAAAACTGACTAAAATTATAAATATCAATTTGTATTTTGTGCTGAACATGTGTATTAGGTTGTCTGAAACAGTTAACATGCTTTATTATTGACAGCTATCACACTGCAGGGAAGCTTATTGTCTCCATGAAAATATGGTTGACAAGCAATGGGATGACTAAGAGGTGATAAATGAAACAATGTCTCGCAGGCAAGAGAGCTTTGCCTAATCTAAGATACTGAGAATTTGGGCTCAAACAGAAAATGAAGAGTAGCATAAGGTGCATCTTTAGTATCTTAGATATTAGACTGTAAAGATAAGAAGACTTAAAAAAATTAGTTGCAAAATTTCTGGTTTTGACTTT
The DNA here is from genome assembly GCA_013399015.1 of Galbula dea. Classification (NCBI taxonomy): domain Eukaryota; kingdom Metazoa; phylum Chordata; class Aves; order Piciformes; family Galbulidae; genus Galbula; species Galbula dea. The sequence goes on from VWZX01007713.1 coordinate 103,219, forward strand.
AACGCTATGTTTTCCCTAAAGCAATTAACCTAGAAGCTTGGGAACTTGACCTGTAATTCCTTTGACGGAAACAGGAGTGCTCTATGTATTCCTGCCTGGATATCTGTCCTACTAGAACACAAGTATCACACCAGTACACTTGGTTAGGCTCAAACAGATCTGTCTATCTCATTTCATCATAAATTTATATCCTTATGTAATACGTCTTCTCTTCCCCATTTCTCACTTTCTAAAGTGGAGCTAAATGTCCCGGTGTTCTTAGACCATTTGTCACCATTTGGATATCTCAAATACACAGGACGATGGTCTCTGTAAATAAAACTTTATTTTATGAGCTCATTAAGAAAGAAAATTAACATGACAAACAAGATCTTAATCCACAGAATCACGGAATCACAGAATCATTACGGTTGGAAAAGACCCTCAAGATCATCTAGTCCAACCGATAGCCCTACACTACACTTACCCCTAAATCATCCCCTGAAGAACTACATCTATCTGCTTCTTTAAAACCTCCAGGGATGGTGACTCCACCACCTCCGTGGACAGCCTATTCCAATATCTCACCACTCTTTCAGTAAAGAAATTCTTCCTAATATCTAATCTAAACCTACCCTGGCTCAGCTTGAGCCCATTCCCTCTAGTCCTGTCACTAGTCACAAGGGAGAAGAGGCCAACACCCGCCTCCCTCGAATGACGTTTCAAGTAGCTGAAGAGAGCGATAAGGTCTCCCCTCAGCCTCCTCTTCTCCAGGCTAAACAACCCCAACTCCCTAAGCCTCTCCTCATAAGGCCTGTTTTCCAGACCCCTGACTAGCTTAGTTGCCCTTCTCTGCACCCTCTCTAGTAGCTCAATGTCCTTCCTATACTGCGGTGCCCAAAACTGCACACAGTACTCAAGGTGTGGCCTCACCAGTGCCAAGAACAGTGGCAAGATCACCTCCCTGCTCCTACTGGTCACGCTGTTCCTGATGCAAGCCAGGATGCCATTGGCCTTCTTAGCCACCTGGGCACACTGCTGGCTCATGTTCAGCCAGCTGTCAATCAGCACCCCCAGGTCCTTCTCTGCTGGGGAGCTCTCCAGCCACACCTTCCCGAGCCTGTAGCGCTGCTGGGGGTTGTTACGCCCAAAATGCAGGACTTTACATTTAGCCTTATTAAAACTCATCCCATTCATCTCTGCCCATCTATCCAGCCTATCTAGGTCCCTCTGCAGAGCCTGCCTACCCTCAAGCAGATCGACACTCCCACCCAGCTTAGTGTCATCTGCAAACTTACTGAGGGTGCACTCTATCCTCTCATCCAAGTCATCAATAAAGATGTTGAATAGGAGAGGCCCCAACACTGACCCCTGAGGGACACCACTCGTGACTGGCCGCCAACCAGACTTGACTCCATTGAGCACAACCCTCTGGACTTGGCCATCCAACCAGTTTTTGATCCAGCCAAGGGTGTACTCATCCAAGCCACGAGCAGCCAGTTTCTCAAGGAGAATGCTGTGGGAAACTGTGTCAAACTCCTTGCTAAAGTCAAGGTAGACAACATCCACAGCCCTTTCTTCATCTAATAAGCGGGTTACCCTGTCATAGAAGGAGATCAGGTTAGTCATACAGGACCTGCCTTTGTAGCATGTGAATTCACTAATGTAAGGATTATGGCTGCAGGAGATCACAAGCTTTAAGGTGATAGTGGCTGCATAATGACATTTAGCCATGTCTGGCCACAGTATTCTGCCTACACGTTGCCTTTGCTTTGAGCTAATGGTGCTGCTTCCAGCATACATCAGTCCTTGGCATGAGGTGGCTCGGCCAAAATCTGAGCAGGAGTTGTGTGAACAGTCACAACCATCTTAGAATTCTCTGATATTTATTCTGTTGGCAATGGTAGGGCTCAGGTTAAACAAAGTTAAACATAACCAAAGGCAAAAAGAAAAGGTTTATATGCTTCTTTATTTCACCTTTGCAAACAATTTGTGAACAACAACAAATTAAACAAACAAACAAACAAAAAACCAAGCGACATTCTGGAGATCATTTTTAGAAACAGAAATTGAGGAAGCAATCTTCCTCTTTTCTGGAAAACTGTATTCTATCACATTCAAATATATTCTGTAGTATCTTTAGTAAATTTTGAACTGAAATTGTTTGAGAGCAAAGAATTTGTTATCTTAAATTTGCCTAAGAATTTTGACACATTGCAGGTTTCTTTAGAAACAGAGTTTAGCAATATGTAGCCTAATGAGTCATTCAATTTTTTCCATTCACAGTTGGTGCTGGTGAATGTAATATTTACATTGTTATATATATTAAATGTAGATGATAATACAGGATTTTCACAGAATTATATAATGTCCTGAGTTGAAGTGACCCATTTTAAGCAAAATACTTCATTTACATGTGACTTTCCTCCAGAAAAAGAGCTACATTTAAACTGTCTGTTCCTATTAATGACTGTGAACTATTCTGTAATTGACTGTATTTTATTCATTCTCAAGCACCCAAGATAAAGAAATATGAAATGTTCATTAGAACACGCTTTTTATTGATATAATCCTTGTCTCTCCAGGACAGTCACTGTACTTGCAATCTACTTATATAGTTAAACACAGTTTTACATTACAGTGAGCCCAATTAATGTTTTTTAATCACTCAAAATGAGAGATCCCACTTCCTGTTTTCTTTATCTTCCATTTCTAATCAAACAGTGTTTTCACTTTTGGTTAACTCTAGCACTTGTCTGCTAGCACTATGAGCACAATTATTTTCATTATAAAAAGCTTAGGTGGGGAAAATGAGAGGGAAAGAGGGTTTATTGTTAATGGGGAATCACTGTCAAAATAAATATTCAGTATAAAGAAACATAATTAAACATAACCATCAAAGCACACATTGTGTCCATTAGCTGTTAAAACAAATGCACAGGAAATACCACAGTTAGAAAAATACTCAGTGTGTCTTCTCACGCATTGATAATAAAATTTTCAGCAAGAAGCAAATGGGCTATAATGCCTCTGTTATCTTCCATCAGCTGACTCCTTAAAGCTTAAGTATCAGTAAGGGCTTGAGGTCAACCTCAACCTTTGGTATCTCTTAAGTGTTATATATAGTCTGAGTATGGCACAACTACCATATTGTTTTCAGGGCAAAGAGCAGAGAACAGACCTGTGATGAACACTGAGGACATAAAAGGTTGCACCCTTAATAAAATTAAGGTGGGCTCTGCCCTTTCCAGCATTGTGATATCTGACTCAATGTTGTTTGTGGGGAAAAACAATAATTACTAATTTATCAGCAGTGAAGTGAAGCTGCATGTTTCTTTTTATATGCATTCCGGGAAATATTTGAATTCAAGTCTGAAATTACAAGCACACTTTGATTAGTTAGGAAAGTTTTACCTTTTTATACATCTGCTATAAACCAAGATTATACAATGTATCAGCTTTGCAGTATAGACTACCTCTATGTCGCGCAGTGCGCAGACTTATCAAGATACTGATGGTAATTCAAAACTATTTAGCTAAGGGATCAACATATTGGTCACCCCAGTGTAGACCTCTGTTGCTGTGTAATTACTCTTACTGGGAAGCAGGATATGTTATTGAGAGTGGAGTGTGAGCTGATATAATTATATTGCTTTGGGAGTCAATGCTAGCACCTCTATATGGCAGTGAACTGCCCTCCATAATCATACCAGCTTAATCAGAATTAGCTTCAGCTTTTCTATGCAATGTTATGGTATGCACTCTGTGATGGAGACACATATGAAGTTCCAGACTTTTGACAGAAGAATATGCTTAACAGTCAAAAGTAAGATTCCATTGTACTGCACCATTATTTGGGTGAGCCTATCTAAAGTAATGAACCATTTATTAAGTATACCACAGAAAGCATAATGATGCAAGTTCACCCCTGCTTGCTTTTTTAAGCACTATAATGCAAACACTTAAAATAGTCTTGAAGGAGCCAGGGAAACATTAAACATTATGGACATCAACTTGGATGTATGTGTTGGAATATCTAATTATTCAGCTAACATCAACTTACTTACAATTGAGATAGAGTAGAGAAGTGCATGGGCACAGCATTTTGAAGAAATTCTCTGTCCACTAACTCAGCACATTACTTGGTTTTGGTGAAATACATGAACCATTAGTCCAATGGACATACAAGAAATGTAGACTATAATAAAGAAACTGATAAACAAAGAAGCAAAAAAAAGAAACTTAAGTCAGAACTCAAAGAAGAATAGTCAGTGACTTTAAAGTAGCCTCTCTACCATTAAAACTGACAGAACCATTGAGTAAAATCTGGAAAAATGGCCCACTGCTCACAGAAAGAAACTTAGAACTTTTGACAGAATACCTAGCAAAGGATGTTTTTCCAAGTGTGACTGGAGAGAAATCTTGATAAACCCTGTTGCATAAAGAGCCTTCTACTGCATGCAAAGCTCACAGAAGGTTGAAAAGAGACTACTGCTTTTCTTTTTACTCCATGTTAAATATACTGTAAATTAACATGTATTTACACTAAGAATATTCAAATATGTATGCACAGAACAGCCAGCTAACCCAAACATGTATTTTGTTTCTTTTCAGAAGGCATTATTCTGCAAAGACCTACAGTGTGAACTTTCAGTAGTATGGAGTTCCAGTTCGGCCATCAATATCACCATATTCAGATGTGTAAAGTGACTACCAAAGGGTTTTGACCACCAGATAACAGAGTACTTTTATCTGGAATCACTAGGTTGTACAGCAGGATTACATCCCTTCACTACTGTATGGCATTGCTGCAGACTTGGTAATGAATAACTGAACAGACAACAGAAACGCCAGCAGAGTTTATCTGTGCAAAACCACAAAAGACCTACATTTTGGGTCTACTGAGCACATTTATGAAACACCACAAACAAGGAAAAATAACTCGGCAGAAAAAACAGACCAGACTGAAAATCAGCTGACACATTAAACTCCCATAATGTCATATCCAAATGAAAAAGTCTCAACAAATGAAAAAGGTTCCTCAGCCACTATAGTACAAGCAGTCGTAACTCAAGCAGGTAACACATCAGGCTTAAGAAACCTACTAGAAGCATTTACTGTTATTTTTTTATGCAGTAAAAATAATGAATACATTATCTGCTATATTCTATTATATTTTAAATAACATGTCTCAGAAGAATTCTTTTGTCTCATAATTAAACTGAGCTACAAGCAAAAGACATGGGTCACCTTTACACATTAGTTGTTCAGCTAATTCTTTGATTTTTACTAGAAAGTACATGAGTTACCTTCTAATGAAGAACCAATGGCTTATAAATTCTTTAAGAAAACCTTTTGTTTTCTTAGATAAATTGCATGGTACTACTCATCAACATCTGAACTGGAAAGAATTTCAAGAAGTTCTGTTTTATCTAGCACTATGCATATGACTACTTGAAATAAGTAATTTAAAGAAAAATAACAGATTCCTTATTGCAAGATTATTTGTATATCATGACTTGTAAATATTCTTTTATCAATGTCTTAATCATTGCCATTTGAAAATTAAGATATAATGAGATAAAGTGAATTGCCTAAACTCACTGACTACCTCAAAAACTGATCTGAGACCAGTTCAGCCATAGTCCCTTTCCCAGTTATTGTAGGAAACTACAGCCAGTAAAGAGGGATGGCTGTAACAGAGTTATGTTTGTGATGTTGCACTTAATGTGCTGCCAAAGCAGAGGCAAGCCTCTGTCATTTAATTTAATGCAGGATACGTGACAGGATATCGTGTGACCAGAGGCAAGAACTGAAATCACATCACTCTGCCTCTACTATGCACCTTGGGAAAGCTAGCTGAGGCATTTTGGTAAAGTTATATCAGTTAAAAAGCTGTGTCTAAAAAAAGGAAATTGTTTCTACATTTTCTAAAATATGCAGCATTTCAGCCAGCTTTAAACACCAGGTGCCTTTGAAGCCTGACTTTGAGTATCAAAGCAGAGTTAATCTGTTACAGTACACACAACTGGAAAAAGCTAAACTATCTGTTGTGACCTAGTGACAGCAGAACTGTGGGACCTCTAACAATTCCAAAAGATAAAAAGTATTTTAAAAAAAGCTACCATTGTTCTCAGTTTGCATGGAGTAAATACACACAAAAAGTCTGTAAACACAGAGAAAGGATTTCCCGCAAGTTAGCTGGGGTATTCAAAACTTGTAACTAAATTATATTGAGCCAGAAATACAAGAATTCTAGGGACTTTTAAACTCCCATACAAGGGGATGTGTCTGTGTCCCTATGTGTGCATGTAAGCAAAAGCATAAACATTTCTGACCTCTTAATTATTGCTGAGGATACAACTGTGTTTGCACAACGGTAGTTTCCTGTTACTGGTATACATGTACTTTGTTTTTTAAGTATTAAACTCTGCAGCAGGGACAGTCTTGGTTTTACAGTCTGAATCACTGTATGTGTTATTAGTTCTCTTACTAGATATTAGCAATTTATATTCCTGATACTAGAATGTAAGAACACAACCATTTTAATACTTTAATACAACATCTACTGTAGCCTCAAGTCTGTACCCTGCAAAAATTCACACAGCTTGAAACCCTCAGAAAAAAATGTACATTGGCAGAAGCTAGTCTATGCAGACTGAGAAATGGTGAAATGTAGTTCATGGGAAAGTTTTAAAAAGTATTATTTTTAAGCTAGTTAAACACATGTTAAAATGAAATTAATTTGTATATTTTAGGACGCTTTTCAGTAGATGGGAATAAGAACTTCCTGGCGTACATGATTCTGTGAGAAGACAGCATAGTAGTGAAGAATTTTATTTAGCATAGACGGTTTATATGAAACTTACCAGTTCCCTCCTCTCCAAACTTCATGCCTTCCAGCTGAAGTTAACTGACAAATATCCACTGCTGTTATTCATGAAGACCCATTATGAGTGAAATGTTTCTGTTAAGATCTCAAATTTCTCTAGGAGAGGTGTCTGGGCTGCTAGATCTCTTCTGCTTAAAGAGGACCAGATCAAGTAATTCTGATTCAGAAGCAGATATAGCCAGTCAGTCTCACCTCTGTGCCTGGTAAGATCATGGAGCAGATCCCCCTGTAGGCACTATTCAGGCAGAAGGATAAGGAAGAGCTGATTGGATATAATCAACACAGCTTCACCAAGGGTAAATTGTGCCTGACGAATCTAGTGGCCTTCTTTGAAAAGGTCACTACACCATAGACAAGGGAAGAGAAATGAATGTCATTTACCTGGACCTGAGCAAAGCCTTTGACACTGTCCCACAAGACATCCTGGTCCAAAGCTGGTGGAATATGGGTTTGATGGATGGACCACACACTGGATAAAGTATTGGGTCGACGGCTGCACCCAAAGAGTGTCTGTTAATGGATCCATGTCCAAGTGGAGGCCAAGTGGAGGCCAGTGACAAGTGGAGTCCCTCAAGGATCAGTACTGGCACCAGTCTTGTTCACCATCTCTGTCAGAGACATGGACAGTGGCATTGAGTGCTCCCTCAGCAAGTTTGCCAACGACACCAAGCTGTGTGGCATGGTTGACACACTGAAGGGGAGGGATGCCATCCAGAGGGACCTGGACAGGCTGGAGAGGTGGGCCCATACCAACCTCATGAAGTTCAACAAGAGCAAGTGACATCTGGGTCGGGAGAATCTGAAGCACCAATAGAGGCTGGGTGAGAACTGGCTTGAGAGCAGCCCTGCGGAAAGAGACTTGGGGGTGCTGGTGGATGAGAAGCTCAACATGAGCTGCCAGTGTGTGCTTGCAGCCCAGAAGGCCAACGGTATCCTAGGCTGCATCAAGAGAAGTGTGGCCAGCAAGTCAAGGGAAGTGATTCTCCCCCTCTACTCTGCACTCGTGAGACCCCACCTGGAATATTGCGTCCAGTTCTGGAGCCCCTATTACAAGAGGGATTTGGGGTGCTGGAGTGAAGAAGTCCAGAGAAGGGCCATGAGAAGGATCATAGGACTGGAGCACCTCTCCTATGAGGACAGGCTGAGAGAGTTGGGATTGTGCAGTCTGCAGAGGAGAAGGCTCCAAGGGTACCTTATTGTAGCCTTCCAGTGTCTGAAGGGGGCCTACAAGAAAGTTGATGAGGGGCTTTTTAGGAGGTCAGACAGCGATAGAAGCAGGGGAAATGGGTGTAAGCTAGAGGAGGGTAGATTTAGGTTGGATATTAGGAAGAAGTTCTTCAGTGTTAGGGTGGTGAGACAGTGGAACAGGTTGCACAGAGAGATTGTGGAAACCCCATCCCTGGAAGCTCTTAAGGCCAGGCTGGATGGGGCTCTGGGTAACCCGATCTATTAGAAGGCGTCCCTGCCAGGCAGTGGGGTTGGAAGTAGATGATCTTTAAGGTCCCTTCCAACTCTGACAATTCTATGATTCTATGAACTGTTTAAAAGGTTTTGCTTCTCATTGAAGAATGGTAAAATAAAGTTAAAAACCTCTAAGGTTCTCATGAAAAAAACCTGATAGTGATTTTGCTTAGTCTTATTAAACTTGTATAGTTTTTGAAATTATGATCCTGCTTATATTTAAGTGAAATTCAGAATCTTATATTTCACATTCACAGAGATGTAGAGAGTCTAAATCTTTAAACTGTAATCTATTTGTAATCTGGGTTGCACAGCTATGTATATGTCAGATTTACAATTGAAGAAAAGCACTAGCTTATTGATGAAGCAGAAGTCCTTGAATGCTTTTTGATTTCACATTCTAATTGAGTTACTCACTGGCTTCTCTTCATAGTCATCAAATCTATCTTTTCCAGGAGTCAGCATTTGCCTGAAAGCTGTCTTAGTTGTTTCTTTACTGACAGAAGAGTATGCCCTCACAGTTATAATAGCTACAAAGCAAAAGTTACTTCATCCCACCTGTCATTTCACTAAGTCTGCAACTGTTGTCAGCCAAGCCGGTTTTGCTTGTATAATGCCTGGTGAATCTCCATTCACACTGAACAACACAGTCCTTGAAGCCAGTGTTAATCTATGGATTATCCTAAGTGAATATCCGATGTGAACTATCCCAGTTCCCTGTGGTCAAGAAAAATTTGGGATTAGATAGGCTCCTGTTCCATTTGCAAAGACTGTAGGAACAAGACAGCTGCTCTGGCATAGAAATCGTGTTTCCTATCCCAACCACAAACACCTCCTGAGTTCCTGGCAACAATAACATCTAACTACTTTTCTTACTGATCTGAATATTCCTGACTATTTTGTCTATGTGGCAGGAGGTGGGCAATGGACTATAAATGACACAATTTTCGCATATATGATGTTCAATATTGATTGCTTACTTCTGCTGAAAAATGCTGTAATAGGGAGCAGGAGACAATATTGGGAAAGTCAACTCAGCGTGTGTGATGGTTTGGATTAGAACAGAATTAATTCTGTTCAGTAACTGTATTTTTTAAAAGATATTCCACCACCACATACATAGCACTGTTATTAGTTATTCCCCCCCCCACATACACACCTTGCCTGAGCTGTCCCTTTAAGAAACCTGAAATTCCTGAGCTGAGGACACTGCAAACCCCCCTCCGGGGGGCGGGGGGGGGAATGCTGGGTTTCTCCGGGGGACTTTTGTTGTTTGGAACCACGAGGAAGCTCCCTTCCTGCTGGGACTTTCGGCCGAGCTGCGTGCTGTCTGCCTGTGCTGAAACCTGCGGGTGCTATCTCACTGCTTTGGACTGCTTGTGCTGATTCCACTGGGAGCTGGCATCGGGACGGTTCAGTATCTTGGGTCCTGTGCCTGTTTATATTTTGTTTCATTTATATCTGTTATTATTATTAAAGCAGTTTTTAGTTTTTAACTTCCAATCCAGTCTCTCCTTTACCTGCTGTGTGTGGGGGGCTGGGAGGAGCCCTTAAACCCACCACAGCGTGGTATCCTTGACTGCCTTCCAATCACTCACAGACTAATTATTTGTTGGTTATGCCCCATAGCGCTCTGGTATGTGTATGAACTTTCCTCATGTGAAACATATTAGAAGAAAACTCTGAGAAACTTTGTAAAGATTACTGCTGCTAAAGCCTGTTCATTAAGTTTCCACACCTTGGGGCTAGATGAATACACAGAATAACATAAATGGCCCATCTTTTTTAACATAAAACTACTCAAAGCTGTCATAGAGTGATTTTTTTAAGGGCAAAGAAAGGTTCCATTGTTGGGGTTTTTTTTGATGTCTGACTTGGTACGGTTGAGCAAAGCTTGTGGTAGTCATTCCTTTTGATTCCTGTTTGATGTGTTCTGCAGAAGCTCAGGAGAGAAAGTAAGAGAGAACCTTGCCCAAGGGAATAGGAGAAAAGCAAGCTCAGTAAGTTAGAAAGGTGGACTCAGTAGAATGACTCAAACGGACTCAGTAGAATGACTCAAATTTTAAAAATAAGGGGTTTATTGTATTCATACACACTGATACTAATTTCAGCTTTTCATCAGTATACATATTTTTAGCTCTTCTTGGCTCAGTATACTGGTATCACAGATTTCGTAAGTGTATCACATGTAGTGGATTTTTTTGCTGCACATTCATGTATAATTTGTAATACACTTGTTGGACAATGTTGAAGTTTTCATGTTATTTCAAAGTCTTCGAATATGTTATGATGATATATAGAAAGAGGATCCATGACCTAAAAGAGTAAGAAAAGTCAGTGTTTTTTAATCAGCACATAGCAATTAAAAAACAAGCAAACAAACAAAACCCCCCAAAACAAAACAACCAAAGAAAAAATCTCACCATAGTTATAAAAATCTTAGCCTTAGGTACCTTCAAAACACTACCTTGTTATGTATCTCAATAAAGTTGCTTGTCTTTGAAACATCATTCACTATCTTTCCCCTATCCCTGTATTTTCTCTTTTCATATCATTAGAGCTATAAGGCAAAATGCAGAAAAAGTTGCTACTCCCCAGGTGAGATATGAAGCATCACAGCAAAAACTGTTTGCCCTGCTGACCTGGAGAAATGAACGACCACTAATAAGCTGGCTGTTCCTGGACATATAAAGCTACATAATGACAGTGTATTAGTGAAAAGCTGAGAGTTTCATGTGCTTTTTCTTTCCCTCCAAGATATCATTCTCTTCTCTGTACATCTTTCTTTTAAACAATCACATGGATATCACCCTTTTCAGAGATTTGTAAGTCAGCTAGGCAGAAGTGAGGAGATGAAGCACTATGATGGGGACAGAGAGTGGGACACTTTTTGTTTGTACGTACTTTCAGATATAGGGAAATGATAACAAGTGGTGGGCAGGGAAGCTGAATAAGAGTCAGAGTTCAGGCAAGGTGGTAGGAAAGGCACTTCATCCATGAAACAAAGAAAGGCTGGAAAAATGTGTCAGTGACAGTAAACTAAACCTTCCTGCCTATGCTGAAGTTTCATTCCACAGTATCAGTTTCTATTTGCTAGATTGGGCACCATGCACAGGTCTTGTCCTCTGCTTGTGGTTCAGTGAGATTCCTCAGTGGTTTTGAGAGTCTTGCAGCTCTCCAGGTCTCTATTAGGGTTTATGAGGTCCAATGTGTCTGACATTCTTGTGTTTGTGTTACTCAGATTGCCATAGCCTTGTTAGCAAGGTACCATCAAACTTGCTACAGAAATAAGAGACCGTGATAATTCTCATCCAAACTCTGCTTATGAGATATTTAGTAAAATCGGAATTCATCCCATGTATTCCTTCATATGCAAAATGGTGGTTGTATACATAACTCCAGAACAGTTAAACTACTGCAGATCAGACTGGAGAAAAAGAGTCTCCAAGCTTCCCAGTATATGACACCAGCCAAGATCATATATGGTAACTGAAGCACCAAGAGCTCTCGTTTGTGAACTTCTTATAAAGGATCAATGTTTAAACAGCACAGTAATCATCTCTCTATCATGAGTTCATGACAGAAGAGGCATCATGCTTGAAAAGAAAGTCTACACGCAGCAAAATCACAGAATCACAGAATGTTAGGAGTTAGAAGGGACCTCGAAAGATCACCTAGTCCAACCCCTGGCCTCAGCATGATTCCTTAGACCAGGTCACGCAGAAGCGCATCCAGTCGGGTTTTGAATACCTTCATAGAAGAAGACTCCACAACACAGAATCACAGAATAGTTATGGTTGGAAAAGACCCTCAAGATCACCTAGTCCAACCAATAGCCCCACACTACTCTTATCCCTAAATCATCCCCTGAAGAACTACATCTATCTGCTTCTTTAAAACCTCCAGATATGGTGACTCCACCACCTCCGTGGACAGCCTATTCCAATATCTCACCACTCTTTCAGTAAAGAAATTCTTCCTAATATCCAATCTAAACCTGTCCTGGCACAGCTTGAGCCCATTCCCTCTAGTCCTGTCACTAGTCACAAGGGAGAAGAGGCCAACACCCACCTCCCTAGAATGGCCTTTCAGGTAGCTGAAGAGAGCAATAAGGTCTCCCCTCAGCCTCCTCTCCTCCAGGCTAAACAAGCCCAGCTCCCTAAGCCTCTCCTCATAAGGCCTGTTCTCCAGACCCCTAATCAGCCTAGCTGCCCTTCTCTCCAGTACTTCAGTGTCCTTCCTATACTGCGGTGCCCAAAACTGCACACAGTACTCAAGGTGTGGCCTCACCAGTGCCATGTACAGTGGCAAGATCACCTCCCTGCTCCCTCTGGTTACACTATTCCTGATACAAACCAGGATGCCATTGGCCCTTTTGGCCACCCTGGACACACTGCTGGCTCATGTTCAGCCAGCTGTCAATCAACACTCCCAGGTCCTTCTCTGCTAGGGAGCTCACCAGCCACTCCTCCCCAAGCCTTTAGAGCTGCTGGGGGTTGTTACGACCAAAATGCAGGACTTAGCCTTATTGAAACTCATACAATTGTCCTTTGCCCATCGATGTAGCCTGTCAAGGTCCCTCTGCAGACCCTCCCTACCCTCAAGCAGATTGCCACTGTACATGGCACTGGTGAGGCCACACCTTGAGTACTGCGTGCAGTTTTGGGCACCGCAGTATAGGAAGGACACTGAAGTACTGGAGAGAAGGGCAGCTAGGCTGATTAGGGGTCTGGAGAACAGGCCTTATGAGGAGAGGCTTAGGGAGCTGGGCTTGTTTAGCCTGGAGGAGAGGAGGCTGAGGGGAGACCTTATTGCTCTCTTCAGCTACCTGAAAGGCCATTCTAGGGAGGTGGGTGTTGGCCTCTTCTCCCTTGTGACTAGTGACAGGACTAGAGGGAATGGGCTCAAGCTGTGCCAGGACAGGTTTAGATTGGATATTAGGAAGAATTTCTTTACTGAAAGAGTGGTGAGATATTGGAATAGGCTGTCCACGGAGGTGGTGGAGTCACCATCCCTGGAGGTTTTAAAGAAGCAGACAGATGTAGTTCTTCAGTGGATGATTTAGGGATAAGAGTAGTGTGGGGCTATTGGTTGGACTAGGTGATCTTGAGGGTCTTTTCCAATCATAACTATTCTGTGATTCTGTGTTGTGGAGTCTTCTTCTATGAAGGTATTCAAAACCTGACTGGATGCGCTTCTGCGTGACCTGGTCTAAGGAATCATGCTGAGGCCAGGGGTTGGACTAGGTGATCTTTCGAGGTCCCTTCTAACTCCTAACATTCTGTGATTCTGTGATTTTGCTGCGTGTAGACTTTCTTTTCAAACATGATGCCTCTTCTGTCGTGAACTCATGATAGAGAGATGATTACTGTGCTGTTTAAACGTTGATCCTTCATAAGAAGGTAGGTTTAGATTAGATATTAGGAAGAATTTCTTTACTGAAACAGTGGTTAGATATTGGAATAGCCTGCCCAGGGAGGTGGTGGAGTCACCGTCCCTGGAGGTTTTTAAGAAGAGGATAGATGTGTTTCTTCAGGGGATGATTTAGGGGTAAGAGTAGTGTAGGGCTATCGGTTGGACTAGATGATCTTGAGGGTCCTTTCCAACCGTAATGATTCTGTGATTCTGTGATACTGTGACACTTCCACCCAGCTTAGTGTTGTCCGCAAACTCACTAAGGATGCACTCTATCCCCTCATCCAGGTCATCAATAGAGATATTGAACAGGAGCTGCCCCAGCACTGACCCCTGAGGGACACTCCTCGTGACTGGCTGCCAACCGGATTTGACTCTATTTGAGCACAACCTCTCTGGGCAGTCTGTTCCAGTGCTCTGTCACCCTCACTGGGAAAAAATGTCTCCGTGTATTCACACGGAATCTCCTATGCTTCAGTTTACAACCATTTTTTCTTGTCTTGACACTAGGCCTCACCGAGAAGAGCCTGACCCCATCCTCCCGACACACACCCTTCACATGCTTAAAAGCATAGACGAGGTCACCCCTTAGTCTCCTCTTCTCCAGGCTAAAGAGACCCAGATCCCTCAGCCTTTTCTCATAAGGAAGATGTTCCAGCCCTTTTCAGTGGCAGGTTTTGATGGTCTTGCAACGTGACATGTTTCACAAAGTAGAATCATCTGTACTGCTTTTGGTGCAGGTAAACTTGTAATACTATTTAAATGCCAATCACAAAAACACAATTTAATGCCAGATAATTTACATCCAGATTAGAATGCTTTATTGGAAGACTTTGTATGACCAGTCAACTCAAGATAACCCACAACAGATTTCAAATATAGACAAACCTAATGACCTTGGAACTAAGCATGCTCTGAGATATTTGTCCTTGTTCTATAGTAGTTTTACCAATTTTATACTATCACATAATTCTGAGCAAACCAAAAGACTCAGAAGGAAAATGCTCAGAAAAGATTTAATGTCCAAAAACTTGGAAAACAAGTGACACACTTGTAACATACATAATTACATGTCAGTTATGTGTTAAGTATCTATGTATGAATGTACTTGGTTTTTACTGCTGTAGGTTTGCATAGCATGTTATGAAGTGCTAATTTTTCAGCCAGTAAGCAGCTACTGCCATCTATCGGATAAATCATTAAAGTACAGAAATTACTGCCAGCAAGGGATCTGGAGTGCAATACTCTTTCTGGAAATGAATACTTAGAATTTTATCATATAAAAGATCTGTTACAAGAATATTATCTGGTCTTTTAGCTTAGACATAGATAGATTACAGGTGAGGAAGTATAAACTAAAGAAATTGTGTTCAGCTTCCTTTCAGAACTCTTATTAAAGCTTGCTTTTAAGATACCAAGTAATTTTAATCACTTTCATACCCATACACTGCACCACACAACTGTGCTGACTGCTGGTGTGCTGCCTATTGTCTCTACTATTCCACTTGATCTGTGACAGCTCTTTACAAGAACAACACCAGTTGCAGACATCTTTTAACATAATACAGTTCTGTGTCATATACTATTCCCATTGAAACTTGTTACCAGGAGCAACAAACAAGAAATTCAGAGCAGCTAACCTCAGACTTTGTTTCTCCTGACAATGCAGGCAGCCTATAGCATCAGCAGAGACTGAGGGTATGGACCAGTGACCTCAAGCTGCTGATGTACCAGATCATAGCCCATGATCACTTACCAGCTAAACTGTGGTAACTGAATATATGTACTCTTACTCTCCCTTAAAATTGTGGGGGGAAAAAAAATGTTATCTCAAAATCTATTCTAAGACTTGTTGAAAGCCAGGAAAATAAGATTAATCTCTCAATCTTAGACTACTCTGAATAGAGTTTTCTTTAGAAAACAGAGAGAGAATGAAGAGAAAATAATTAAAAATGTTATTCCTTCAACTTGTCTTTGTTACCTGTCTTATAAGATGAATTGTCATGTGGAAAAGTGTCTCTTCAAAGACTACAAAGAGAATTTGGATTTCAAGATCCAATTTTGAGACGCTTCAGTACTTTGACATAAGGTACACTGCTCCCAAAAGGTGAGTTTCTCCTCCCTTCTGCTTATAACCTCCTCATCTTCTTTTTGTCTCCAGCATGTCCCTTGTCCTCTGCTGTCTGTGGTGGATTTCAGACATTCCTGTGTCTTTGACTGAGTAAAGTAACAGAAATTTGGCTTAGCAAGAAAGGTATCAGTTTTCTGCCTTGCTAGTAAGTTAAAACAGCTCACAGGATAGTCTGGCAAGCTCAAGACCTGCACAAAGAAAGGGACAGTAGCATGTGACCTGGAACAAGGGACAACAGAATAAAGCAGGGAAACAGAAGCACTCTCCATACCACAAAGGTTTTAACCATTTGGCTTGTTTAATCACAGCACATTTTGCATCATGAATGACTTCTGCAATCATGTCCATGGTCTGGCCCACCCCTTGGTCATGAGCCCATCAATATGATGCATCTGTACCTTGATGGCCTGAAGTATCCTAGACCCAGCAAGGTAAAAATAATTCACCTTTATGCTACCAATCCAGGTCTACTTGAGACATTTTAAATTTAGCAGCTCAGTCCACCTGCTGGTTGTTTTGATGTTCCTCAGTGACCCAACTTGTGAGTATGCAGACACCTACATGATGCATCTTTATTTCCAGTTTGTCTAATTGGGCAGCAATATCTTGCCACAACGGGGCAGCCCAGAGGAGTTTTACTTTATGGTGGCCGTTGTTTTCCTTCCATTGTTTTAATCACCCCCACAGGGTATTTGCTGACACCCATGAATCAGCGTACAGATAAAATAGTGATCATTTGGCCATTTCTGTCAATCTGCAATATCTAAAGCCAACTGAACGTCTTTCATCTCTGCAAATTGATTCAATTCACCTTCATCCTCAGTGCAGTTTTGGGCACCACAGTACTGGAAGGACATTGAGGTACTACAGAGGGTGCAGAGAAGGGCAACTAAGCTAATCAGGGGTCTGGAAAACAGGCCTTATGAGGACAGGCTTAGGGAGCTGGGCTTGTTTAGCCTGGAGAAGAGGAGGCTGAGGGGAGACCTTATTGCTCTCTTCAGCTACTTGAAAGGCCATTCTAGGGAGGTGGGTGTTGGCCTCTTCTCCCTTGTGACTAGTGACAGGACTAGAGGGAATGGGCTTAAGTTGTGCCAGGGTAAGTTTAGATTGGATATTAGGAAGAATTTCTTTACTGAGAGAGTGGTGAGATGTTGGAATAGGCTGCCCAGGGAGGTGGTGGAGTCACCATCCCTGGAGGTTTTTAAGAGGATAGATGTGTTTCTTCAGGGGATGATTTAGGGGTAAGAGTAGTGTAGGGCTATCGGTTGGACTAGATGATCTTGAGGGTCCTTTCCAACCATAATGTTTCTGTGATTCTGTGATTCTGTGATTCTGTTCTTCAACTTGTTGTGTAGGACTCCACACAGCAGCTTTCCACCTTCATTGTTTTCCTACAATGTAGCAAGATCCATTAGTAAACAAGCCATGCTGCTTCTCATTTTCCAATAATCTATTCTATGGTGGGACCTCTTCAGCATGTGTTACCTTCTCCTCTTGTGACATTCCAAAAATCTTGTCGTTCTGGCCTGCCTATGATTACTGACAAAATTCTCAGATGACTGAGGTTCCCTGTTCAAGCCTACTGAGTGATCGGTGGAACACATTTACTGCATATAACATCACTTGCATAAAGTGTTTAGGGAGTATTCCTCTCATGGAAAGACCTCATTTCTTTAGATTTCATCTATCCCAGAACTACAGACATTACACTTGGCCTTAAAACATTAACTTTACACAGGTTTAAATCTGGAAACAATGTTACAGTAAACAAGGTTGTTGTCTCCTTTTATTGTTATGGCTTATTATATTCCAGCCTCCTGGCCTAAGGCAGAGGTCATGAAGTAGAAGAGGACATTTCTGCACTTCTGTCATATCTTCTTATCTGACCTACCCTAGCAGAGGACAGTTTTCACCATGGGCAAACCAACAGCAGAACACCTGTCAAGACAGATGCTGAGTAAGATCCCAACTAGCCAAGAAAAGCCCTGCAATGAACTCAGTGACCCAAGGTGTGGCAGGGTAGTAAGAAAGTTATGCAAGAAGCAAACATTCTGCTTCAAAGCTGACACTTTGAGAAACCTGTCAATTGTCCTTATTTTAAAAACCTCAGAAACTACACTGAATGCTGATCCATCATCTCTGGTTCTTCATTCACAGTCCCAAAAGGAAAACAGTTTGATTCCCCCTTCTAATATCCTGGCATGCCCAGATGACTACTTCAGGGTCCAGTGCAAGCTTCTGGGGCAGACTGTTCTTCCTTAGAATTCCACTCATGCTTCCTTGCATGTTATCAAATATTTAAGGAACAAAGCAGAGAAAAATACTGGTAACAAAACCGATTGCACATCTTTCTGCATGCAGATTGCACATTTGTGTACTTTTAAAAGTTAACAGCTTCCCTGTTGGTAAAAATCTGTCATCTTCCTCCCTAAAGCTTTTTTGCTCTACTCTCTTACCTCAGTATTTCCAAATTTTTCTATGAGATCTCTGTCTGTCTCTAATCATTCTTCTACCTGCCTACTTACTGGGAAACAAAATAAATTGATTTTCACAACATTAGGGACATTTTTAGCCAGAGCAAACAAATAATGCTTTTTGTCCCCCAAGCATTCTAATACTGCAGAGGGCTTATCAGCAAGATGAATACACACTGAGAGAGGCAAAGCAACACGCAGCTTCATAGTGCTGAACAGATCTAAAAGAGAAAGCAAGTCACCACTGTAGCATTATACTAGACAAATCTAAGTTTTCCAAACAGTTTCTTGGGGGTTAGGTCTGGGCCAGCCACTAAACAAGTGACAGATGTTCTGTATTGCCTCCTTTCCCTTCCCAAAGAGGAAGATAAAAGGAATAACGGAAAGAGACTTTTGAACTGTGAAAGAAAACTTAAACTACTATAACTAAAAGAATAACAATAAAATGACTCTTGTTTTGACTCTTTGAAAATGAAATATATATAAATATATACAAAAACAACACCAAACCCATCTCCCTGATGACAATTACATCATTGTCATCACTGATGCTGTGCCAGATGACTGAGACTGAACTCAGCAGCAGATGGGACGAGATTCAGGAGATGGATCCTGAAACTGGATTCAAGAACTTACGGATCATGATCAAAGGCAGAATGGACAGAGTCCTCCTCGGATGCCAGGCTTTGAAGGAGTGTCGTGGTTGGAGAGGCTAAACCGATTACCCACCCACGACAGAAGTCCCTTTCCCTCCCAACCAGAAGAGATAGGGAACAATAAGGGCAGAGAGGCTTCTGGATTGGAAAGTAAAGCTAAAACTACTTTAATATAGTAACAATGTTAAATGAAACATGTATAAATATATACAGGACCCAAATACAGAACCCAACTCCCCCTTTCTATGATAATTACATCACCACTGAAGTTGCAAATGTCCTGTGCTGAAATGTCCCGGTGCCAGCTCTCTTTCCTCCAGCATGAGTCCAAAACAAAACAGCTAGCTCCTGGCAGCAGCTCCACACCGTTTAGCTCCCCAGTAGAGAGTAAATACCAGCCCCCCCCCCCAGGGTCCCAAAAACCTCCGATTTCCATTTTCCCCTGGGGGCAGGGTCCCTACTTAAGATTCAGGAATTTCAGGTTTTACAGAGGAAGTTCAGGTTTAGCAGGTATCTCTGTCAAGGGTGGGGGACGGGGGGGAGGGGAGGGATGACTGATACTGCATATGATGTGTATGGGATGGAATACTTCTTAGAAAATAAAGTCACTGAACAGAATTAATTCTGTTCTAACCCAAATCAGGATATTCTAACCCAAACCAGGACAAGGAGAGCGAGCTTGACCCTTGTGATCCCTGAGCTTTATATCGAACATGACGTATATGGAATGGAATACCTTGCTGGTTAATTTAGAGCCACCTGATCTGTCCACTCCTTCCTGCATGTGTGGGCTTCTACTCTACACACCCCTCAACATGGGACACAAGATTTAGCAGTGGTCTTGGTCTGTATACCAATCCTTGAAGCTGGCACTGTCTGCAAAAACATGCTGAATTTCAGAAAGTGCAATTACTTAGAAGAGCTTTAGCTAAAAAGCAAAATCACTTAACAGAATTAGTCCCATTCTCACTCAAACTAGGACAATACTGAAAGTTCTAGAAGGAAGAATAGTACCTCTGAAATCCATGGAGTTAAGCTGGCATAAAATGATGTAAACTTCATTATAAGAAAATGAACGTATCCTTTAAACAGTATTTTTAATGTTCAGATTAATCCAAACCAGATCCCAAAGAATTCAGCAATGCCACTGAATTCTGTGCTGACATTTATTTCATAGAATGGCTGTGTAGATAAATATGATCTGCCTGGGAAGACTCAACACAGCCTCTGTAAAGGTACACCTGGCTTTACAGATCTTTTGCAGTCTCTGTGTGCTTAAGGGATGTAAATCTCCACAAAATCAGAATGTGTCACTCATTCAGATGTAGGTATATTATGTGAAAGTACTGTAAGAGAGATACAGCCTCTTAAATACATGGTTTCTTAATAAGCTTAAGATTAATTAACAGACGGAGGTGTCTTGTCTTCATTTTATTTTTTCCTTGCTGGTTTTCTTTCTCTTTTCCTTACTTCCAATACCATATCTTCCTACTTTGAACTATCTCTGGCATTCATCATGTCATACAATACATCAATTCCACTCCCCAACGCAGCAAAAAGCTATTGCATAATTCTGGTTTTGTTGTCCATTATTCCATGAAAGTTGATTAAATCACTGCCAGAGTCAGTGCAGAATAAAGTAACAGGAGTAAGTGTAGTGGTTTTGTACTGGGCATGCTCGGGTGAGGAGGTTCAGTAAGGTTCCCCCAGCTCTGATGCTAGTCTTGTCTCTGGGTGGGGCTGAGCCAAATAGCACCACTGGGAATAGTGTATTGAATGTGGGGTTTTCTGTGAATCTGTTTTTTGTGTTGCAAGCTGGTCAGAGAGAGACCTGTGGGCATGTAGCAAGGTTGGCAGCTGCGCGGAAGAGTTACAGGCGGGGACCCCACCATGTGCTGTCTGTGGAGCAGGAAAAGCCCACGCTGGAGCATTGAGCGGGGGAGAGTGGGGGGAGGGATTCCCCCCTAAGAGGCTCAGAGGCTCAAGGGAAGACAAGTGTGGATCATTCCCTGTGGAAGTGATGGCACCTTGCAGAGGGAAGAACAATTGGGGTTTTCCCCTGAAGAGGATAGACTGCTGCCATTGTGGACTGGGATCCCGCTTTCCCTATTTCCCCATCCCTCTGCAGTGCAGAAAGGGAGTGGTTTTACCTTAGGAGAGGTGAGGGGTGGAATGTAAGAGTGGTGTGTTGGTTTTGCACAGTATGTATGTGCTCTCACCGTACCCAGGTTCAATTGGGATTTTTGCTTAGATTAAATTTTGGGTTTCCCCCATGTCTGCTCTGTCTTTTACCTGTGACCATAAGTTGTGAATGAACTCTCCCTGTCCTTAGCTTGGGCCCTTGAACCCTAGTTGTGTTTTCTTCTTCCTATCCAACCAGTTGTGATGGTTTGGACCTGGCTCACTGCCAAATGCCCAAACTCACAGTGAAAGCCTTCCCCCCCTTTCTCTCTCAGAGTTTTAGAGAAACTACAAGAGAAACTAAAGAGCCTGAAACAACCTGAATTGTATCAGAAGTATATATATTTACATATATAGCAGTTATATACAATTAAAATACTATGTACACAGTAGGGGGAACCCCCCCAAAGGAAAGGGAAAAGGGAAGGAAAAAGGGAAAAAAGGGGAAAAAGAGGAAAAAAGGGAAAAGGGAAGCTAGAACAGGAATGCACACTTGAAACCCAGGACAGAACTAATAAAAACAGAATCTTACAACTCTCGTTAAGATAGCAGGGTCGCACTGACCGACGCCAGTAACCGCTGCCTCTCAAGGCCTACAAGGCCTGCAAGGCTTGACTCCTCTGCATGGGTGAGACCAATAGCAGAGAACCTGCGTCTTCAGATCCAGCGGAAGGGAAGAGAGAGCGAAGGCCTCTCCCCCTCCTTATTTATACCCCAAGTTATGTAAAATTGTATGGAATACTGGGAACATGACCACTTCCCTGGTTACAAGCTGATTACCAGGAAGAGGCCTGGGCTAAACCATTACAGTGTGTGGGAGAGCTGGAGAGGCTGAAACCATGACAGGAGGGAAGGTGGATGTGGGAGAAGCAGGACTTAAAAGTTTCTTAACCTTAGGCTGTGGGGAAAAAAAGAACCCTCAGGTTGTCTTATCTTTCTCCACTAAGTAAGCCAGAAAGTCTGGAATTCCTGAAAGAAATTTCCATTGTTTCTCATACATTTTTCATCTGTTCCTAGGTAACAATTAAATGTAAGGAGCAATTATCCTTTCTGTTTCAGCTAAGATGACATAACCCCATGCTCAGTGGACGCTCATAAATTAAAAGAAAAAAAAGACAAAGGAATGTCTGTCCCTCTTATCTAGTGCTTTTAGCTAAAGAAGTTGTTAACCAATACTATGTTAATCTAACTATCGAATAAATATGTAATGGTAAACTCAAGCTAAAATATGGTTTATTAACTTTTTGGCATCTAAATGTGATGACGTGAATAGGAATCTTCGAGCCAGGTCTAGAGGAATTAAGTTGACCTGGATAGGTTTCTGATTTTTTTAAGATGATCATTCCCATGTGATTGAGAGGAGAAGCTCTTCCCCCCTTCTTGGATAAAAATCTGTGGCTGGTATTTGACAGTGTGTTGTCTACAATCGTTTTCTCATTCATAGGCAATTTGTTTTTCTTGAAGCTTTTTGAAATTACTGACGTTCTTAATTTCAATCTGAAATGAAGCAGAAATTTGTCTTGTGTTCAGTATTAGTCCAGATAAGACCTGAATTAATTTAGATGTGCCCTAGACATATTTCAATGTTTAACTATATTCTACTTAATTACTTCTTGAGCTTTGAGTAATATGGTGTTTTTTTGTAATTCAATGACTGAAAATCTAATTGTTTTAAAAAGGATGTAATGTACAAACATCTATGGTACTTGGTAATAGCATTCCTAGATAAGAAAACTAAGCCCATTAAGACCTATAAATTTTCACAGAAGGTGTTACATGTTAAGTCATAGGAGGAGTATAGGGAGTGGCAGATAGAGAATAGGAGCTCCCAATGTATATTGTTTCTTGAGTCATGAATAGATCTTAACTTGCATACCTCCTGGACTGTATTAAGTATCT
The DNA here is from genome assembly GCA_013399015.1 of Galbula dea. Classification (NCBI taxonomy): domain Eukaryota; kingdom Metazoa; phylum Chordata; class Aves; order Piciformes; family Galbulidae; genus Galbula; species Galbula dea. The sequence goes on from VWZX01007713.1 coordinate 126,307, forward strand.
TCTCTTTGTAATTATTCCTACAGAAATAATGACGTGGAGTTCATTAGAGACAGGCTCAACAGTACCAGAGAATTTACAGTTTTTTCTCTTTCATAGATTACCTTTAAAACCAAATCAAACCAAACTAGCTAACCAACCAAAACCACACACACAAACAAAACCAAAAAAACCCCCAAACAAACAAAAAAACCCCAACAAAACAACCTCCCCACACAAAATAAACCAACAAACCCTCCCCCCCAACAAACAAACAAGCAAAAAAACCACAAAGCCAGAACCAAAACCAAACCCGTGATCATTGCAGGCTATTAAGGCAAATCTAAAAGGTGGTTGGTTGTCAGAACTTCCAAACTTCCATGTATTTATAAAATGATTTTTTATTGTTGCATAGCTTCTTTCTTAAGGAAGATGGTACACAGGTCTGTGTAGTTGAGGTGTGTTCACCCTGTACACAAGAGAAGAGTGATTTAATTTTCATAGTATGTACATGCTATAAACTTTTGTTTTCAAGGAGAAGGTGAAAGCATAGGGGTTATTTTGTCCCGGAGAGTGGATATGCAGGGTTTTGATCAGGTGCTGTCTTGATATCAAGAGACATTTGAAAGATGTAATACTTCTTTCTAGCCTTCATTTACAAGGGTTACCAAATAGTTACTGTTGTTAGTTCTACAAGAAACAACCAACCAACCGAAAGTACTTCTCAAGTAGCAAGAAGAAATAATGTTTCCTAATTTTTTTTAGTACTGTAAATCTCATCCTAGTTGCCCCCACTCTGCCTGCCCTTTTTCTTTTTGGAAAACATCAGGAGAAAATTACTCCTTTATGAAATTCTCAGAAAAAATTTAGTCACATAAAATAGGCAGATCTCTTTCACAATGCATTGATTAGTTTGTATATTTGTTTGATTAGGTTTTTAAAAGCAAGTTTTAGAAAGATGTAACCAATACACTTCACACTGACTCTTGAAAGTGTTCAGAAGACAAGGTTAGGAAAGTTTGCTATCTAGAGCAACATTGCAACCATTACATGTATGCTTTGTTCACTTTTGTTTTCTGCTGAAAACCACAAGTGAAACATAAGGGAGAAGTTTATTTTTCAATAAGATTGAAAATCAGCATTTGTGAATTGAGGGAGTCTCAGTGCCTGACTTCAGTGCCAGCATTTAATTGAAGTTGTAAGTAGGGGGCCAATTCCTAAGACATGTCCTAAGAGATGAGCAAGAAATAGTAGGTTTCATGCTGAGGTGGCAACTTCTACACTTGATCATAAGCAGCTAAAGCTTATTTTCCTGTAGCTATTCAAAGTATCCTTTGGAAAGCATGTCTGGATTTAGCCTATTTCAAAATGAGCAGCCATAGCAAGCAAATATTCGAAAGTAGTTTGAGTGAAGAAGAAGTACAGCTTGGGTAAGTATTGCAATCTTCAAAGTTTGTCTTTCACAAAGATTATATTGCACTACTGGGTGAGTATGCAGAAGAATATATTGCCTTTGTGTTTTAACTGAGAACACTTGGAGGACGGCAACGCTACAGGCTTGGGGAGAAGTGGTTGGAGAGCTCCCCAGCAGAGAAGGACCTGGGGGTGCTGATTGACAGCTGGCTGAACATGAGCCAGCAGTGTGTCCAAGTGGCCAAGAAGGCCAATGGCATCCTGGTTTGTATCAGGAATAGTGTAACCAGAGGGAGCAGGGAGGTGATCTTGCCACTGTACTTGGCACTGGTGAGTACTGTGTGCAGTTTTGGGCACCGCAGTATAGGAAGGACATTGAAGTACTGGAGAGGGTGCAGAGAAGGGCAGCTAGGCTAATCAGGGGCCTGGAGAACAGGCCTTATGAGGAGAGGCTTAGGGAGTTGGGGTTGTTTAGCCTGGAGAAGAGGAGGCTGAGGGGAGACCTTATCGCTCTCTTCAGCTACCTGAAAGGCCATTCTAGGGAGGTGGGTGTTGGCCTCTTCTCCCTTGTGACTAGTGACAGGACTAGAGGGAATGGGCTCAAGCTGAGCCAGGGTAGGTTTAGATTAGATATTAGGAAGAATTTCTTTACTGAAAGAGTGGTGAGATATTGGAATAGGCTGTCCACGGAGGTGGTGGAGTCACCATCCGTGGAGGGTTTTAAGAAGCAGATAGATGTGTTTCTTCAGGGTATGATTTAGGGATAAGAGTAGTGTGGGGCTATTGGTTGGACTAGGTGATCTTGAGGGTCCTTTCCAACCGTAATGATTCTGTGATTCCGTGAATTTCTCTTCAATAGTATCTATGATTTCACAAAAAATTGAAACACATCTAATAACAGAACTGTCAGCAGCATCATAGGGATCCCAGGTGCTTGTCATAAGAATCTTAAGTAGTTGCTTGTATTTTGGAGTACTCTGAGTATTTTTTTTGAAAAATAACATCAGTGTATTCAGCAGTTATTACTTTTGAAGTTTTCTTGAGTGAGGTGAGATAGTATTTTAAGTCCATGAATTGATTTTGAGCAGTAGTGTTGCTGGAATAAATTTATTTGTTACTTCTGCCTTTACGACAAGCACTAGACCAAACCTTTGCATGGCTAAGTGCTGAAATAAATCTAAAAAAGAACATCAAAAAAAATATTAGAACAATAAAAAATATGCTAGGTGGTTGCCTTTCAACTGAATCAGCTTTCCAGTTTGGTTTACTATAGTGATGCAACACCTAACATAGTGAAGAGATCAAATATATAGAGAGTGGGGTAAGAACTTGTTCAAGTGATTGAAAGTGGTAAAGGAGAAAAAGCAAGCACTTAGATTTTACATACTGTTTCAAAACCTGGTTGTCAGGCTTTACTCTGAGATGTCTTTCTGCAGTTAAAAGGAAATTTGCTGGTTTTCATTCTACTTCTTGTAACATTTGCAAAAAAAACCGAAGTGAAATTAATAGTTTGCTGCTGTCACAACAGAGAACTTTTGTTCCTATATCTTCCTTCTCCATTTCCTTCTGATACCTCAGTTCTCCCTCCCTTATCCATGGCACCTGAACCACAGTCCTGCACATTGCTTTGCCTTCTCTCTGTCAGTCATTAGACAATTCTGTAAGTGCTATGGCTTAACCCCAATTCAGTTCATTAACCTAGCCTCTCCGGAATTAAATCCTGCAAGGGAGGTCAAGGACAATAGGAAAGGCTTCTTCAGATACATTGCCCAAAAAAAGAATACTAGAGGCAATGTAGGTGCCCTGCTGAAAGAGGTGGCTGCCTTGGTGACAGATGATACAAAGAAGGTGGAGTTACTGAATGCCTTCTTTGTCTCTGTCTATACTCTAAGAGACTGTCCTCAGGAGCCTCAGACCCCTGAGCCCCCACATGAGGTTAGGATACTGGAGGAGTTTTCCTAGTTGAGGAGGACTGGGTTAGGGAACAGCTAAGCCATCTGGACATTCATAAATCCATAGGTTCTGATGGGATGTACCCACGGGTGTTGAGGGAGCTGGCAGAAGTCATTCCAGGCCACACTCCATCATCTTTAATAAGTCCTGGGGTGTTGGGGCTTTAGCTATATTCTGGAGGAAAA
>VWZX01007716.1:0-21331 GCA_013399015.1 Galbula dea
AGTCATGTTTGACCAACCTGAGAGCCTTTCATGAGGACATAGCCGGGTGGATATATGAGGGTAGAGCAGTGGATGTGGTTTATCTTGATTTCTGTAAACCTTTGACACTGTCTCCCACAGGATCCTTGCAGCTAAACTGAGCAAGTGTGGTCCGGCTGATTGGGTAGTGAGGCGTATTGTGAACTGGTTGAAGGAGAGAAGTCAGAGAGTTGTGGTCAATGGAATGGAGTCTAGTTGGAAGCCTGTGTCTAGTGGAGTCCCTCAGGGGTCAGTACTGGGACCAGTACTTTTCAATCTATTCATTAATGACCTGGCTGAGGGAACCGAGTGCGCTGTCAGCAAGTTTGCTGCTGACACGAAACTGGGTGGAGTGGCTGACACACCACAGGGTTGTGCTTAGACTTAGACAGGCTAGAGAGTTTGGCAGGGAGAAATTGAATGAAATTCAACAAGGGCAAGTGTGGAGTCTTACACCTGGGAAAGACTAAGGATGGGAACTGACCTGTTGGAGAGTGGTGAAGCAGAAAGTGACCTGAGGGTCCTGGTGGATGGAAGGATGACCATGAGCCGGCAGTGTTCTCTTGTGGCCAGGAGGGCCAATGGGATTCTGGGGTGGGTTAGAAGGGGTGTGGCTAGTAGGTCAAGAGAGGTTCTTCTCCCCCTTTACTCTACCCTGGTGAGGCTGCATCTGGAATACCATCTCCGTTTCCGGGCTCCTCTGTTTAACAATTATAGGGAACTGTGTGGAAGAGTCCAGCACAGAGCCGCAAACATGATTAAGGGGGTGGACTATCTTCCTTATGAGGAAAAGCTGGGGGACCTGGGTGTCTTTAGTTCGGAGAAGAGGAGACTAAGGGGTGACCTCATCTATGCTTTTAAGTATGTGAAGGGTAGGTGTCAGGAGGATGGGGTCAGGCTCTTCTCAGTGAAGCTCAGTGACAAGACAAGGGGCAACAGCTGTAAGCTGAAGCATAGGAGGTTCCGTGTGAATTGAGAAAAAAATCTGTCACAGAGCACTGGAACAGACTGCCCAGCGAGGTTATGGAGTCTCCTTCTCTGGAAATATTCAAAACGTGTCTGGACACACTTCCGTAGGACCCAGTCTAGGGAATCTTGCTCTGGTAGGGTTGGACTAGATGATCTTTTGAGGTCCCTTCCAGCTCCTAACATTCTGTGATTGTGTAATACACGTCTGCCCATCCTTTGCTCCTCCGATCAACGGATTGGGTTAGTGGAGTTTGTGACTGATAAGTGAATATTAATTGTTAACATAGTGGCAATTTTATAGCTGCATTCAGGCTCATTTGATTTCTCAGAAATTTGGTTCACGGTTGGAATCTATGATCTTAGGGGTCTTTTCCAACCTTAATGATTCTATGATTAATTTCCTGGGCAACTTCAGGAACTTACTACAATAATAAAGGCTAAGTATGCCTTTTTAACTGTTTAAACGGGAAAATAGTAGCAAAAATTACAGCTGTCTGGAAAAAAAGTGCCTTTTAAGTATTCTAATCCCCTATTCTTTTCAAATTTTCCTTTCTCCTTGTAAAGACTTTTATAGATAGTTTTAAAAAAGACATATTCAGTGATTTGATGCTTCTGAAAGTTAAATCAGTATTTTTCCTAATATGTAGGATCTGGATACTTTCTGTTGTCATAATTAAAGGGCTGATGCAAAGGCAAGACTACTTGTTTACTCTTTCTTTAAAAAAAAAAAAGTCACAGAAAAGTTCAGTTAAGTCCTTAACCTAACTGACTACCACTTACTGTAAAGGGGTTATTTGTTGATAACGGAGGGGCATTTGTTAGCAAATGATTTCAGTGATTTTGTTAGCAAATAAAAAATGTGGTTTGGATTTGGCCGGGGCTTTTTCCCCCTTTTTTGGTTGTTGTCAGTTGTGGCTTAAAACAGCCAAGCTGCTCACAACACCTAAGCCCTTGCCAAGAATAACAAGCTGATGGATTTGTGCAGCACTGTGATCTGATATATGATAGCCTTTGTAAGCAAAGTCTATATGAAAACAGGAAAAAAAAAAAAAGTGAAATTTTTTTTCGTCTTCAATAATGCACTCACCCATATTTAGTTTCTTAATGATTTCCTGCACCCCAGAAGATAGTCTTAGCCATGTTTTGAGACCAAAGGAATAGTTAATTCTTTTCTATGTAAACCAAGGAACTTCAACCCTTGAATACTATGTCTGAACAGTCTCCTTTGCTTATGGGAAGGACTTCAGCAAGATAATCTGTGTAAGACCACAACGGCAAACCTATATTGAGTATTAAGACTTAAGAGTTTAGAATCTATTTCTGCAAGACGGTGAACCTTGCTCTTAGCTGTAGCTTCCTGTCAGTGGGAATTTACAGCATGGTACATTTTAAATGAGTACTGAGTACAAAACAGATCACCAGACATTTACACTGACAAAATGCTTTACTAGTCTGCATAAAAAACTGTGAAGCTTCAAACATTTTACATTTTATTTGAACACTGGTAATAGTTTTTACATTTAGAATCAGTGGAACAAGAACATGTTTGAAAAGAAGGTGGTTTTCTAGTGCACCACACTACAGGCCCAAGACTTTATTGATAGTAATTGACAGTATGATTAAAACTGGTTACTTAATCTCAGAAGCTACATAATTATGGTTCAATATAATATATATTTTTAGCATAAACAAGTATTTATATACTTCTCTCCGAGATACAGTGCAAGACTCAGTTTCCTGGGGTGCTCTTACAGAGAAAGGTTCCTTAACAGATTGCTTAAATGGAAGTAGACCAAAATGTATCAACAAAACACTTGGTTTAGTTTTTTTAAAAAGCTTGCAAAATATCAGCAAATGTGAGTAATCAAATAACAGGTACAGATCTTTTACAGAAAAGATAAATGGCAATGTAAGACTTGTGTTTAAACTTGTATTTCGATTACGGTGAGCTTGTCTGTTTGTTCCATGAGCGTGGTAACTATACTTTGATTCCTAAGTTTCTAAAGTCTCCTACAGCAGCATAAAAACAAGCCTCAAAATCATCAAAAAGCTGCAAAAAAAAAAGAAAGAACAAAACCCATAAATATGGTCGTGCATGAACAAAACCAGTGAAAGTCATCATTAATAATAGCACATTCATAAACAGCTGACACTAGAGCCTCTAGTAAGCAATCTTTAAGGTCTGAAGGTATCTGTTGATCTCAGTATCTGTTGAAACAGAGTCCATCTAGGCTTGAAAAGTGAACCACAACAAAAAATAACATTTTCCAGTTCAAGTCCTGATTCTTAAATTTTGCATCTTGACAATCTGCATCTGAATGCCAAAATAAACAGCAGCAATAAAGCAGTCAGAATGGTTAGAAACATCATAATAAGCAATAATACTGACCAAAGTTCTTAGGTCAGGCCAAAAATGCCGTAGTTGTTAAAGGTGCTATGCTTCCAGTAGTTTTGAATGCAGTACCTAAAAGAAAGTGTTGATCTTGTGTTGTATGAAATTAGATGACTAATTTTATGCATATGTGTTTTAAAACACTGAGGCTTACTTCAGGTTCTTCCAAGAGTCTTATCAATATGCATTAATATTTAACTGCAGATATCTCCTTTCTCTGCTGACAAAGTCAGTCCATATCAGATGCATGTAGCTAGTGAGATGAAAAAGCTGTTCACTGGAGACAGGACTGTGACCTCCAAACTGATTTCACTTAAACCATAAAATTGCTGGGTGACAGTAACTTCTACTGATACTGGTCTGAATCAGATGTCAAAAGGCAACTATTTGAAAATCAGTGAAATCTTTATATTAAGATCCTCAATATATGTTTACCTCAAGCATGCTACTAGTCCGGCTGGCATTAATTTCTTGGACCTCTTGAACCTCATTCCCATTATAATGGTCAAAAGAAAAGATGAAACTGTAAAAGACAATTCAGTATATATTTATGTTCTCACTTCTCCCAGTGGACCATTCAGGAACATGAAGAGTTATCAAAGGTCATTAATATGTTTAGCTATTAACTGTAATTTAATAAAACATCAGATCAGAGATATGTCTATAAAAAGAATGTCTATAAAAACATTCTTGTTTTTCTAAAATACACTGCTATGATTTCTTTCAGCTACAAATAAAAGTTTCCATGTGCAGCAGAATGCTAAGTCCTATTACACAAATACTAAATTTATCAGACAGTGAATTCAACCCCCCCATATCTACATTCATGGGGATACAAATAAAGTAAGAATCTTCATCATAACAGTAACATGTATGCTGAATTACAGGAATAGAACCTTATGAATCCCACCACCTGAGATCATTGCAGCTGTTTTGTAACTATTCAAGGAACTAGAGCATCCAACTTTATCTGTTTTCTTTTTCTCTTTACTTGCTAAGCCTTAAAAACTAGATTGGAAGGTTTGCCACCTGTTTTTGCTACAGAACATGGCTATCAACATCTCTGTCATCATGACCACAAGTTCCCTTGTTTCTTTTTGCTACAAGGAAACCATCCTTGTCTATGACACGAGGCAAGCAGCCCAAGAGGACAACAAATGCAGTGCAAGTAACAGAGAACAAATATGATGAAAGCAGTTCCATCTTCTTCCTAGAGCAGTTTTACCTAAAATAGACATAGCAATGAATTAATCAGGTATGGGGATTTCATGTTGAACTATGTCTGCACACCACTACATAAATGAGAAGATTAATGAGAATACACAAAACTGAAATGCTTCCTGTCACCTGAAATGCTTCCCAGAAGTGGGTGGAGGGGCAGGATTTCTCATAGGCAGCTGGGTTTTAATCACTCTTGCAGCTAAAGTAATGGCAGTTACACAAATCTCTTTTATGGCACAATTAAACCATCTGGCTAATTATTTTCAAACTCCACTGTTTATGCAGTGGACAGTCCTGTGCTCACAGGTGTCAAGAGAGAGTTTTAAATTTGGTCTACCATTATCAAACAAGCTCTGACAGTTACAAGCAGCTTACAAAACTCTAGAAGCTATGCATATGCACTCATTAAAGATACTCTGCAAAAAACCTATTATGCTTCATTATCCATTGCTCTTATTTTCTGGTCCCATAGCCTTGATCCTCTCAGGAATGTCTGAAGTATGCATGTTGCCAGAGCCCCGAGTATATTGCAATTAATGATAACCTATAAAGCATGTTCATTCTGTAATGTTCTTTTTCCTATGTGCCAGGGTGGTTTTAAGATGTTCAGCTTTTAGACTTGATTTTCAAAAGTTATAAAAATGCACTTTGTCACCTTAAATCAGTGAAAGAAATTCAGTTAATCAAGCCAAATTCAACTCAGTAATTCAAATTCAGAGCAAAAATTCAATAAACCAGGTGCATCACCTTGTACTCTGAATAGCACTAACTGCTGTGTACTGAAGTCTAAATTTCTACACCTACTCCAAACACACAAAATTGCATTAAAGTATTCAAGAAAGTTAATTTCAGGGGGAGTGGGAAAATGCCTGAAAGAATAATTTATGAAACAACTAAGAGTATTTGCCTTGAGTACCTGTATGCTACATACTCTTTGTATGCAGGACAAAGTTACAAGAACCCTAATACCAAGGTCTTGTACTAAAACATTACCTACATTATTGCAGAAGACTCTTGTGTAGGTGATATATACTATTTTGGGTTTGGGGGAGGATTTTAAAATATATATATTCTAACCTTTTAAATGTTTGGGTACTTGCTTCTTTTTACACTGCAATTTATTCTAGTGGTTTCTAATTTCAGAGCAGGCACTTCCTTCTTTCATTTGAGCTGTAGTTGCCTTTGGCATTTTGGTAGGTTAGGCATAAGTGAAAACATTCTGATTTTCTACAAAAGCAATACACATTTATTATGGAAAGCCCTTATTATTATTAAAGTAGTAGATACAGTAGCCACCAAAAGTTTTTAAAGCATGGATCTGTAGATATTTCCAAGTGTGTCTAATCCTCCCTTCAGAGGAAGTCTTCCTGCTGAGTTCTTTACTCATTTGATGTATTTATGTATACGGAAAACAGAAGACATCCTCTTCCAGACTGTGATACCTCAGCTCAGAAGAGATTAAAAGCAGACTGAATGGCTGCCCTGGCAGAGTACTTTGTATGAATACTTCCTAACTCACTTGAGGCAAAAATTACTACAGTTAGTTAAGACCACCTTCTTTGTTTCATTCAGCACAGGTGGATCTTGCAGAGGTCATGCATTCATAGCCAAGGTTAAATACATGTTTAGGTTTTAAACAATAAGAACATTATTTTGCAAACATTCTGAACTACAACAGCTTTAAAAACTCTTTGTTCCTTTTACTTTACATAATATGAACTTTGTAAGGCAAGTGTTGTGCCCTGAATCTCATTTCTATTAAATTACTAAGGTACATTTCTTCAGTTGAGATAAAGGCCTCACATGCCTACAGCAAAATGAAATGCATAACACTGACAATGCTTTCGTACGTCTGGCGTTCACAAGCAGATTAATGGAAATTTTGTATTAGTCCTTTCAAAACTAGAGAAAAAGTTAACATTTAATAAGTTTTAACTGGTCTCCTTTTCCACAAATTCTGTATCCAAATTAGTGATTTAACTGATGCATAAAAGTACAATACTGAATGCTACTTAAAAGCATCTCACACTGGGTGATTACAAACTTACATATACTTAAGGCTATATGTCTTCGTTCCAGAAAAGTAGGGGGTTTTAACAGTGAGATAACTTAATCTGAGTAAAAATGGAATTTCCAATTGTAGGCCCTCTAGGAGCAGATCAGGTATGCCAATACCACCTTTACTAAAGAATTCTGTCGGTGGGAACATGCTTTGCTAAAAATGCTATTCAACATTTTTTTGAAATGGAAATTTTACAGCTGTGGGTGTTGTAAAGCACACAGCCAGCATGAACAACATAACATAAATTCTAACTAAGTTCAGAAAAAGCAACTGTGTAGTTACACAACCTGGACTAAATGCAATTTAAATGCATTTCTGCATGGGAAACCACAGCCTAAGATACATTTTCTCAAGCCATGAGTGAGACAAGCTACTTACTGCACATCAGTTGTGAGATTAATGTCTCCCAGTAGAGAGATGGTAGTTTCTTGCCTCTATGAGTGTTTCATGGCAAACTAGCTAAAGTGACAATAAGTGTAGTTTGTATCCTGTATATCTTAGCAGCAAAGGAAAAATACTAAGACAAACTCTTACTTCCAATGGGACCTGAGGATATGTTACATTAGGTAAGATTGCATAATTGGACTGGATCCCACACCTACTTTACTTCTCAAATTACATTCTAATCTGTAATGCTAGTGATTTTATTCCCAGGTTTCTCAGCTGGATTTCACAATATTTGCATTGTTAGGTAATCTTCTAATAAAAGGAGGTGCTGCCAGGTGGCTTTGTGTGAATGACCTGCCTCATCTTCAAATGTTTCCACAATTAAGCTCTTGAATTTTTCAAGCTAAGCTGAAGTGTCAAACTCTATTTAAAAACTAACATTTAAACCAAATCAAAGCTCAGAATTTAAGAGAGAATTTTACATGCAGTTCAAGAAGCTGCTTTTTGAGTTGTTTTTGTTTGCTTCTTTCTTTATTGGATTACTGTAGTAAAACACTTACATAATGATATCTTCATATTTCTTGGATCGCATGTTACACAGTAAGCTCCATAACCAGACACAGAACCAAAGATAAGACCAGCAGCTAAAGACATTCTACTACCTGCAAGAAACCATTCAAGTGTTATTTCTCAATACAATGTCTTTAAGTTCAATCTTCACACAGTATTATCCAAATATTTTAAAAACAGAACCGATTTTGGCACAGTGCAGCTAGCTCACCCAGTGTGAATAGAGGGGTAGTATTTCTGTAACTGGGTCCTTCTCTTGCATGGCATTAGAGGCAAAGTTGACTAAACTAGAGAGAATCAGGGTCTAGTAATACTTGCAATTTGGGTAAAATAATCTTTGAGGCAGAAACCTAAACTTGGCCACTTTCTCTACCAGGTGTATGTTCAGAGGCGTGGTATTCTGTATCAACAGTGTTGATTTTTAACTATATCTTACAGCAGTTGGGAGTCTTCAAAAATGGCAGAAATATGTCAATACATACAAAGGATAAATTGGATAATACATACAGTCATAATCCTTTCAGCCTGACATCACTCCTGGACAAAGAAACGGTATCACCAACATCACATTTAATTAATAAGGACTTAATAAAGAATTAAAAAAAGACTAGTTTTTTAGTGAAGATGAAAATACGGCTTTTAAAAGTAACTTAACATCTTCTTTCAGTGATATTACAGAACTGACTCATAAAGCCCTGTTTCAGTAATACCCTTAGGTTTCTGAATAGGCATTCACCTCAGTACCTTAAGATAAAAGCATAGAATCAGCATAGCAGGTATTATCAGGATTAAGCTGATCCCAAAATGTTCATAAATAAAGAACCCAGGCCCCTAGATGTCATTTGGCTCCCAGTCCTGTTATAATGAATATTTTAAATCAAGAAGTTAACAAGAAAATAGAAGTCATTACCAATAAAAAAAAAAATAAAAATCTAGATTTGCCACAAAGTCTGGCCAACTAAGTAAAAGTCAGTAAGTGCAGCTGAGGCGAGCAAAAAAAATAGTGTCTTCAGCAAGTCAGAAAAAAGCCATGTCTCTAAGAGCAAAGCACGTGCATGCTATGCAGAGAAACAGTGACCCTGCATCACAAGAATCGGGATGGAGAATGGTCACAACAAATACAACCGATGCGCTGCTGAGCAGTGAGAACTAAGGGGCACCAGCCTGGAGATCACTCCTGCTCATCGTTGGTACCACTGCGACCTCTGCCGGGATGCTGTGCTCGGTTCGCTGGAAAGGACTGCAAACATGACTGAAATCTGGAAAATGCACTTTATGGTACACGATAACCTGGCAGATGATCTTAAGTGTAAAAATGCACAACTCCGACAGTGTGTGATAATTAACCACCAATTCAGGATATGCAAATAAAAAAAAATAAAAACCTTTTGTTTTCTTTCCATTGTGGAAAGTCTCAGAATCAAGCCTGGACGCCTCTGCAGAAAATAAGCTTCAATCAAAGATCATCTACTGTATTCAACACAGGAATGATTAAAGGAAATGAGAACATCCAAAAACACTGAAGGTCAAAGATAACATGACAACCCCTTTGTGCCATGAAACTCATCAGTTAGATTACCAGAAAAAAGTGACCACTTAAATGCTTAAATTGACCCAAGTAAACCTCATGAGACTCAGCTTATCTAGAGCAGTGCAGGATGAACTTAAGATGTAGCTGCATTCGTTATAGCAAAGTTTTTATATCTCACATAATTTTTTTACTTTTATAAAGCATAGCAGAGAGGAAACTCAAATGCTTTGCTTTCAAATTCTGCTGTCCCAGTATTTACCTTTATGAGTGTATCCTACAAGACCTCCAACAGCCAGCATTGCAGCATATGCAAAACCAATCCAGTCAATAGCCATGGTCCCAACTCTGGAGGAGAAAACACATTGCAACTGAAGACAAACAAGTTCCTATGTGCTGCTGAAAAAAACTCCAAACATTACAAAGTGTTCTAAATAATACTACACTCTCCTAAGTCTTGTTGACTACTGTGTCAAAACATTCAAAAGGTGAAAGTGTGTCTATTGGCTGTTGTATGTTTTCACTAACTTCTGCCCTCCTTTACACCTCAGTATACCATATTTCCATTAAGGGAAATCGGTATTTTGGGGATGTATGACGTGCATTTTTCCCACATGTATGCAAACAAAAAGCTTGATGCCACCCGAAGTACCAGTTTTGTTGCATCTGTTCTATATGGCTGATCTGGGCACACACCTATACAGGTCTTCTGAGTGCACAGCTTACCACCCTTTCAATCAGGCTATACTTTGTATACTTAAAGAGGAATGACACGGGCCCCGCAATACCAGGCAAAAATAGGAATTTTCAGTCTACCCAGTTTTCAGACAGAAACCTGGGCTGTCTTCAAGAAACTATACACCCAGAAGCTTCACCCCAGCTCCAGCTGTGCCCCTTTTGTTTCACCTTTAGACTTTGATGCATTATCCCAAATTAGGCTTTCGACCTCCACAAAAGCATTTAAATTACTGTCCTAATACTGATCTCTTCTAACCTGGCTGTGCTTTATAAAGGCGTGAGTGGCAGCAGTTGGCAGCTTGACAGCCCCAGCAGCACGATAGCCGCCTGCTCATCAGTCAGAAGGATACACCTTTCTCCTCCTACTCTCATTAAGTGTATACGTAATTAAGTGCACGCTTCTTTTTACATCAGCAGGAACGTCCTTTATCACAGTGTTAAGGGGTGCCAGGAAAGAGCACACACCATCACTTCAGGTCAAGCCTGAGCAACTCACAGCGAGCACCTCCACAAGCTGTAACCCCCTCAGGAAGACAGGTCGTGTTAGGGGGCCTGGGCATCCCTGAAAACGAGGTCTGCAGAGGTTAGGGCCAGCCTCAAAGCCCGGCCTCTGACCCACTCGACCTCCGATCCACCTGGCCTTCGTGGTCTAGACAGGCAGGCTGCGACTGAGGCCAGCGTAGCCGTTCGCGCACTCTCCGGTGTGATCTTCCACCTCCTGCCCCAGGCTCATACCTCCCCGCAGGCCACCTCTCGCCGCAGTTCCCCTGCCTGCGCCCTGCGCAGACTCGCGCTCAGTTTCCCCGCCCTCGGCGGTGGAGGTCCCGCCAGAAAGCAAGTAGCTGCGGGGAGGAGCATCACAACCTTCTTCACGATCCACTCGCCCTCAGCAGCTTGTGCTGAGGCTCAACCCGCTAAACACGCTGACGCTCATCGCCCCACCATACCTCGTTCAGCCACGCCGCGCCCACCCTCCGACCTCTCCCCGGCCACGCCTCTCGCGTTCGGCGAGCACCGTGAGGCTTTGCGGGGATACCGCTGCCGTCATGCTGAGCGGCCGGTAGTTGCCTTGCCGGCCCCTGTTCGGATTCTGGCTCTTAGTGGGCCTGCGCCTCGGCGAAGGGAAAGGAGGGGGTTTGGCATTATCATGGCGGCGCCGTGGTGAGTCTAGTCCGCAGTGTTGTTGGCGGAGCATCTTGTGCGGGGGAGCGGCGTTTTGTGGCACTTGGCTGAGACCGGGGGCGAGGAAATGTGCTCGTGAGGTGCAGGTGCAGGGCAGCGAGGCTTTGCGCCGTGTTTGTCGAGCCCCCTCAGCGACAGGGCCCAGCTCCGGAATTGGCGTCTCCTGCCTCTTAAAACTCCTCGTCCTGCCTGCCAGGCCTCCACGAGAAGTTGAGAGATCTGTGGCTTATTTTAGGCTTTTAAGTCTTAAAACCCCAGCCCTGCTATGTTGGGGGTGGAAGAACTCATGAACAAGAAAAAGTCATGTCTGCAAAGCTGCTTTTCTCCAGAGGATGCATATCCCATGAAGATCTGAAATGAGATAGGGCCTGGAGCGAGGGTGTCCTGCAAGCACCACTCCAGAGACACGCTGCGACCAAGCTACTCATTACTGCGCCAGGCACCCCTCTTGCTTCTCATCTGTACCTTTGGAACTGTGAGTGGTGGCTGCACGATGTCAAGTAAGCAGATCCATAAACTGAACGCTGATGTTTTCTGTTTGGCAGGGGAAACCAACAGGCGCAAACTCCAAAGACTCAGATACTACACACATAGCTAAATCATTAAATCAGCTGCTTGAACCACTGCTTGACCTGATTAATTTAACACCTCGACTTCTTTTCTGATAGACCTGTTTGCTGGAGATACTCCACTACAAGCTATTTTTGTCCATATTTTGTCGCCCTCCATAGTATTTCTTTAGTTTTTTCTCAAATGAGCCATTCTTGACCAGCACAGGATGTATATTTCAGCGGTAATTCAGGGGTGCCTGATGGTGACATTCTCCACACTTCCCTTGTTCCAACAAACAGGCTGAGCATGAATATGACTACAGCAGGGAGAGACCCACAATGCTGTATGATGGGACTTGAATACTTACTTGCCTTCTTCAGGGATCATTTGAAAATCCCTGCCAAAATCTTGTATTTCCTTCAGATTTCTTTGCTTAAAGGTGTGGATGTTGTCTGCTCCAAAAAGCTCACTGGAAAACAAATTGGTATCCTTATTAGGGTTAGTACATTTGATTTACACTCCTAATGTTCCATTTGTTTTCTCTGTTAGCTTTGGATTGCTGTGACACAACACTCATGTGAGCTGTTGATATGCTAGGGCCTGGATTACCGGCACCAAGCCGATGGTTGGCCTCTAAATGACCTCTGTAATATAATGATATTTATATTTCACTATAATAATTGAGTATCTAATAATAATCACTAACATTTACTCAAAGGTATTATACACTGCAGAGTGGTTGGGTAAGGAGCGTAAGTACAGAAGCCTGAACAATAGGCCCTGAACCAAAGTTGGTCCCCCAGCCAAATATTATTATTAGCAAAATATGCGTGATTATTAATGCAAGATGTAACTCAGATATAATGTACTCATTAGTGTTCTAAAAAAAGTACCTAACTATCCATAGTTGTCATAAGAATGTATTTATGTATCCTTGTTTGTATCATGAAACCAGATGGCCGACCTGTGGTCAAGGCCAAATAGATAGAGAAGTTCCCTTGGTTCCTCCTTGAGCCCTGGCCAGACTCTGGGTGGGATCAACAAGAGCATTAAATCCAGATATTTTGCCACAAACAGGAATGCAAGTCATCTTGACTTGATTGATAATTTAGCATTATAAAAGCTGGACCCTTCTTACAGTGGCTCTGGAGACCTCACCTACGAGTGGACGCACTGCATAGGATTCCCAATTGCCACAATGTTCTCCAGAATCCTCACTGTAACTGGGGCTCCCCAGTGACTGCAGATCTTGGTGATGGTAAAGTATTAGGGCAGTTGGTGATGTATCTTTCCTAATCACTCTTGCTTCCTCAGTGTAGTAATGATTAGATGCATTGCCTTGTTTAGATTGTCTATTGCTTAGCATTAGCATCAGTTAAGGTTTTGCTATTCCATCTCTGTATTTCTTCGAAGCAATTGAAGTAACTGGTTCTCTCTGTAATGTGAGTAACTAGTAAAATAAGTTTATCCTTATTGTCAGTGCTTGTGCCTGTTCTGTTGACCCCGTCAATTGGCAAAACAGCTGCCCAAGTCTGCTCAGTGAAAACCAGAACTGCTTTTCTTATCTCACCAACGTCTGTGGGAAGGAAGACTGAAGGTACAGTAACTTTGGAAGACAAAACATATGACACTTGAGAGCAGGATGGTTCCAAAATGCAAACCAAAAGCAGATTCGTAAGCTAAAATCCAGAAATCTTTATGAAGTATTTTGTGGCTTGTGGCTCTTGAAAAGCACAGTAAATTACACAGTGGATTAAACAGCAAACCCATGCCATTCTATTTGAGAAGGCTCCAAAGTGGGACAAATCTAATGTCTTTTGGCAGCTCTAGGGTAATGACCAGTTGTGGTTACTGGTTCAATCATACTCCTCACTAAAGCAGACTGGATAACCCTAAAGTCTGGGCTAAATCTTAATTCACATAATTATATGCTGCTTGTAATGTTCAATTAAGAAAAGTATTTGGTATTTTCTCTAAGCTGTTACTTAAACTATTGTCTGATGTGAAATGGTTGCTGTATTTTACAGCACAGATAGTCTACCATGGGAATCTTTTAATGGGAGGAGAATTCATTTAATTAGTTTGTTGGTAGCATGATACATCAAACCCCACAGTCCTAACAATGAGGTATAACAGAGCTAGCAGAAAATCTAATGGTTTTTTTTCAATTTTTTCAATTTTTTCAATTCTAGTTTTCTGTTGTTCATAACTGCCAGTCTGAGCTGAAATTTCCTCTGTTGAATGTCTGCTTTCAGCTGGGTTTTTTTTAGCTTCTTTTGGTTGTTTTGTATTATACTTAGTTTGGGTTTGTTTTGGTTTTTTTTGAAAGTTCCTTTTGCAACAGTCAAGTCAGCTACAAGAATTAATTTAGGGGAGAATACATGGTTTTGTGNTTTTTAGCCACCAACGCGTGTGCAACAAACGTGGGTAGAGCTCTTTCCAAATCTTCGTTCGCGAAGCCTAGCCATGATGATGATGAGTTTGGGTTTGTTTTGGTTTTTTTTGAAAGTTCCTTTTGCAACAGTCAAGTCAGCTACAAGAATTAATTTAGGGGAGAATACATGGTTTTGTCCATTATAAACATAACTATTTCACTGAACAGCCTCTAGCATATCTCTGGCTTGGAAAAACAGCTTTCAAATTGGGCAAGTAAATTGTATTAGTTTCAGGGATGTATTTTCCCATCTTTGTGAAAATGTGACCTGAAAAGAAAGAGAGTTAAAAATGTTGAGTGAAGGCTTAAAATTGTACAGCCCAGTCCCTAGAAAGTCCCTAGGCTTTTGATTAGGCCTACCTGTGTTCACATGTGAGTGTATGTGCTCTTTCCAGAGACAGGCTAAGCTTGTGCCTTGTTGTGCTTATGTCCTGTGTTAAACAAGAAGCCTCTAAGTGGCTTGTGTAATGCAACCTATCTCCCTCCTCTTGAACATTTTTTCTCAGGCGACCTGTTGTTAGAGAGAGTGTTGGTAGGATAAATCCCCTAAAAGACCTGCCACCTGCTGTAAGCTCTTTATGTTTTTTGTTGGTCTTCCTGTGTTAGCACTAAAGGCATAGTTGTAAGCTCCAGGTAAGGTTTAATGCTAACTGCTATCGCAGAACATAATGTGATACCAGAAGGGATCTGTAAAGTGGAAGAGTGCCTCTGAAATACTAGAGACAGAAGAAGGGGTCCTAAGTGTTGGAAAAAGGACAACCTAAGCACCCTGAGACAGGTATAATTCTGGAATATTTTTGTGCAAAAGATTGTTCTTTTCATCAGGTGAGACTATGGAAAAGGAAGAGGATCAAAGCAGTCTTTAAAATGCAAGTTCAGAGGCTTCAGTTTTAATAATCTTGTTAATTAAAGAAGCTAGTAATCATGTTCTGGTATGAAAAGGTGACTGTTAAAAATAAATTCTGTAAGCTTTCAGATACATACACACATATCAGAAGACTGATCCACAGCCTCGTTAGACTGCCTTTAGGGGTCATTACCCTTCAGTCCTGAGATGTTATGTCCTCGAAAATTTAGTATGAAAAGTTAGATCCAGAATCACCCCTGGCAGTTCAGTCAGATGGAAAAAAGCAGAGATGCTGCTCTTTGTAATAACCATGAAGTAAAGTGGTAGAACATGTACATTAATAAACAGCCACACTAAGGCCTTTTCTGTAAACTAACCATATGTGAACATGGACAAAAGCCTGCAAAGGAAAAAGAGATGGGTTCTTGGGCCATGCTTTCACAGAAGATGGTTCTCAAATTTAACAGCTAGAGGCCAAAAGGGCCTCTTCATTTCCAATTCTGCTTTCTAGTCCTTTATTTTGTGTGATAACTGATGAGTTCTGCTCCTTCTGTCGCAATCCTCAATGGCTATGGCAACTCAGTAGCCCAGCAGAAATATGACCAGGCAGGAAAATACATAGCTTTCTGCTGAATTAGTTTAGTCAATCTTTTGTTTCAATTAGTAAAGTCAGGAGGGTCTAACAAAGCATCAGGGCACAAAGGAACAGCTGGGACTGCATGACTGGGTGGGTGGCTGGGAAGAGTCTCTGCAGGTATCAACAAGAAAGAGTAAGATACCAGAAGCTGTGCTTTTCAGGAAACTTTGCCTGTGAGAAAGTATTATGTAATGGCACCAACTGAAATTCTTGGTAAATTCAAGTGAAATGTAACTGAGAATTATGGTTGGTCAGTGGTATCTCATGAGTCCTCCCAGATGCTGAATCCATCAAACTAGTACTTCTAGAAGCTAGCAAACACTGAAGTAAGAAACCTACCTGTGGGCCCTTGGAGCTGACAATATCCATGATTTTACTGTGCAGTCTCCAGCGAAATTAGATTCTAGATGCATTTAATATTGGAGAAATTAGTGGGACCAAAATGCAAGAACACAAGCAGTAGTGATATGCTGTGATTTGGGAGAGAATATGTAAAAGATCCTGCCCACCAGGCATGATCAAAGCAGATGTTAAGAGTGAGTGATTAAGCTGCTTTTGGTTCTGATCAGCATAGTGAAAAAAGAGTTTTCTTTCCAGTATCTCAGGAATCCTTGATCTAAATAAATTCACATTAGGACCACTAGCTGTGCTTTGCTTCTGAGATATCCAAATTCCATCTTTTTTGACAAGTATGTGGATTTTCAGGTAGTTCAGAAAGTCAGAGTGAAACCCTGAGGGATTCAGGGACATTTGAAATGGCTTGTTTGTCATTGTGTTATGTTTTCAGCTGATTGAGTGTAACTCACGAAGATGAAAGTTTCTTGGGATGAAGGAAAGATTTGTGTGTGTGTGTTTATTTTCTGACTTTTTCCCTAATATTTGTTGTCTTATGGTAGACATCAGATCTCTATCTCTCACAACTGTGTACTTGATCTGTTTTCTGCTGCACACACTGAGAGAAAAGAGTTTTCCAGGCATCAGCCCACTGAGGGACAGAGGCACAGGATCATCTGCCCTCTCTAAGTTCTAGCAGATACATGGAGGCATACCTAAAATGTGTATGATCTCAAGGCAGCTTCCTGGTCTGAAAAATAGTCTGAAGCTAGGAAGGTTCTTGGATGAAAGTTCATATGTGCATGCCTTTGTTTTACTCTTTCCTAGACATTAGTTCATGCCCACTGTTCTTGCTGTTTCTCTCCTACACATGACTGTTGACTGAGATAGGAGCATGAGCTGACTGAACATTTGTTCAGGTCCACTGTGGGCAAGCTTATGGACAGGAGTATGCAAATCCTAAGCATCCTTCAGATCATCCTCACACCAAAACAAGAAAGGAGAATAAAATTCAACATCCCTTCCAGAAGGAGGAGGTCTGCGAGATCCTAGTTTTTATGGGGTGCACAGACAGTGGCTTGAGCTGTGATTTTGCAATAAGTTATTTCAAGTGCTGGCTTCCCTATTCTCAGTCCCTTCTTTGAACCATCCCTGGCATTCAGTGAACTCCATGTCAAGCCATGATGATAAATAATCAGAAAATTTAGCTTGCTGTTGACATTTCTGTTCCAGAACTTCAGTCTTGGAGAGCTGATCCTTGCTCGTTTATTGAAGAGAGAAGTGGAAGGTGGAATGACAGTCCTGCTCAAGCCTACATGCCATACTCTCAGGTGACAAATAGAAGAGAGTGACACTATCCACAGCATGAGCTTCAATTTGGATAGAGTGGATAGGATCAGGATGTGTGGAATCAAGGCAAAGTGAGTACAGATTGTTGTTCTCCAACAGAACTAGGGGACAGTCACTGAAACTGATAGTGTTGAGGGTCTAGGCTGGGCCGACCACCAACCCAATGACAGACACTCCCTGTTACCCCCTTCCCCCACCCCACCATGAAGGGAAAGGGGGTAAAAGAGGGACAGAGAGACTTGTGGATTGGAAAATAAGACTAAAACTACATTAATTATAATAATGATGGTAAATGAAATATATACAAATATGTACAGAACCCAATACCGAACCCAAACCCCCCTTGATGGTAACTATGTCACTGTGGCAGTAGGCCTCAGCAGCAGATGAATCAGATTCAGGGGCTGGATCCTGGTACTGGATGCAGGAACTTAGGGATCACCAAAGTGCAGGAGAAGAATCTAGCAATCTAGCAAGGGGGAACTGACCCCCAGTTTATATATTGAATATGACCTATATGGGATGGAATACTTTTAGTTGGTCAGTTTGGGGTCATCTGTCCTGTCTGCTCCTCCCTGAAAATGAAGCCTTTACCCTGCACTCCCCAACATGAGACACAAGATTTGGCAGTGACCTTGCCTTGCATACCACTCCCTGGTAGTAAATCTAAACATTAGGCCTTATCACTGCTAGAAGCTGGCAGTGTCTATGAAAACATGCTGTTAGTTTTAGAAAGTGCAGTTTCTTAGAGGAGCTTCAACAAAAAAGTAAAATCACTGAACAGAATTAGTTCTGTTCTAACCCAAACCAGGACAGACAGGAATACTTTTTTATATAGCATGTATATATATATAACTTGTGGAATTTAGGCAGTGCTATATTTCATAGAATCATAGAATGTTAGGGATTGGAAGGGACCTAGAAAGATCATCAAGTCCAACCCCTCTGCCAAAGCAGGACACCCTAGATAAGGTCACACAGGAACAAGTCCAGGTGGGTCTTGAATGTCTCCAGAGTAGGAGACTCCACAACCCCCCTGGGCAGCCTGTTCCAGTGTTCCATCACCCTTACTGTGAAAAAGTTCTTTCTCATATTAACACTAAACCTCCTATGCTCTAACTTGCTCCCATTGACCCTTGACCTAACGTTGGACGACATTGAGAAGAGCCTGGCTCCTTCTTCCTGACACTGGCCCTTAACATATTTATAGACATTTATGAGGTCCCCCCTCAGTCTCCTCTTCTCCAGGCTAAAGAGACCCACCTCTCTCAGCCTGTCCTCATAGGGTAGATGCTCCACTCCCTTGATCATCTTGGTGGCCCCGCGCTGGACTCTCTCCAGTAGTTCCCTGTCCTTCTTGAACTGGGGAGCCCAGAACTGGACACAGTACTCCAGGTGGGGCCTCATCAGCGCAGAGTGGAGGGGGAGGATAACCTCCCTCAGCCTGCTGGCCACGCTCTTCTTAATGCATCCCAGGATGCCATTGGCCTTCCTTGCCGCAAGGGCACATTGCTGGCTCATGATCATCCTCCTGCCCTCCAGAACCCCTAGGTCTTTCTCCCCAGAACTGCTCTCCAATAGATGAGCCCCCAGCCTGTACTCATACATGGGGTTATTCCCCAGATGCAGGACCCTACACTTGCTTTTTTCATGCTTGTTTGATTGTGGAGCCAGATCTTTTGTCTCTGTAGAGGTTTTTTTTTTTTGCTGTTTTTCCAGTGCAGATGAGCCACAACCTTCTACAACCATATGGTTAAGGAGCACATGCTGGGTGTAAGGCTCATATGATATGGTTGTTGTCATCAGGCAACGTGAGTTGGAGTATGTCTACTGCCAAGCCAGCCTGGAGGAGCACAGCTCAGTTGAGACCTGAGGGAGCTCACCTAATAACAGCAGTGCCATAATTTGAAAAAGAAAAAAAGCTATCTTCATTTTTTGCGGAGTACCACCATGGGTGCAAAGGGACAATTTATCAAATGTCAAATGATAGAAAGTGTTTGCACATCTACTTTTACATGCAATTAATCAAGCCTGGAAAAAGTGAAATGATTTTTATTTGTACACCTAAAAGGTGAAGCCAAGTTAAAGCACTTTTGTAGATCAGCTGCAAAAACTGAAAATGTGAGAAAAATAATGCCAACAGTACTGCAACTTAAACTCCAGATTTCAAGCCAGCATCTATGAAGGAAGAGGTATTCCATGGAGAAGTACCATAGTCTTGCTGTCTTTCTGTCCAGAGTTACACTCATTATGGTAAAGCTGCAGTTAGAGCATTGTGAAAAAAAATGCCATAGACAATGTCCTGTCAGTGTTTATTCCACTATAAACCATTATGTGAGGGTTGCAATTTTGTGAAATACAATTATCTTTAGTCAGGATATCCAGCTACAATCTCAGCCCATTAATAGATTTTTTGTTTGTTTCCTGTACCAAGTTGTGTGTTTGGTAAGTTTTGGAGCCTTCCTGGTTGATTACCTGCTTATGCCCTGCCTGTACTGCAAGGATGTGTGGAGGGATTGCTGTCACTGGTAGTGTATCTGTCTGGGTAATCTTCAGGGCTGTAAGGCTATTTTGAGATCCACACTTTGGGCCAAGCTGCCTACATTTGTAATGGTGCAGTGTAGCAAATTAGCACTGGCTAGCATATCCAGGCATGCACAGCAAAACATGCTTTAGTACTACAGTATGTTATTACAGCTATGGAAGGAGGGAGAACAGGCCAGGCCTATTAAATGGTAAAAATAAAAAAAATTGCCTGTCCTACAGAAAAAAGGAAATTCTGAGTTGATGTTACTGTCCTGTTTTGGGCTGGAGCGGAACTGATTCTGTTCGGCAGCCTTGCTCTCCAGCAGAGGCTCCTTTCTGTGACTGCATTTCTGAAGTTGGCAGCATGGGGTTTTTTGTTTTGTTTTTTTTTTTCTTTTTTTGTGTGACTTGTACTGGAAGGGGGATGCAGAGTAAAAGTGCACCTACAAGAAAGGAGCAGACAGGACAGATGACCCCAGACTGACCAACTAAGTATTCCATTCCATGAACGTCATGCCACAAGTTGTTTTCTCTCTCTCATTTCCCTTTTTCCCTCCTGTGGTAAGGGGTGGGAGGGAAGAAGGGAGTAGGAGAGAGTATCACTTGCTGGGTGGTGGTCAATCTAGCCTCAAACGGTAAGTTACAAAAACCAAACAAAAACCCCAACAAAATGAAACAAACAAACAAACCATCAAAAAACAACCCACCCCACCAAAACCCAAATCCAAACCCCATAGGATTAGTGAAATTCTGCAACATGCAAAAAACACTTGAACAGTTATGATTTTGATTCTTTAATGGGGCTTAGCTAAGGTTCTCCTGTGTTCAATTGTGGTAACTGAGATCCAAATCCAGCCCAGTTTGTTCTTCTGGGAAAATATGGTGCAAACAGTGAGTGCTGATCCCCAAATTAAAGTGTAACAACAAGTTTAATTATAAATGCTAATCATGTAACATCTATATATAAACTCCTGGAAAACAAGTCTGAAATAAACATATATGTAATGTCTCACTTAAAAATAATTATTTTTAGACAAATATTGCATGCACTTAAGGGATCTCACCTGTATTTGTATTTGATTCACTGAACATGAATTTATTCAGTGTCAGTGCTCTGGAAGAAAACTTAAAATAGTTGTGTGACAGAGGTCTCTGGTTGCTTCAGCAACTTGTCAGACATTGCAGGGAAAAATCTGCTGAGTTCGTATAGTATAAAATAAGTATGGACCAAAGAAGTTTATTGCTTTATTGACAATATGTAATTAACCATCAATCAGTGAACTATGCATACAAAATCAGTAATACAACAGGCAAACCATACTAGAAATTTCTAAATTTCTCCTGTAACTAATCTCAAAGCCTTCTTAGTGTACATGTATGCAGTAACACATAGACACGCACACACAGGGAGTCGTATGCACCTCTTCACTCATGGGCGATATGGGTTACAAAAACATCCCCCCTCTCTAAAGATTGCAGGTCTCCCTGTTTACACACATCTCCTGCAGGAGATGTGGGTCTCTGTAGGAGTCTTAGATGGACAGGGAAGGACATCAAGCACGTCAGACTTGCTAGTACCAGATGT
>VWZX01007720.1:0-11714 GCA_013399015.1 Galbula dea
GTGACTAGTGACAGGACTAGAGGGAATGGGATTAAGTAGGGTAGGTTTAGATTAGATATTAGGAACAATTTCCTTACTGAAAGAGTGGTGAGATACTGGAATAGGCTGCCCAGGGAAGTAGTGGAGTCACCATCCCTGGAGGTTTTTAAGAAGAGGATGGATGTGTTTCTTCAGGGGATGATTTAGGGATAAGAGTAGTGTAGGGCTTCCGGTTGGACTAGATGATCTTGAGGGTCCTTTCCAACCATAATGATTCGGTGATTCTGTGATTCTGTATTTGCAGCAGAGAAGACCATTGAATCCAGGTTGTCTCTGTACATCATTAGGTACACAAGAGACAATGCCACACCGAGCCTAGTGGCACTTAATTACAGGGCTGACAGTTATGTCTATCTCTGAAAAGCAAAAATGCAAGAAGAATAAGGGCTTTTTTGGTAGCATATATTCAACTTTATTATTTTCATGTTTTGAATATCTTGAAGATATTTTATTGTTAAAATCAGAATGGAGATAAAATCCACTGCTTTTTGAGGGATCTTCAGATGAGGAAAGGGGGTTTTCCATACGTAAATATTTTTGATTTTGAGAAATATAATATATTTTTAGGGCTTTTTTCCATATCCAGAGAATGCATTCTTTTACAAGTGCACTTCTTTAGTAGTACTTACAGGCTCAACAGAAAAAATGGCAATGAAATTTGTTTCAGGAAGAAACAGAGTGAAAAATATGAGTAATTTGTGAAGGTTAGCTGTAACATGCAGTAATAGATTTGGGGAAGTATTTAGTTGCAACTCTAGGAATCAGTATTAAAGTTATACCCTAAATAGCTTTAAAAAAGGAATAACTAGTTCCTGCTTTCATCACAGGTCATGTTCCAGTAATAGAATAGAGCACCACCTGTCAATTTACTGGCATCTAGAATTTGTTTCTTTTAGCAAAGATTTCAGTATACCTAAG
The DNA here is from genome assembly GCA_013399015.1 of Galbula dea. Classification (NCBI taxonomy): domain Eukaryota; kingdom Metazoa; phylum Chordata; class Aves; order Piciformes; family Galbulidae; genus Galbula; species Galbula dea. The sequence continues at coordinate 958 of VWZX01007720.1, forward strand.
CCATTCATGTATTTTAAATCACACATCAGAACGAAGTACCTAAACTTCAATCTATCTTTGGGAAAAAGGGTGTTTCAGTTTTCACAGAGAGAGTTAAGGTCAGGGTTGCTTTTGTATTAGTAGATCAATAACAAAGATAATCACACAGTGCCATGACTTTTGTCATGTCTGACCTTGAAATACTAGATTATTGTTCAATACCAATCAGAGATATTTCATCCCTTCATGTCTGCTTCACTAATTTTTAACAGTCTACAGCAGTATCTTCTTCAAATACAAATACATGTTGAAAGCACAAAAAGTAAATAAAAGAGACACAATTATATAAACTGTATCAGAACAGATCAAAGTGAAAATGGGCCTTAACGGGTGTTATCTAAACTGTTAACTAAACCCGTTACAGAAAAATATGATTGCTTTCCATTAATGTGTGACAAATGTTCCAAGATTTATGAAAATTAGTTTCCAACACAGAGGACATACGATTTTTTTTTAACTGAAGCCAAAAATTCAAATAATGTTAATAATTTGTAAATACAACCACCATGTTGAAATGCTGAAATATTATAATGCTGTAAGAAAACTCTAGTCACAGAGACTAAAAAAATCAGTCCGTGAAGAAACATGGGGGTTAATTGTGAAATTCTTCTTATATTAATACCTCTCAACTCATATATAGAAATAGCTTCCCAATCATTAGATTGAAGATTTGGGTGTATTATATATGCATGACATTTATATGAAGAAGACAGAGAGGAAGACTAACCAATCTAATTTATCTGACAACAACAAATGATTGTGCAAAGGTAGCTTGGTCACAATCTGTGAAAAGAATGTCAAAGACAGTGATCACTACCCCAAATTTAATGCAGTTTGTTATTAGCTTAATTCATTTTGTTCTATTTTTTCAAAAAAGGAGAAAAAGGCACAAGACATGCCTTCTTGGAATTTTTGAGAAACATTCTAGTAACAAAAGTACTACTGAAACAGGATTCCTTTCAGGCTCAGCTTCTCATTAAATTATTTCTGCTTACAAAAATTAATATTTAATCATTTGGGGTTAGTTCAGTTAACCCAAAAAATATATGGATTCTCTGAAGGAAGCAGGCAAATATCTCTAGAGTGCAGCCTTGCCTAATGTCCTTTGAGTGGCTTGTCTAGTTCTACTGTCATAGAAACAGAATCATAGAAAGGAATCATAGAAACACAGAATCATAAAATCATAGAATCACAGAATGTTTTGGATTGGAATGGACCTTTAAAGGTCATTTAGTCCAAACCTTCTTCAGTGAGCAGAAACATCTTCAACTAGATCAGGCTGCTTAGTGTCCAAATCAACCTGACCTTGAAACTTTCCAGGGATAGGGCATCCAACACCTCTCTGGGCAACCTGTTCTAGTGTCTCACCACACTCCCAGTGAATTATTTTTTCTGAAAATCTAATCTAAATCTACCTTCTTTTGATTCAAAACTATTATCACTTGTCCTATTACTATAGGCACTGCTAAAAAGTCTGCCCCCATCTTGCTTTTAGGCTTCTTTTAAGTATTGAAACAAACCTGGGTAGAGCCCTTCCCAAATCTTCGTTCATGAAGCCTAGCCATGACGAAATATTGAAACGCTGCAATAACATCTCCACAGAGCCCTGTCTTCTTCAGGCTAAAAAACTTGCCAGTTCATGTCCAGTTTTTCATCCACCGGTAGCATCAAGTCCTTCTCCACATGGCTGCTCTCAATCCTTTTGGCACTCATCCTGTATTGATACTGGAGGTTGCCACAGCTGCAGGACCTGGTACTTGGATTTGTTGAACCACATAAGATTCACATGAGGCCAATTCTGAAGCTTGTCCAGGTCTCTCTGAAGGGCATCCTCTCCCTCAGGTATGTGAACTCTACCACTAAGCTTAGTGCCATCAAATATTATAACTATGAACAGACAAAAACACTCTTCCTTTTAAAGGTTGAAGGATATAGTGGTTAAAGCCAAGCTTTGAGCCCTTATTCAAGATATCTGCAAAAGAGCTCTAGTTGAACTAGATCAGAGGATAACAAAAAGCAAGATTTTTTAAAAAACAATAATGTTAGAGTAAATTCAAACATTATTTGCTAAAGAACAAAATTACCAATACATCTTGCAGAAAAAGCCACACAAAATTAAGTCACATACACATGCAACACACCTGGGAAACTGTAAAACAGCCTAAACCAGATCTCATGATTACACTGATGAGGCAGAAAAGCTGGGGGAAAAATGCTGTGGGCTGTGAGCATAACACTGTAGCAAAATGGAAATCTCAGAACTTTCCTTATGGGTAAATCCCAAACCAACAGCTCTTGAATGACACCTGACTTTTACCAAGTCTAATTTAGCACAAAATAACAGACAAAATCAATCAGTCTTAAGAAAATAACAGAACATGAAAGTGGAAGTAAACCATTTTGAAATTGAAGTAAAAGGTATAAGAAAACTGTTGGCATGGCTGCAAGATTAGGAAATTAATTTAAAGTCTCATAAAATATGCCCAGTTAATTTTAGTGATGGTATAATTAAAAGTAACAATTTACAAAAAAACCCCAAAACAAAACAAAACAAAAAACTCTCCCTCTCATCTTTTAAACTTTGTAACTGGGGAATATTAATTTCAGTGAAGTACTGTGTTTTACACTTGCTGCCCAGTGACATCTCCTTTGTCAGTCCCCTTGACAATGGAGAACTCCATAAAAAAAACACGGCCCCTAGGCCTCAAATACTTACTCTATACCAGGCCAGGATGGCCCTGGAAGACTTTATAAAAAAAATGTTCATGGAGATCTGAACTGTAGTTCTCATTGTGGTAAATCAATTTGTGATTTCTCTAAAACCTCATTTTAAAATATTTGCAAATTCATGACTGTGGATTCTGTAATCTTTTTAACAGTAAGATTGATATTAAATACAAGGTCTTAGTTTATCTGCGTTATCTCACAATTTTTGCAGCTTTTGATAAATACTAATGCCAGACTTTTCTGTCAAATGACAATGATGTATCATGAGAAAATTTAAAATTCTTATAAAACCGACAAAATTAAAGATGGATTTGAAAATCTTTGCTAAAAGTTGGAATAGAGTTTGGAGATTTGGACACTCATTTCCACTTGACTAACTGATTTCCACTAACTTTCTCCTGGCTTTCCCTCAAAAGAAGAGTATATTGGGTCCTCAAAGTGGCTCAGAGATGCACAACTTGATAAAGCAACATATGAAGAAACAATACCTATGCAATAAAAGACTTCCATTATGGAACCAAAGGTTTGATGGGGTGGTGAATTAAGAAGCAGTGAGAGAAAATAGAACTAATCTAGGTGAAGCATGTAAAAACTCACTTCTGTATTATATTTCCTTTGAAGATACAGAATTTGAGTGAAGAATGAAATCTACTGACATACTCTCTTAATAGCAGCTCTTACTGTCTTCCTTTTTGCCTGCACTTAGAGTAAGAGATACTATCTACCAAGGAAAGATTTAAATTGGTTTTATATATTTTGTTAGTGTTTTTTGTAAGGTGGAAAAGTACACATATAAGCAAACAGATGCAGAGGAATGAAAATGAAAAAAAAAAACAACAGAGAGTTAAATGTACAGAAAACAAACTAAACCAAAACAAAATACTTTGACAAATACTGTGTGTTAACCCCAGCACCTGAGACCCACACAGCTGCTTGCTCACTCCCCCATAGTGGGATGAAGAAAACAATCAGAAGGACAAAAGGGAAAAAAAAAATAGGTTGAGATAAAGCCAGTTTAATAATTAAAGGAACAGTTGTGTGTGCAAATAAAGTAAAATGAGGATTTAATTCAATACTTCTCATTGGCAGGCAGGTTTTCAGCCACCTCCAGGATAGCAAGTCTTCATCACACACAACAGTGTGCAGTGAGTTAGTAAAAGAGAATTGAGCTGGAAAAGGGTTAGTATGTTAGGACATTTGGCCCACAATACACAGGAAGAAAACAGGGAGGAATAGAGTAGGTCTGCAAAGATAAGGCACAAGGACTAAGGGGCCCCGCTAGGAGATAACAGGAACCCAGCTGCAGGACTACCAGACAGAACCAGTTCTCTTGACCCTGATGGCTGCCAACTCGGTAAAGCTGAACAAAGTTGAAAATGCCAATGCGACGATGACTTCGAGCCTTCCTCATGACCACCAGGAGGCAGCGCTCATGCACCAAGGGGAGGAGACTTATGATAATGAGTTCCTGGAACTAATTTTAATGATCCCACCTATTTCCCAGAAATCCACTGCATATGTATACCCTAGTAATACATATGTATAGATTGGGGCATTAAATAACAATCTGCAACTTGTCTGGGTAGAGCAGTTTGCCGAAACTATTCCCCCACTCGCCAGTGCTGTAAATAAACTTACCAGCTTTATAACCTTTCGTGGGTTGTGAAGTTTGTTTCTGCACGTCAGTAGCTGAAGGCAAACTCTGAATGTCCCTCTATTTGTTCTTTTTTCTTTCCCCAGTTTTATTGCTGAACATGACGTCATGTGACCTGGGATATCTCTTTGGTCATCTGGGGTCCACTGTCCTGGCTGTGTCCCCTCCTAACTTCTTCTGCACCCCTAGCTGCTGGTGGGGTGGGGTGAGAAGTAAAAAAGACCTTAACATTGTGTATGCACTGCTCATCAATCACAGTCTCAGATTCCTAGCTGCTTTAAAATACACACCTTTCACCATATCATATTTTCATCAACTATTTCTTTCAGAATTAGCATTTCACTGTTGCTTTCACACTTCCACCCTCCTAGGTCACTTTTTCATGCTCTATTTTATGAAATATATTTATGCTTTCTTATATATTGTGGTTTGACTCATAAACATGCAAGCTGATCCAAACCATATTAGTCTTTTAAACTTTCAAAATATAAACTCTTTGTGATTCTTTGTTTGACCACTACATCAACCTCTACCTTTGTAGGAAATTCATCTTTTAAGAGGCATCTCTTGTTCATGAATGTATCAACAACAGACAAATCAAATTATGCATGTAAGACCAATTCATGAGAAATACAATATTTACATTAACTTCGCATACTCTTGACCTCCATCTCTATGAAAGAAAAATCTATTTTTTGTCTCACTTCTAGTATGTTCTCACTCAAAGAATAATACATTAGTCTCTCCATTTTCAGTTTTTCATTTCCAGTCAACCTCCTTTAAATTTGCTCTAGCATCAGATTACGAATTAGTATCAGAATTTCAGCCATCACAGCAATCATTTGTAACACAGAATTCAACTCATGTAAATCTGGCTATTCTTAAAATGAGTGAGACTCCTAGTTTCCATTTGTTTATTCTGTTATTTGCAAAGTATTATCCTGAATCTCACTCTGAACATCAGATTAACTCTTGATATTTGGGATCTAGAGTATCACCGTAAATCCAGCTTGGCAATGATTTTGTGTAACATTGAAGCATTATGTAAAAGCCTTTTGGTGATCTTTTGTGACACAACCCAATGCTGGAGCAAGGTCTGCACTTGTGAGGTGATTCATTAATCAAATGAAGAAAGCTATAAATGCAATTTTATTTTTTTTCTAGAATATCACCAAGTACGTAACATAAATGTTGAACAGACAGTGATAGTCAAGTTATAAAAAGAATTATAGCCAATGTCCAGCATAACTTAGCTGATGAAGGGAGTACAAGTAAACATCAAATACATTTAAGTGTGAAGGAAAAGCCACTTTTTGTAATTTTTGACTAATTAAAAGGTTTTTAACGTCAATGTAAATCTAATATAAGTGAAATGTTAATGGAGGTAATGGTATCTTTAATATTTATTAAATTAACACAAATCATCTAAATTAGTTATTTTTTGGCAAAAGTTACCATCATTTTAGCCTGAATGTAATTGCTTGCACTACAGTATGTATCATATTCACAATAAGTAATTAAATTAGGGGTTGTAAAATAGGGACAAAGAATTTAACCTGAGAGATACATTGCACCTTTATTGGAAGTCCTCACTCATAAACAAGATTTTGCTGAAAAATACAGTTCTATTTAACTTCTTCAACATGCTTCTATGAAGGTCATTTGAGAGGTTTTTCTAGCTCACTACAATAGATTTTTGAATACAGGATTGTGAGGTACAAATTTCATGTTCAGAATTTCTTAGGTTTATGCAATAGTATTACATGAGTAATTTGTGTTGTTGGTTAGATAACATAGAAAAGAATGAAATTGCACCCTTGGTGGAAAAAAATATGATTGCTTTAAATGTGTTTCTATTTATTGATAATGGCTTGACTTCCAGTAGCTCATGTAAATACAGACACAGAGTATAAATAAAAAACAAAGCATGGAGAGGCCTGACATTTTTTGAATTCCATTCTTTCTGTCACTGATTATCATATCCTTACATAAAATGGTCTTTCTTGATGCATAAACTCATAAAAATTATGTAAAATCTTTAAAATTCTGGATTATTATTTAAAGCATTTTTATATAAAAATGTGCTTGAATCTTGTCAAGCACTAACTTTCCCAATGAGCTTTAGATCTTTCTTTCTTCGTATGCATGAACTTAACCATACTTTATCAACGTTTTTCTCTTATTTTTTTCATGTGCGATTTGACAGTTGTTTTTAATTAAAATACTATTAATTGATTTTATGAGTGATAGCTTATTATACATTGTAAAGAATATTGCAGTAAATCCTTTGAACTCAAAAGTGTTCATTTGTAAAGATAACTTAATTGAAAGGAAAGGCCACCTGCTTTGTAAAAAATGTAGGCAAACTCTTCAGGTCATTGAAATAATTTTTAACTTGACTGCCTGTTTTCATATCCCCTTTATGAATATAAATCTATGAAAAGTTACTGAGTGATAAAATATGAATTGTTTAGTAGTTGCTGTAACTAGGAAAGAAAAAAAAGAAAGGAGAAATGAACCATCTCAATTTTCAGAGGAGATGTCAACACACTGAGTCATTTTTATTCCTCTATGACTTCAGTGGGTTAAGAGGCTCAGTGAGACGAGATAAAGGTCAACTTCACTGATCATCAGAAGCCAAAATCTTGATCTGCCTGCGTTCCCTGGGGAGCTGCTTTTCAGCAGAGGCTGTCAATGCTGCCCTTGCCTCAGCCACGTTGCAGCCGTTGAGCAGCTGTATCTGTGCCCAGTCTCATGCTTCTTCAATCCTGACCCAAGCTGGACCCATGCACGTGGCTTGTTAGCTTGGTCTTATGTGTGCCTTGCCCCAACGGACTTACCAGGCGATACTGTAATGACACTGGCCCTGGCCACTGTCTCTGGTCCTGATTCTGACCCTGAGTTGTTCTCTAAGTGCCCTGACACTTTGTCAGAGGGCACCACTGTGCCTGCCTTGCATTCATTCTCAGTTCCTACCTATCTCCCCATAGCAAGCAGTCAGACTTAGATCCTCCCTAACAGCAGGTTAAGACAACTAGCACCATAAGGCAGAGTACTGCAGTATACTATCACTGATGGCAATCAAATAACAGATTTTGAAAGAAAACATCTGATTTTTCCACAGTATAATTTATTGCAATTAACAGTTTAAGGACTTTTTAAGCTTTAGGTCTCATGATGATAGCAATGTTTGTAAATCTCAATAGGATGAAAGTGACCACAAAGTTCAGGTTTCTGGTCAAAGCACTTTCAGCATCACACAATTATTTGGCAATATATTCCACTGTCTTTTTCACTACTTGTGGAAAAGCAAAGCTTCTTGTTTGTTTTAAAGTTGTTCCTAGACAGTGTCAATGAATGCCTTGAGATCATCTTTTCCTAAAACAAAAGCAGAGCATATTTATCATTCATTTTTTCTAAGATCTGTTTGCTCAGGAGATGTTTTTTACAACGTCCGTCATGCTTAGAAGTATAAAACATATTTTTCATATACATTTTTCTTTTCATATCACATCATTTAAAAGATACTATGTAATTCATCTTCAGCAGTCCATACAGAAGAATTATGATACAATAAAAAAAGAAACAATCAGAACAGGCGAAACAAGCCACTTAGGTAATATACTGGTTTTTTGCATAGGTGTTTTGAGAGGAAAAAAAATTCCCACTGATTTCTCAGTAAATTTTTTTTCTCATATCCTAATAACACCTTTAGAAGTACATGCCTAAAATTATATCCTTTTATAAAGAAGAAAAAACAAACAACCAGTTCAGCAAATAAAGCACCATGTATTCTGTATTATATACTACTCAATTTACTGTGATGACCTCAGTAGTAATTTCTGATCCTGTAATGTCTGCCAGCCAAGGAATGTTTTAAACAACACTTTTGTTTAATTTTTCAAAATATGGAAATAGATGGGTCAGAAATAAGTAAACAGAGCCTTTTCTGTTATATTCCAAAGTCATTCAGTGGCTGAAATGAAATGACTTGGACATTATCATTGATCTATGTTCCACAGTTAGAAAATGAACTTGGGAAGCCACAGCAAATGTGTATAAATTGCATACTATTCAGCAAAGGTAATATTGCCCACATGAATTTATGAAACTGAAGCAGTGGGAAACAATCTCTTTTAGCTAAAAATTCCTTACTGCTGCAAAATAAGGCAGAACAATGCTAGCATACCTGTGACATATAATACACACCTTACACACCTTACCTTTGACAGTTGTTTTTAAATAAAATTTAAGAGATGCTTTTTCATACAAATTTAGTAGAATAGCTTTCACTACAAAAATGTTACACATGCAACAAATGAGTGCATTAAAAGTAATTACTATTAAGCTTCCACTTAAAGTTGTATTCGAGCATTATTGCCACTAAATTTTGTTGTCCATTTTATATTCTGAAGGATAAGTAGATAAACAAATAGAAAGGATAATGCAGCTCATTTCAGCAGAATTTTATCAGATTAAAAAATGTCAAGAATGATTTAGAGATATAAATATTGGCAGTATAATACTGGTATAATACTGCTTGATTGTATCATGGTATGGTAGAGAAAGGGCTGGAACAACTCATTATTTTCTGTTTCTGTTCCACTATCACTACACCATATTTTTGCTTTGGCTGAATGTGTAATTAGAACATTAGAAATGCGGTTTGTGAGCCATTAATCTTAACCACAAAATAATTTACTACTGAGCAAATAATTTGCTTACTGTTCTCAGCTGTCTTTTCCAGTTAATCAAGAAAGGTTTCTACTTTAATTATTTGAGTTGAAGTCTCAATTTCAATCAGTGCCTGAAATGACAGCTACTTTACACAAGCTAGGAAGAAATGCATTAGTGTCCTGGATTTCTTGGCCTTGGGTTGGTTACCCTTGCTATATCAAGTCCTCACACTGGATGATCACGTTCCACATGAAAATGATCACAAAATTTCCACATATCCATTCCTTAAGGCAGTACGGAACTATTTGACCGTTCCATCCTGAGACCTACATTGAAATCACCTCTCATTATTCCAGCAGAAATAGGCACATTCTGCCCTTTATATTGTACTAGTTTAGCTTTCTTATAAGAACAGAGTACTTGGAATCTCAATCCAAGGGTTAAAACAACTTTAATTTTGTTATAAAGTTAAGTGGACTTTTACCTTAGAATTTTTTCCAGGGTCTACTAATTTGCATAATGAGGGCTCCATCAGACAGGTCTGTGGTGGAGGATTTGTATTCCAGACTACTACTAAAGTAATCGGTGTCGTTTTCATATCCACACACATGCCAGTGAGGAATTAAAACTTGTATTCAACTATTTACTAAATTGCTCCATATATAGACATTTTTATGGTTTTAAATAAAAATAGGGCAGTCTGGCGTCTGGCAATGTGGCTGGTGCTGTTGTGGAAGCCTTGGCTTTTATGACAATGGCACGTTCTTTGAAGACCGTAAACTGGTAGGGAGGGATGGAATGCACCTCTCTAGAAAACACAAGGGAATCTTTGGCAGCAGAATAAGAGCCAGAATGACAACCATCTCAAGTGTGTGTATGACTATGGTGGATCCTCTTATCCCCCTACAGGGAAACTGCATGCTCAATTACCTCTCTGAAATGCCTGTACACCTATGCACACAGCATTGGGAATAAACAGGAAGAACTAGTGATATGTGTGCAGTCACAGGGTCTTAATCTCATTGCAGCTGCATAGACATTGTGGGATATGTTGCATGATTAGAATGCTGTCATGGACAGCTACATACTTTTCAGGAAAGATACACCAGGAAGGTGAGATGTTGCTATTCACGTGAGACAGCAACTCGAATGTATCGAGCTGTGCCTAGGGAATGATGAAGAACAAGTTGAGAGATACTATTTGTGCAAATTAAGGTGCAGGCTAATATAGGTGACATAGTTGTGGATGTTTACCACAGGTCACCTGAACAGGTAGAGGAATTTGATGATAACTTCCATAGGTAGCTGAAAGTAGTCTCATGATCAGAGAATCATAGAATTATCAGGGTTGGAAGGGACCTTAGAGGTCATCTAGTCCAACCCCCCCAACAGTGAGTACGCACATCTCCAACTAAATCAGGTTGCCGAGCACCCTGACCAGCCTCACCTTGAACACTTCCAAGGACGGGGCCTCAAACACCTCCCTGGGGAACCTGTTCCAATGTTCCACTACCCCCATGGTAAGGAACTTTTTCCTAATATCTAATCTAAACCTACTCTGCCCTAATTTAAATCCATTACCCCTTGTCTTATCACTACAGGCCTTTGTAAACAGGCCCTCCCCAGCCTTTCTATATGACCCCTTCAGGTGCTGGAAGGT